>CM034004.1:20584983-20646582 GCA_019603395.1 Cyrtorhinus lividipennis
CTTCGTAACTAATTTATTACAATTATTCACTTGAGTACATACACTGTTCACATTCGCGCATTTACACAGTCACAAAACACAAAGTGTCTATATTCGGACTCCAAACTGAACTGCCCTGCGCGGCGTTCCTGGGTCCATTTTATACCTGCTGCCTGGCCGAGAACGTTCTCGAACCTTCCCTGGTTCTGGGAACTCGACATGTTGTCTCGAGTGAACGGGAAGGTTCCAGCCAATTCGATACAATGCACAATTCCTCAAAATGACTCCCTTAGCCCTCCACAGGTCATTGATCCTGCGACGCCAGCAGCCCATTTGATGGGCGCAGGTGCCAGCTCGCAACAGTACTGTGGAGCCAAGAACTAATGGTTGAGGAAGAAGCCTGGATGGAGGACACAGGTGAGTTGTTTTCCAACAATGGAACTCCTATGAACTGCCTGTAAGTCCAATGATGATCAGTGGTATGACGAGTCGGTATCGCCAACCATTTTAAGCATCAAGTCTCTACTGCTCCACAGCCACCACCCATATCAAAGCATGCCAACGCTACTGTTGTACAAAGAGGCCATAGTCATAGAGCAGGGCTCTCAAATGATCCAGCGCACCAATGTCCAAAGACTGGACAAGCCACTCTTTTGGCTACAATCTCAACGTCGTCAGCGTAGCCCACCTACGGTATGATTAAAAATTGTCCCACTCAATTGTATGACAGATGTTTAGACGGCTCCTCTGGCGCCAAATTGAACAACATGCATGCTAAGTCGGCTCCACGTATATTATAATTCCCTTATTTGTGCCAAAGGTATATCGCCTGCTACCACCAATTCGTACACAGGATATAGTAACTGATTCCATCGACAACCCGGACGAGTGATTACTTAAATACAATATTTCCTTTTGTTCTTTATGTTTCGTTTAAAACGAAGCCGTAACTATTCTTTTCTACAGAAAATCCATCGCTACTGGCTGAAAGGAAATCCCAAGCCAAAACCATCTTGGAGCTCGTGGCTGAAATTCTTTCCTGTATTTTATTTTCTATGTACTTAATGAGTAACTCGATTGCAAAACTCTAGTGCCTTCGTTGGTGTGGTTTTACGTTATAATAAATAGGTACGTCCCGCTCAAAGGTCATGTTCAAAAATTTAAGTCTGATAAAGTCTCAAAGTTTGGCTGCCCAGGGTTTGTAGCCAGAAACCAAGAGAGCCAGGTTATGAGCTATTTTCCATTCAACAGTAAAGAGGGCATTTTTAGCATGTAAGCAGCCAGTCTGCTAAAACAGCTTTCAATGAGGAGATGACGCATGCCTTTTGACACACTCAAAAAATGTTTAAAAATTAAACAGTTTGATATAGTTCCAAAGTTTGGACTTCCTGGAGGAACCCAAGGTCAGGAGGGCGGCCTCAGCAGATATTTACCACTCGGATCACAATCCCTACAGACCTACAAGACAGAAAAAGAGACATTTTTCAGCTTATAAGGAGCCATTTTGCCAAGACTGCCAACAATCAGCAGTTGAGGGGTCTCCTTTGCCACCCAAAGAAGTTCAAAAACGGGAAAAGAGGCGTTTTTCAGCATGTAAGCAGCCATTCTTCTAAGATTGCCTTCAAATAGTGAATGACGTCCCTCTATCATACCCCTAAAGCTATTCAACTAGGCAAATGTCAGAGAAGGATTCAGAGCAGAGGTCAGATTTAGGCCTATTCAAAAGAGGAGAAACCCTTTGCACAGACGGCGCATTCATTGGGCAGATGACACACCCTCTTTTTCCCCACTAAGAGCTTCAAAAACAGAAAATTCGGCATTGTTGTTGCTGTTCAGCATGTGAGGAATCCTTCTGCCAACAATCAGCAGTTGAGGGATCTCCTTTGCCACACAAAGAAGTTCAAAAACTGGATAAAAGTCATTTTCCGGCATATAAGCAGCCATTCTGCAAGGAAGACGCCTTCAATGTGAGGATGACGCACACCCATTGTCACGTCAAAAAGTCATGTTCAAAAATTAAAGTCTGATAAAGTCTCGAAATTTAGCTACCAAGTGTTTGTAGCCAGAAAGCAGGAGAGTGAGATTAACAGCCATTTTCCATTCAACAGTAAAGTGGGCATTTTTCAGCATGTAAGCATCTGCTAAAACTGCGTTCAATGAGCAGATGACGCATGCCTTTTGACACACTCAAAAAATGTTCAAAAATGAAACAGTTTGAAATCATACAATTTCGTGTCGAATTAGTCGGAATCAAATAACGTGATGAAGTCGTACTTCCTCCAGAAGAGCCTTCTGAGTGTAAAGTCCGTCTTGTAACACTACTCCCCACTAATGGTTTCTAAGCCTCCGGGTGAAGAAAAACCTTCCCACTTATTGCTTTCGCAATAAATTCCGAACACTAGGAGAGATAACCGGACTCGGGATCGTATTAGAGTTGTAATAGAAGGAGACCAAACGCAGAGGGTCTCGCACTCGTGAGGAGTTCAAAGCAGTAATGAGATCTCAACGGCTCAAACCACGCGGAGAATCCGCCCCCCAAGAGAAGAAAGATGAAAAAAAAGGAGAAGGGATAAAGAAGAATTACTGTCAGTAGGTGGCTCTTTGGGGAGTAGTAAAGTGAAGATTTTCCCTGACTTTTCCCTCGGAAGTAACGGCCAGCTAAGGAACCTGGGAGGCCTTGAGGAGGTCGATGGTTCGCGGCTTTCCATCCCCAAACCACAGAAGCCCCTTTCACCCTGAGTATTCTCGACCTCTTATTTTCTCCATCGTTGTTGCTTATCTTTACTTCCAACAGAACACAAGATTCTCACTTGATAAGTGCCTTCTTGTCTTGAAATAGAATTTATTACGTCTCAACGATTGACCAAAAGGTCATTCGTCAGAACTGGTTGATATTTTGAGCAAAATAATATCGCGTCTCATGGTTTGAGATATCACGTTGACCTTTTGGTTGGTTACTCCTTGAATAATCAACCTGTTTTCATGCAAAAAGTCAATCTCTTCGATTTGGCCCAAAATTTTTTTCTGGACGTTTCAAGGTGTCTTGATCAAAATTAGCAAGACAGCTTGCCCTTTGCAACGTGTCCTTGTTTTCAATTATAATTCATTTTGTATCAATGTATTTTATGCTCATCCTTGGTATCCCTAGTTGCTCTGTCGTAAGTCTTGGACTTACATTGTGTAACCTCTCGCTAGGTCCATTCAAAACCTCCGAAGAAACCCGAATTAAATTATAACAGATTTTAATTCGAGAGAGGATTACACATACAACACAATAAACCTCTCTCCAAATACCACTTTTAAACTCTAACCATCCCTACACAAATATCCCCCATAATCATCCTTATCGTTTAACAATTTACACCCTTGTAGTCCCCAATTGAACTCTGCCACCAACGCAGTGCGATACCTCCAGGCAAGGTATGCGAATCTCGCCACGTCGATCCACCTTTCTCTGGAGTCCAAAAGGGATGCTGTCTCGTTCATGGCCAGCACACTGAACCCCAGGAATCTCACCCTTAACCGCCAGAACTGGGCAGATGGTGAAGAAGTGGATGACGTCCTCATTCTCACCCACGTTGCAAAGGGAGCAGAGGCGGCTCGGCAAGTTATTGCAACTCAGACGTTCAAAGAATGATTTCCATGAATTTCATGAATTTTCGGAAATGAATGAATCGGCATTCTGAAAACGGCATCACGTTCAGGAACTTCTTGTCTATCAGGATCAGGATAAGCCCGATTCGAAATCCGGAATCTAAAGTAGATGCCTACGTTTTCCTGTGGACAGTGTGTACTACAATAATTATTATGATAAAGTGAATTTAAATGGAGGAATTTAAGACGAAGACATTTTTTTCAAACGATACGAACTTGTATTATTCCAGTAAATGATTAATTTATATTTACCGGTATCTCTCAAGATCTTTCCGCGCTCAAGATTAAATTTGACTTTTGACCCACTCAGTAGCACCGTTGGAATTCAGAAGAATTTCAAATATTTGCTCAAGTTGACTCGAGGAACTCGGTCGCCTCGGTTTTGTGCTTTTGACTCGGTTTCTTCGCCCGAGGGGAATGACGAGAGAAACTGAATTCTCGGGTTCTCCGCGTTCTACCCGCAGGAACTGCGAGAGAAACGTGAAACCATTTGGGTTATGGATTTCCACCCGGCAAGAGTAACTTGCAGTACATCTATGCCAGACCGGTTGACAATAGCTTTAAAGTGACTGGGTGAGCCTCTTTTTCAATGCAGGTTACAAATGATTGAGACCCTTCAATGCAAATTGACTCCGCTTTGGGCTTATAATTCTCAAAATAATGAACATTCTTTTTCGTACCAAAGGCCAATTTTTATGCAATTTGCCCAAAACTTTGAAAAATCCATTTTTGGTTGGCTATTCCTTGAATAATCGACCTATGTTTTCATGCAAAAGGTCAACCTCTCCGATTCGGCTCAAAAAAATTTTCTGGACGTCAAAAGGTCAATGTCCGTACGCCGTCCGCGCTATTTTTAGTAGTAGGAAATTTTCTAAAAATCTTAAATTTGGGTCAGGGGTCTGTTTCCGGCCTAAGACAGTCCTCGAAACTTTTCAGCCCGATCGGACCAAATTTGGGTGGGGTAGGGGTCAAAATGTGTTTGTTGAAAAATTGATTTTCGAGATTTTGGGCGATCTAGGTGAGTGGGGTATCATTTCCCACTAAATTTTGGACGCTGAATCCAATTAAGTGGGTCCCAGAACGATTGGCACCCACTGGAAGAAGTTATGGGTCAAATTGGGTATTTATTACTCATTTTGAATGTGTTTTCGAAATTTCTGGTACCTGGACTCAAGACAATTACCGCTTGAAGGGTAAATCAATGGTGAACCATCAAGTCGTGACCACCCTCTGTGTACAAGAAGGAATATTAGTGCTACCACAGTTCTTCAATTTTTTCAAACACGTACGACTTTAGTCGTCTATGAGATCAAAGTGAGCCCACCACTTAACTCTTGCGAGGCATCGTGAATAGAAATACCGTAATTAATGCAGTCATCGAGGGCAGACAAAACGAATGTCGATCCATCGATAGCAAAGCATCGATTTTTTATTGAATCGACAATTGAATTTTATCCTTGAAGAGAAAGATCTGGAGGATTGCAACTGCAGAGCAAATTACGCCCAACATAATAGTTCAGGAATTTAGCTTGAAATGAACACTAAAACCAAATTTGTGCCTATATTCACGTCAGTTCTGCGCCGCCCATTGTGTCTATTATATATTCGTAATATGTATTTCTTTATGTTCACTTCCTCCCCCTCTCCTGTGAACAAGGTCCCACACAAACAAAAACTAACTTTGTAGAATAATTTGTTAATGCAATCGTCGGTGCTGTTTTACCTATTTCAATAAACATTGAAACATTTTTTTGAGTCGAATTCAAAAAGGAATGATAATGAGAAAAAGTAACCTAATTAATAAAATAACCAGTTTCTTCCTATCAAATAAACGACCAATGTTTAAGTTACTGTCTTGTTTCTGAACGACATTCAATTTGCCTTCTGTTTTTTAATTTAAACTTTTTTGAAATGTTTTAATGGAACTGTAGAAAAATTGTGTACATTCAAAGTCACACACAATACACAGTACACTTAAACGGGTTTATTTCTGAGTTGAATCGCTTGAAGTTTGATTTCAATTTTTGGCATCGGCAACCGAGGCGAAATGTGTCGAATAGTGCGCTGTTGACCTCTCAGTGGCGAGAAAAGCGCCATAATATCCGCGTGTAGATTCAAAATTAGGCCTGAAAGTGAAACAAAAACAAACATTCAAAATTGAACATAACTAGGAAAAGATTTAACCCATCAAGAAAGGCGTTTTTACCTACTGAGCCAGACAAATTCCAGCTTGGCTTGTAACGGGGCGGCAGATTTCAAGCGCCCCCTCAAGAAACTTCGGCGGCGGGGGACGGAACGCCCCCTCTCCCCTCCAAACGCCTAACCCCAGCTGGGCGGAAGGCGTGGCCTCACTGGATTGGGTAGGCGATGGGCGGCGCAAGACACCCAGGGAGGAGTAGAAGGGAAAGGCGACGTGACGAGCGGACTGAGAGAACTAACATCGAGTAGTCGTATCCGAACTCACGAGAAGGAAGGTAGAAATCTCTGTTCGCGGAACGGAGTGAAGTGAACCGGGACATCGAAGTAAAGTGAACCGGGACATCGAAGTGACCCGGAACATCGAGGCGAAGTGAACCGGGACATCGAAGCTAAGTGAACCGGAACATCCAAGTGAACCGGGACATCGAAGTGAACCGGAACATCCAAGTGAACCGGGACATCGAAGTGAACCGGGACATCCAAGTGAACCGGAACATCGAAGCGAAGTGAACCGGAACATCGAGGCGAAGTGAACCGGGACATCGAAGTGAAGTGAAAGTGACCTGAAGGAACGATCGTATCGTGGTTCCTTCAGGGTGAGAACTCGGGAATTGGGGGATCAGCCAATTCCTATCCCGTAACAGTGGACCCCTATTACGAACTGAAAATCCCCCGTCGGACCCGAGTGTTGATCCGTTCGCGCCCGACCGACGGCCAATAGTCTGGGATCTCCACGCACCGCCAGTCGTCGGATCTCCGTCGGAAAGAGCCTCGCCTCCTCCGACCTGGACGGCGTTCCCCTGACCGAAGCCGAGCAGCGAAGAGCAAATCACCCTGTTGTCTCCATCCGAAGGCGTTGGTGCACGTAAGTGGCGAATTAACTCTGTCTCGTACCCTCGCAACGCGAAAGTCGACTCTTTAAATCTGGCCCAAGCCCTGACGTTTAGTCATTAGAAAGCTGATCAGAGAATTGTATGTTGAAACCGTAGTATTTAGTATCTTGTCTGTTGTAGAAAAGCAAAGGGAGTTAGGGGAGGACATTAGCAAAACAACTGTATTTTTCCGTTATTCTAAATCAAACACTCCTGAGCCTTCAGCTACCACGTAAATTCATTGGCCTTCAGCCCTTCACAGTCCACCTACTCACTAATTAAATTAAGTCATAGTCAGTATCCTTCTCGGCCGAGACATTCCATATTTTATATTTCGAACAATTGCGTATTATAAACCAATATTGAACTCTTGCCTTTCACTTACGAAACCCCATTCCTCAGAGCTTAGTCAATTCAGGTGTACTTGGAGTCTATGACCGACCGTCTCCGACATTCCGAACGGTAAGTGAAAGTCTTTAGTCTCCCACTAATTTATTCGCCTAGGTCTATTTCTGGATCCCTAGCCCGTTAGGTGAAACGGCGGGTTACATCTTTTGGTGGCAAGCGGTGGGATATTTCAGAAATCTCGATTTCTGTCGTATCCACAACAAGTGATCTTGACCAGGCGAATATTGGTGAGAAAAAGCTCTGAAGGAATTGGGTCGCGTTTTATAATCTCGAAATTTAAATTGTGCTAGTTATAGATTCTGAAATTTAAAATTGTAAGAAACAAACAAATCGGCCCGAGTGTGAGGAAGTGAGTGAGGAGTCAATTAACTTCAAATCCGTATCATTTTTCTTTCTTTCCATAAATCAAAATTTAACTACTGGCTCATTTATCTAGTAGCATCACTCTCGTGTAGCCTCTGTGCCGGGACTGTTCCGAGGCCCTCTGTTCCGAGACTGTCCCGGGTCTGTGCCGGGACTGTTCCGAGGCCATCTGTTCCGAGACTGTCCCGGGTCTGTGCCGGGACTGTTCCGAGGCCATCTGTTCCGAGACTGTCCCGGGTCTGTGCCGGGACTGTTCCGAGGCCATCTGTTCCGAGACTGTCCCGGGTCTGTGCCGGGACTGTTCCGAGGCCATCTGTTCCGAGACTGTCCCGGGTCTGTGCCGGGACTGTTCCGAGGCCATCTGTTCCGAGACTGTCCCGGGTCTGTGCCGGGACTGTTCCGACGAGCCTTCAGCTCCAATTGACATCCCGATTCCAGACCCGTCATAGCTCTTACCAACTGGGAAGTCCTTTCTCGATTCGTGGGGAAATTATCGGTCCTTGGTGCGCAAGAAAGTGATCTATCAGTTCTGTAATTTTTTTTTATTTAGTTCTTTTGTGCAACAAGTGAGTTCGCGACCATGCAACGAAACAGCAGCCCATCAGTCGAGGGCGAAGCCATGATGAACGCCGTGACGGAAGCGATGAACAAACTGGGCGCCTTCTTCCGCGAGCCTGCGGCCTCCGGCATTCCGCGGTCGTTGTTTATGGAAGTCGACCCATGGAACCCTGATGAGCCGGATGCTATCACGGCATCCGTGTTCTTCCAGGAAGTGGAGCAAGCAACCCAAGAGCTTGACGAACACAAGAGACTGCGATTCCTTCGCACCCGCCTAAAAGGTGGAGCCAAGCGATTCCTCCAGGATGGTCTTGGCGAAACCCCATACACGACCGTGAAGAAGGCCATACTGGCATGGTATGGCGAGGAAAGTCCCGAGAAGGCGACCATACGACTCTGGACAGCCCAGAGAGACCCCGACGAGTCCATCCGACGGTTTGCAGAACGACTTCTGGCCACGGCACGATCGGCTGTCCGAACTGAACCCAACCTGAACGAGGCCCAACGTCGGGAGTGGACAAGACGAAAGGCACTCAGCGCTTTTGTCCGCGGGCAACCGAAAGAACTCCATCTCTACTTGCAGGGTAACCCTCCGGACACCTTGGAGGATGCAGTGGAGCGGGCTGAGGGATGGGAGGACGTAATGAGAGCAAAGCAGGACTACGATGCTCGATGGGACATAGCCGCTGTCAGCGGATCAAGACCTTCGGAGCCCAAGAAATGCTACTCTTGCGGAGAACCAGGGCATTTTGCAGCAAACTGCCTGCAAAAACCCAGAAGCCCGCTCCGCTACCCAAACAAACCGGCCACGTTCGGCGATCACCAGTTGATACCGGTGCCGACGAAGTTACCACCGACCGTCCCAGTGCTGCCCTGTATGTACTGTGGTGATATGTCCCACTTTCCAGTGAGTTGCCCCCACGGACTCTACGCGGCCTTGTTCTGCAATTTCTGTGGATCCCGTGACCATCTGGAGGCTGATTGCCTGAAGAAGAAGAAGACCCTGCCCATCTCAAATCCACGAATGCACCAGGTCAGAAACATCAGCACGACCCAGGAAACCCAAGCCAATCTCGCGACAAATAAGGAGGACGAGCCAACCATTGAAGTCCACGGAGACGAGCTGGTGGCCTACCAGACCGCTGTGAATTGTGTCATGAGGCCCATGATACTGATCACCGCCGGCTTGGGGAAGGAAACCCGGCGAATGGTCGTGGATACTGGCGCTGCAGTGTCTGTCCTATCAAGACCTGTGCCTGGCATTGACATCCGCCCAACAACGTTGAAGCTATGGGGTGCCGACGGACAACCACTGCCCGTGCTGGGGATCCAGGAGGTACGTACCACCATCGGTCTGGTTACGATTACGCACGCATTCTATGTCTTCCGACGACCTGACTCCGGCTTGGATCTGATCGGACTGGACCTCCTGAGGAAATTACCCCTTGGCATACGCCCGGATATCGGCGTAGTGGAGATGAAGGAACCCACCACTGGGAAGATGATCTCCATCGGCGTGGTCGCCACTGACCCGGACCTCCTCAGGCACATCCGTCAACTGAAGGGCGACGGGATGGCGCGAAAAGCCCAGAAAACCGCTCAAGCCACGAAACCCGACACCGACAACAACTACCAGGGCGGGCCAACAGTCGCTTCAACATCTGCCAAAGCCTCCGAACCTAGCGTCGACAACAACCACCAAGGCCAACTGACCACCGAACCAACACCACCCAGAAAGCAGCCGGTGGTACACCCTCCGATGTCCGATGTAGCTAGAGTTCCCAATTGAGATCCGGGACAATCCCCCTTCAACCTCTGAATTGAAGCACCAGGTGCATCAGCATCTGACTCATCTGGCAGGACCCGACTACCAATTGGTCAAAGACGGCCTGAGCCGTGTTCCTGTTGGCGCCATCACATTAAGTTTGCCAAAGGAACTTCTGATGGCAGCCCAATCCTTGGACCCCTGGATCTCCACCCTGACTGCTGACCCAGAGAAGCATCGACTAAAGAAGGAGGGAAGAAGTCTGGAGGAAGGAGGTCGATGTGGATGGCCAGCGGATCACGGTGCCACTGATCCCATCCACCATGCGGCGCTGGTTCCTGACCAATTGTCATCAACATCAGTGGGCCGGGCACCCTGGCATAGAAACAACCACTCGTGTCGCAAGGCGGTACGGGTACTGGAAGAAGATGGTACGTGACGTCCGAGAGTTCGTCCAGAAATGCCAGGAGTGCCAGGGAGAGGAACACTCCCCCAAATTTGACACCACCAATCCAGAAACCCGATGTCAATTACGAGGTCCAGGATGTCCTGGGGAAGACCACGCGTTACCACCTCAGCAGGCTCAAGCCAGCGTTTGTCAACAGCGTGCCAGACGACGCCGTTACCCCCGACGTAGCGGAGGAATCGCGCCCACCCGAGAGCCCTGCCCCTCCACCTAGCGAAGATAGCGGAGGGACGTGGTTGTTGGACCCCCTGGAATGGCCGGAACCAGTACGGACCGAAGAAAATCCTGAACCTGGGGCCCAGGGCCCTGGAAGATCCTCCAGCCGAATCCCGATTCCGATTAGGACAGCGTCCAGTCCATACGGGCTAAGACCAAGGCGCAAAACGATCGACTACGCGCAGCTCCACGCGGGGAAGATGTCAACACCTAGAACGGGATGAAGCGATTGGGGACACAAAAAAAAAAAAAAAAAAAAAAAAAAAAAGAAAAAAAATAATTTTTCAAGTTTTGGGGTATACTCGTAATTTGTGAAGTAGAATAGGGAATGTCTTACCTGTAGAACAACCCCGATCTGGAAATAAAATGCACAACATAAGTACTTACCTTGTTTTACTAATGACCGTACCTCATGAGTCGGGACAGGACTCCCTTGCCCCCCCCCCCCCTTTTTGTTTTCCTTTTCCTTCGTAATGGCAGCAAAATCGAGGGTGTGAAATGTGTGAGTTGGAGTGTGAGAGTAGACTAAAGAAAGGGCCGGTTTGGATGTTTCACAGCATAGTAGGGAAGTAGAAGATAAGACCAGCGGAAGACACATCTCGCCCATCGCACCACCTTGGAACATCCGCGCCAGCGTACCTTCGACGAATGGGAGCGTCCTGTGCTGCATCTGCACAAAACGACAACACCCGCCGACAACCTACCGCTGCGATGGCTGTAAAGTGATGTGGAATCGGCTGGTGAGAAAGTGCCGAACCTACGACCCACGGATCCCGCCTACCCGAAGCCCTGCTCCATCGCCGAACACGAGAAGGACCGCCCACCAACCTGTGCCGCTTGTAGACGCTGGCGGTACGAGCAAGCGTGGATAGCAGCCAAACGACCTGACGCAATGCCCATCGCACCAGTCACCCCCACCGGAAGGAAAATTGCCGAGGTAGACCTCGGCCTCCGAAGATCGGAGGGGTGTAACGGGGCGGCAGATTTCAAGCGCCCCCTCAAGAAACTTCGGCGGCGGGGGACGGAACGACCCCTCTCCCCTCCAAACGCCTAACCCCAGCTGGGCGGAAGGCGTGGCCTCACTGGATTGGGTAGGCGATGGGCGGCGCAAGACACCCAGGGAGGAGTAGAAGGGGAAGGCGACGTGACGAGCGGACTGAGAGAACCAACATCAAGTAGTCGTATCCGAACTCACGAGAAGGAAGGTAGAAATCTCTGTTCGCGGAACGGAGTGAAGTGAACCGGGACATCGAAGTAAAGTGAACCGGGACATCGAAGTGACCCGGAACATCGAAGCGAAGTGAACCGGGACATCGAAGCTAAGTGAACCGGAACATCCAAGTGAACCGGGACATCGAAGTGAACCGGAACATCCAAGTGAACCGGGACATCGGAGTGAACCGGGACATCCAAGTGAACCGGAACATCGAAGCGAAGTGAACCGGAACATCGAGGCGAAGTGAACCGGGACATCGAAGTGAAGTGAAAGTGACCTGAAGGAACGATCGTATCGTGGTTCCTTCAGGGTGAGAACTCGGGAATTGGGAGATCAGCCAATTCCTATCCCGTAACAGTGGACCCCTATTACGAACTGAAAATCCCCCGTCGGACCCGAGTGTTGATCCGTTCGCGCCCGACCGACGGCCAATAGTCTGGGATCTCCACGCACCGCCAGTCGTCGGATCTCCGTCGGAAAGAGCTTCGCCTCCTCCGACCTGGACGGCGTTCCCCTGACCGAAGCCAAGCAGCGAAGAGCAAATCACCCGGTTGTCTCCATCCGAAGGCGTTGGTGCACGTAAGTGGCGAATTAACTCTGTCTCGTACCCTCGCAACGCGAAAGTCGACTCTTTAAATCTGGCCCAAGCCCTGACGTTTAGTCATTAGAAAGCTGATCAGAGAATTGTATGTTGTAAACCGTAGTATTTAGTATCTTGTCTGTTGTAGAAAAGCAAAGGGAGTTAGGGGAGAACATTAGCAAAACAACTGTATTTTTCCGTTATTCTAAATCAAACACTCCTGAGCCTTCAGCTACCTCGTAAATTCATTGGCCTTCAGCCCTTCACATTCTACCTACTCACTAATTAAATTAAGTCATAGTCAGTATCCTTCTCGGCCGAGACATTCCATATTTTATATTTCGAACAATTGCGTATTATAAACCAATATTGAACTCTTGCCTTTCACTTACGAAACCCCATTCCTCAGAGCTTAGTCAATTCAGGTGTACTTGGAGTCTATGACCGACCGTCTCCGACATTCCGAACGGTAAGTGAAAGTCTTTAGTCTCCCACTAATTTATTCGCCTAGGTCTATTTCTGGATCCCTAGCCCGTTAGGCGAAACGGCGGGTTACAGGCTCATCATTTTCCTGTTGGTTCAATGATATTTGGTTCCATATCTTTCTTAAAACATTTGAAGTACTGTCCGAACATGATCGTTAACCTTTCAGAGCAGGATTTGCATGTAAAAGCCAACATTTTTGAATCAAATACAGTTGTAATTGACTTAATTGTATACGCAAGTACATCAATTTCCAGGTACAAATGGTCGAGTTGGTTGAAAAACTGAACATCATAGTTGCCTTGAGAATCCAGCGACAAAAGAGTGTTGTAAATCATCTTCAAAATCAATGGCACAATCTGAGAACAACTGTATTTGATTCCCCTCAACCTTAAATCAATGCCAACTATAACAATCATGGGCAATGTACATAATGATGTAAAGGATATTTTGTGTCTAGGCATATCAAGCAGCGTTTTGAGGAAGAGTTACAACGGTTTTTGATCAATTTGGTGAATATTATGGAACATATTGGCAATGAACACCACTTACAATTCCAATTAACCAATTTTGGCAGGTTATGAAATGGTGGCTTACGACTTTCTATATACCCAGTCTCATTGGGTCAGTGGCGGACACAGCACAAAAACAAAAACCTGAAGTATTGGAGTATTGGAGCTTCCAGTAGTTCAAGTCCACTATACAATGGTGCTCAATGGGTAAAGACACAAATCATTTCAATACAAAAGCAAAATAATTCATCCTCACCTAAGATGACCCAGAATATGAACGGCACCCATACTGTTGGTATAATGACGCCAAAAAGTGCTGTTGTTGAAACGATGGACATCAGGCACAAATTCTTCTTCAACGAGTGGTAGGCTTCACTTGAGTTCGTTGGTAGAAAGTGAAATACAACTGTCAAGCCAACGAGACCTGTCAAAAATATTATTATTAATTACATATTAATTACACATATCATTAAAATATTTACTTATTTGCCCAAAGATAGATCCTCACTAAGAAAAACATTTTTATTTTTAAGTACATGTAAATCTTCAACTAAAATATCTCCCTTTTCCATAAACTAAAACATATTGTATTTTTTAGAAAATATTACTCAAACTTGCATACTTTGCAACATTCTTGCCAATATTCAAGCCATTCTAACGTATATTCGCAGTCTATCCATTACCCTGTTATATTTTTTCATCTACAACCTTCCAAATTAATTCTTTAAATTCTAACATTTCTTGTAAGGGTGATATAATTCAGATTCCACAATGTAATAGCAATTTTAAAATATAATTTCATATAAATTCTTCACGCAATTCTTTCGTTTACCTTATAATATAATGAATATATTATATTCATTATCATTGATTTCTCGTCAATTTTTCCCGAATGTAAGTCATACCGGCGAAATTTATTCTTTTCGGCTATATTGTGTATTGCTGGATTCATTTCTCCACTACCCCTTCTTTGGGTGGTTATCCCCTGAACTGATGTACACACTGCCTCTCCCTACATTTCTCTTGGTAGACCAGCATCAGCTACCAAACAGCGTGCTATTCCCATCAGTGTCCTGTTAGGGCGCTCTGAGACACCGTTCATCGATCACGATTCCCTTCTTCCTACAGAAATTCTGGAACTGGTGTGACTTATACTCACCGCCCTGTTCCCTTTGTGTATTCATGCCTGAAGTAATAGAGAGGTCAACCACGATGGCCACGAAATTTGACAGTGTTTCATGATTTCTAGATCAAAACGCTGCAATTTCCTTCCAGGGGTTAGTTATTCCTCGGACCAGAAGCATGGGGAAAATGGAAAAAAAGAGGGTGAATCGATTCCAATCGATTCAGCGTCAAACATTTGGCGGAAAATGATACCCCACAAGCCTTAATCACCGATAATCTTGAAAATTCATTTTCGAGAAACACATATTGACCCTCCACCCCTAAGTAATTTGACTTTATGCATGAAAACATAGGTTGATTGTTCAAGGAATTACCAAACAATACGCTACGAATTCTTCCACAATGGCTGATTACTCCTTCGAGCAACGGTATGGGGAAAACAGTGAGTAAGGAGTGTACCGGACTCGTTTTAATCGATTCAGCGTGCAAAATTTAGTGGAAAATGATACCCCACAAATCTTGAAGCCTGGTTGTCAGTCCAATTGTCCAACTGTCTGTCTGGCTGGATGGCATTCTGTCCGGTTGCACGATTATCTGTCCAGGTGCCGGATGTCTGTCTGATTGTGTTCGCTTTCTGTTCAGCAGCTGTTTGTCCAGTTGTGCGGCTGTCTATCTGGCTAGCCGACTGTCTGTCCAGCTTTTATGGGTGTCGGTCCGGCAGTCTGGCAGACTGTTGAATGGGCTGGGTGTCATTCCAGCTGTCTTGCTGACTGTTGAGTGAGATGGGTGTCTGTCTGGCTGCCTGTTGAGCGGGTTGGGTGTCTGTGCGGCTGTCTGGCTGACTGTTGAGTGAGCTGGGTGTCTGTCCAGCTGTCTGGCTGACTGTTGAGTGAGCTGGGTGTCTGCCCTGCTGCCTTTTTCTTCTATAGTTTGACGTATGATGTAGAAATTGTTTCTTGATTTCACGAAAATGAAGCTTTTTTAAGGGCTGCGATAAAGTGACTTCAGCTTCAACGGTAAAATTTAATAAATTCAGCGTGGATCCCTCAATCAGCGGGTAAACGATGTTTGGTTGAACAACAACTGAATTAGTATACTTAAATAAATGAGAATGGTAAAAATACAAAGTAAATCAACAAATGTGTTTCTGGGTGAATGTTTTTGTGAAAATATAGTTTTTGCTTTGTTCGTATTCGCACTTTTTAGCTTCCGAGAATAGGCCCACTGTGTGGAACTATCAAGTGAATATAACTAAACTATATCTACGTGTTCACGGTCTCTCAACCTGGTTAACATATTCAAATAACTGCTCGATTCCACGCTACTCCCGAGATGTTCCTAATGGCTCATAATAGCCAACTTGATCCCTTCGAGCTATATTGTTAAAACAAGAGAAATCGGAATTTCTCATCGATCATTTTATTAAAAGGGGCTCGTTGGCACTCGAAACGATAGTCGTTGCCAAGACCGATCAACCGTAAAAACATTTGGCCAATGACGTTGTTTGAGAGGGGAAATGAATAAAAGTATGGAAAACCGGAGCGTTTCTTATTTCATCGAACGAACGTTATTCGCGTTCAGTTTGTCCGATGACAAAGCCTTTTAGTCATCTCCGACGAGACTTTCGTATACAAGTTATAATGAATTAACGTCTTCGGTAATGAAACCCGAGGCCTATTACTAACTACTCTTCAGCCCGCACCAACTACCTACTTTCCACCTTTTGAAATCTGAACAACAGAAGTCGCATAACAATTTCGAACTATTCTTCACCGTTATAATCACTATGGCGAACTCTAAAGCAAATGAGAGCCAAGTTGAGAACAGATTCTACGAACTTTCAGGCATTCAAAGTTACGTATTGAATCAAAGTAGAAAGTAGATCGTTGATAACAGGCTCCAGTTAGCTAGCTCGAATGTGAAATGAAGATTGATTTAAAGAGAAAATTCTTTTTGCCGCTTACTTGTCAAGCACCAAGGGATAAAAGTGAAGCGATTGTGCGAAATTTCATGAGAAATCGATAATGAAACAACGACGAGTGCTGTCAACGCAATAGTACAGATGATTCTGGTTACTGAAGATGGCTTCACTGCTCCTCGTCCTCGAATTACCTGAAATACAGCAAGACATTTCAAAAACAAACAGCAACAGATACAATATTTTAAAAAGTGAATTAATTGTTACCATCTTAAGGCTGATACCGATGTAATATTATTGAAAAACGCTGCAAATTCTTCACAGGGGTTGGTTATTCCTCGGACCAGGTGCACTGAGACTAATTTCTTCAACATGGGAAAAATGGGGGAAACAGTGGGTGTGGCGGGTCCAGGACCCATTCCAATCGATTCAGGGTCTAAAATTTAGTGGAAAATGATACCCCACACGCCTATGCGCCGGAAATCTGGAAAAACACTCATTTGAAATGGGTAGATAGGCACCCATTTTGACCCATAGCCTCATCCTAGAGGGCACCAGTCGTTTCGGGATTCATTTAATTGGATTCAGCGTCCAAAATTTAGTGGGAAATCATACCCCACACACCTAGATTGCAAAAAATCTCAAAAATCCATTTTTCATAATACACATTTTGACCTACCCTACTCAACTTTGGTCCGATCGGGTTGAAAAGTTTCGAGGACCAACAAGAGCCCTACCTTTCTACTTATTTAATTATTTTAGAGCCAGAAATTGGTCCCCGACCAATATTTCAGATTTTTAGAAAATTGTCTACTACCAAAGTCGGCGTGGACGGCGGACGGACATTTGCTAATTTTTATCTAGACACCATGAAACGTCCAGAAATAAATTGTGGGCCAAATCGGAAGGATTCACTTTTTGCATGAAAACATAGGTTGATGATTCAAGGATTAACCAACAAAAATGAAATTGAATTTGGAAAAAATCAAAAAAGTGGTAGTTTTGAGCGACAGACAGAATAACGTTAGAAAATAGAAAATTATTCTTTTCTTTTAAGTTTGTTGAAACGACATACAGAAATTTGATTATGTTCACTACATTAATTCATAGTATATGATTAATTCACATTTTATCAAATTCATGTTCTTCCACCGTCTGGCTACTAAAAAGCCTTTATAATATTTTAAATATCGGGTGTTAAATTTAGTAATACGTACACTAGGACTTATTTAGAAGGTAAACTCTCTTGTAAAAACACAGTAGCTGGGATCCGCTTGTACCTACTTTCCAAGTTCCTACCCCATCGTTTTAGTTTTGGTTCAAAGTTTAAACCACTGAAACTGCGCAAAAGCCGCAAAAATGCCCTTTCATTCAGTTCTTATATCAGAGAGATTCTGCGTATGAGAACCACATTAGGGATGAGCCAATGAACCAGCTATGTTAGATGGTAAACTGAAGCCAAAAGATCCTTGATCGAAATTTCAAATTTGTAGAAAATTTTCTACTATCAAAAACAGCTTGAATGGTAGACGGCTACGGTTCTAGGTATCCAGAACACACTTTCGAATTAAGTAGTTAGGCACCCATTTTGACCCATAACCTCTTCCAGAGAGCACTAATCGTTCTGGGACCCATTTTATTGGATTCAGCGTCCAAAATTTAGTGGAAATAATACCCCACTCGCCTAGATCGCCGAAAATCTCGAAACCCAATTGTTCAACATGTTGACCCACACCCCCCAAATTTGGTCCGATTGGGTTGAAATATTTCGAGGACCAATATTAGAGCCGGAAACGGGTCCCTGACCAGAATTTCAGATTTTTTGAAAATTGTCTACTGCCAAAAAGGGTACGGACGGTGGACGGACATTTGCTTATTTAGATACTGACTACTTGAAACGCAAACTGTCGAATTTCGGGGCAAATCGGAGAGGTTGCCTTTCTGCATGAAGACATAGGTTGATTATTCTATTATTCTTATTTTCTTCTGAAAACTTGCCTCTTATTAACAAAATTAAAGCAGAGTTCTATCACCGATAAACTTCTCAGAAACGATATACGAGTAATATCATGAAAAAGTAAACGAACTAGGAACTCTTGAAAGAAATTTGCCCACCGATGGAGCAATAACTCACTAAATCCCCAATGCCACAACAGCAATAAACGCGTTTTCGTCTTCAACTGGGAGAATAACTCTACGGAGCCCTCACCCTCATAAAACCCGCTGAAAATTAATTAGAGAGCGCCAGCATTCAAAACGAGAAAGAGTCAGATTAATTTAACGCCTTTTGACGAATTTCTCTTCTGCTCATTACTGCGGTGTCCTAAAAAGAATCTAATTTAGAAAGGGATTTTGAAATGTTGAAAAGACTTTGGCTTGTTTTGCCTTTTCTCTTCAACTATGAAACATTCTTAGAACATGGCCAAATTTCACCATAAGATGTTGCAACTTGGTCAAAAAGTGTACGTGTTGAAACGCTTATTCCTCAACCTGAATGTCTATCACGTACTGACAACCAACTCCAATTTAGCATATACAGAAAACCAACCACTACGGACACAACTATCCACGCCACTTCCAACCACCCACGCCAACACAAATCTTCCAGCTTCCAAGCTTTCAGGCATATGATCCACCGACTCAAAACCACTCCACTCACAGGACAAAAATTTCGCCAAGAACTCCACACAATTTACAATATTGCCACAAACAACACACTCGACCCACCATAAACAAACTCATAACAGACTATGACAAAAAACGGTCACATGACCAACAACTCACACACCCACAAAACGAACCAATACACTAGACCAAATATACACAAACTGACTAAACTATTCCAGAAAGAAGCACTACAGACCACATTCAGAACCCATAACACCTCAATACCACCATAGAACAACACGACCCCCATAATAATAATGGAGTATACAAATTGACTTGCATCTGCAACCACACATATGTAAGCCCCCAGGCTTACTGCCTCCAGAAAACCAGAAGGGAGGGAGCATGCGCCAGGTTGCGCGCGCAGCTCCTGCATTTGGAGAGAGCTCCAGCGCGCCCAACTGGGCAGTCGTTGCCGAGGCGCCCCTTGTTGCCGAGGCGCCCAACATGTCGGAGTCATATATATTTTTTTAACCCTGTCCCTTTGTCCTGTGCTCGCTCTGAAGTGAACTCTGCTACCATGCTGAAGTCGACCGAAGCTGTAATATTGTGTTCCCCATGAGATGATAAAGGACTCAGGTTAATTAAGCCTCGCTGTGTACCTTCGGGACAGCATTCCCCTCCAGTTTTCCCTTCGTCAACGCCGTTTTTGTCAGCTGGTATCGTTGCGCTTGCTCATTAAATTGTATTTCATGTATCATGTATTAATTGTATTTAATGCTCCACATGTTGTCTAATTTACTTTGTCGAATTACTTTGTCTTGTATCAATTCTAGCCCAGGTTGAGGCATATTCTCCTTTGCAACGTGTCCTTGTTTCAATTATAATTCATTTTGTATCAATGTATTTTGTACTCATCCTTGGTATCCCTAATTAATGCTCAGTCGTAAGTCTTGGACTTACATTGTGTAACCTCTCGCTAGGTCCATTCAAAACCTCCAAAGAAACCCAAATTAAATTGTAACAGATTTTAATTCGAGAGAGGCTTACACATACATAGGACAGACAGGATGCCAAACACATTTGATCTTTCAGAACAGAAAAATGTGACTCCAACTTTGCGAACCACCTACACAAACACGGACACAACCCTACAGACATCCAAACCTGCATGAAACTAATCCACCCACAACAAAAAGGACGTAAACTGAACATATTAGAAAACATGGAAATATACAAAACTAAAACACTTTGATGGACGCATTATGAACAACTCAATAACTGCTCGAACACCATATTTACACCACTAAATTACTTAACAAAATATACAGTTGATCAACCACCATAACCCCCACTCCCACAAACCAGACCCCCACCCACTCCCATCCCCACACTTTCACCAATCACTACCCTCCACCCACCTTCACCCACAAAAAACGCCCCCACCCAATGGTTTAATACCGCATCCCTTTCACTTCCTCTGCCTATATAAACCCTAGAACCTTCTTTTCTTCCATTCCCCATTAGTTGGCTTGACAATGACGTCTTCACGTCGAAAGCTCTTTCGAAGACTCTTCCTTACATCATACCATACATTACCTAACCCCATACATTTAATTCCAAATACCTCGGAGTTGTTCTTGTATTCTTGAACGATTTCGTCGATGTCCGTGTCAGAACTGTGCCCTGAATCGCTACTTAGCAACCCTGTTTCCAGCTCCTTGTCTTCAACTGATTCAGAATCTGTCACTTTTACGACTGCGTATCCGTGCTTCTTTCTGCCCGCTGCA
The DNA here is from genome assembly GCA_019603395.1 of Cyrtorhinus lividipennis. NCBI lineage: Eukaryota > Metazoa > Arthropoda > Insecta > Hemiptera > Miridae > Cyrtorhinus > Cyrtorhinus lividipennis. The sequence goes on from CM034004.1 coordinate 20,605,695, forward strand.
AAGCAAAATCAAAATATTCATGTTCAGAGGAAAAATCGCCGGATAACTTTTCTTCAAGAATTAATTTATCAACATTTAACTGCCAAATTCAGAAGTTAATGCTTTTGAATCAATCATTCAACGAGCACAACGGTTTTTTTTCGCTCTACCTGAATAGCAAACTTAAAGGAACACTCAAATATAAATTATTTATACCGAATCCCAGAGTATTCTCGGTCCCTTACTCTTGAGAAAAGAGAAGTAGAAAGTACCTAGACGTATACGTAACGAAGCACGGATGAGTTCTCCCGAGCCCTGTTTCTGTCGCGGACGAATCAAGAAACAAGAGAAACCCGAGGAGGTTTGAGTTTACGTTCTGACAACCCTAAGCTTCTACAACGACAAATTATTTATGAGATCTGCCAACTTCTACAAACAACTTCTTCCTCCCTGGTCAAACTAGTGGAGAGGAAGAGAGCGAGAGCCAAATGGAAGTAGAAATCAATTAACATAAATCTTTATTCTTTCTGTCTACGCGCTGCAAACAAACTACATAGATCACCACTTGAGCGCTGTTTTGTGCACCTTGTTTTTCCATTTCGTTAATAGAATTTTCTTTTGATTAATGAATAGAAAGTACCTTGTAGATCGTGCCAAACTGATTGTTTGTATCAAAATGAGAACAATTCTCAAAGGTATATAGCGAGGATAAATACAACATGAATATAATCATAAACCTTCACACTATACGAGGGGCTTTCAAGAATACGATGGCACCTAGCATTTATGGCACTTTAACGAGCCACTTTTTGTAGGGTTTCCATCTTCTTTCAAACCCTAAAGGCTGAAACAGGACACTCTGAAAGGTTTTTTAGAGTAACGTTTATTGTTAGCATTAATGTAGGCTACTATCCACAGCCTTCTGAATCTCAGTACCCATTATCCCTCACAGACATCAGATTAAGCTGAACTATTGAATCTGATTAAAAATACTATTTCAATCTGAAATCAGATTCAACCTGGTCATCAAACTGACATTTTAAATGGATAGAAGTGCTTGCATAGGTGGTTTCAGGCCCAGAGAATATTTTATTACAAAAAATAGAGCAGTCATTTGCTTTCCAGTACAATTGGTCTTAGATCACCATCTTTTTCAGAGCTTAGACCAAGATGGAAACCTGAAAACTGCACAATGGTTCATTGGCAGCATATTGTAACGATTTATGTTCATTGTAAATAATTTCTTGCACTTGTTCACTCGAATACACTGTCCTCATTCACACACTTACACAACCACAAGGCACAATACACGGTTGTAATGCAGTTGTCGCACTAATTTATAACAGGGCACAATTTATAAACACAAAGTGTCTATATTCGGACTTTGAACTGAACTGCACTCTGCAGCATTCCTCGGTCCCTTTTTATGCTGGCTCCCCTGGCCAAGAACCTTCTCGAGTCTTCCCTGGTTCTGGGAACTCGGTGCAAATGTTGTCTCAAGCAAACAGGAAGGTTCCAGCCAATTTGATAGGACTCATGAATGTTCAAGAGTGACCCTTAGCCCTCCACATGTTGTTGACCTTGTAATGCTGGTTGCCCAGGAGACTGGTGCAGGTGTAATCTCACAACAATATATTATTGCCACCCAGGGGTTTCTGAATCATCACCCAGGCCAGCAACATTGAATTGTTGATTCAAATCAGGGTGTTTTGTGTCACTTCATTCAGAAGTCCTACATGTTAGGGAAGAACAACAAACAACCTCAACTAGTTGTTTTGATGGGGATGGAATAATGACTAACAATAATACCCAACCTGGACAAGTTTTTATCAATGATTGTTGTTGTTGAGCGTCACAGCCGTTAGATAGTCCAGATTTGTATGACGCCGTCGATAATCTGGCAGTGAGAGCTTCAAAATAGGGTCTATCGTTGCATGATACCTTTGCAAATACTTGAAGGAGATGAAGGGTTAGTAAGTGGTGTTGGATGCGTTTATGTCGGCTGTTTAATATTTTTACTTCAAACGTTTCCAACAGACTTTCCAATAGTTTCGGTGGGTTGATATTGTTGTAATTTTCATAACTATTCACAATTTCAAGGGTGCATTAGTCTGATAGTCCATAAAAATAATAAACCTTCATTCCTTTAAGCTTGGATCGAATCCATCGAGTTTGATCTCAGTTATTTCCACGTATTTCACAGAAAGATCCGATTTACAGCGCATAAACGCAATGCAATCTCGTCTGCAGCCATTTGGCGAAAATATGGGCTTCAAAGCAATACAATCCGAGATCCATGCCATTTGGTTCGACTTCTGTAAGCGCTGACCCGACGCACATTTTGATTGGGCAAACTCCAGACTACGCCATTGAAGAATGATAACAGTATGAATAAAATGCCGAGGGCCAAATTGCTCATTCTAAATAGAAATGACTTGTTCAAATACAGCCCTTCCTTACAGTAGGAACAGCCAGACAGGATCTTCCAGTTGGGATCTCCCTTTTGAGAAGACGCCCGTGATTTATGCATAGGGAAGAGACTCATGACGGGACAAGAGAAAGTTTTTGCCTCGTGTTGAAATGGAAGAAAAAGTGCCGCTCGTTAAAAACTCTACCTTGCCGCAGTTTGGACGCTTTTTGTGCACTCCCTCTTGAAACCTACCTACCAAGCGATGAGATGTGCACCAACCAAGAGGATCCTTTTTTCCCGCAGCATCTTTTAATCATTTCCGCGGCTTCAATCGTCGATCCATCATGCTCGGCTACTTTCTTTGAATAGCTTCATTTGAAACGTTGAACAGGATTTCCTCTTTTTACCTCGGCTGGATATCGATGGCGAGGAAGCCCAATGTTTGGTCCAGACGTCATGAATGGAATCAATGGTTCTGGCAGAGAGAGCGGCGGCGCTGCCCATTAGTATCAATTTCCCCAGTGGATACAAATAAACCAGGCTGCAGCAGTATAGGCCTGCGAATGGAATCATTCCATTACCGCAAAGTCGATATTTAAAAGTTATCATTTTTATAATAGTGTGTAGGTATACGTTATAATAAAATGTTGCAATTACGTCAACTCTTAATGCATACCAACTAATGCGATGGCCATCAATTTGGTTCCAGTAACTCGATTATCTTGAGCCAGTCGAGGGATGAAACTTCTGTGTGCAACGATGTCAAGAGTGGGTATGTACAATTGGTACACCACCATGCCCATACAGCATGCTATCGCTGGGACCTGTATTAGCCTGTACCATGGGTGTAATGTCCCAAGGGGTTGTGTGAGAGTTGGCTCCCCTTCAACAATCCCTCTATCAGAAAGATAAACAAACAACAAAGAAAGAGGTTAAAATAAGGTTACATAGCATCCATATTGAAGAGGTTTGCCAGAAGAGGGAGCTGTGGTAACCAACCAACCAATGATGTGTTGGTTCACCACCTCTCTATGCAATAACAAGAATCAAGTAATAAAAGAAAATAATTAAAATAAAGCAAAAAAAGAACTCAAAACTATACCAAAATTAGAAAACTCATGAGGAATGTGTTGACAAATGATCATTAAGTTCGGCGGGATGTGAACCCACCTTTAGTTCCACATATCGCCACCATACGGCGTTTTCAAAATGAACACAACCCTCTCACTTTTCAGCCATTTTGGGTCAAATGTGATCAGAAACCGGCATTTCTTTTGCCTCAAAATTACGCGTTATTAAGAAGTACTCGTAATTGTTCTTGTATATATGCTTGAAGCAGTTTCTTGTTGATTTCTTTTGCTGAATCAGAACCTTAAATTATCATGGAGTATAGACATGAATCATCATATTACTAGAGCTTGCCGGATTGTATATTCATTGAGCATGTGCCAATTACAGTTCAAGTAAGATTGCTTTCAAGTAAAGGAAACCCTAAGGCTTTTAATTAAAACTCTTTTTGTGAACCATGAACAAAGACCAAGGCACAGACACCAAAAAACGGCAGTAGCAGTAACTCAGGATTATTAAGACTTGAATACTGACAATCAGGCTCGTTTTGTCAGTTCTGAAATAATCCTTAAGACTATTTACAACAGCATAATCAAGTAAAATGTAAATATCCATGGCTGGAAGATACAATCATCTTGTATATACAGGACATACTGTGAGTTGGTAGCCATGGGCTCCACAACCATCTAGTGCCAATTCCTCCAATATGACGTCATTGAAGGCTTGCTGAGGTATTTGAGTAGGCAACTTTTCAACATAATATTTCATTTTAGCAGATACAGAAAGCTAAATAACTCATAGTATTCTTCCAGTATTTCTGTGATTCTCCTTTGAATCCAAATGCACCCTGTTTGTATATGTATCTTTGTTCTGTCAGCTCTTCTGCCCTGATTTCTGATGACTTTATTTGATAATGATATTCCCCACCCCACTCGTTTCTAATGTTCTTGTAGCAAACACCCGCAAACAGAACATCTTTTTGTGAATTTTAATTTCTCATCAAAAATGTTGGTTTTGATGCAAGAAGTTTTGTTGGTACGTGTACAAAGACTCACAATACCATACTGCAGTTATATTTCGAAGAAATTTCTACCTACTTTGATTGGATTGAATGTGAGAATAGCCAAAACTAGAAAACACTGGGTTTTGCCCCCATGTATCCTAAATAGAGACAAGGTGGACTCAACTTCACATTTTATTTATATAAATTGTTTTTTGTGGTGAAAACTGTGAAGTGGCAACACTGAGAGAAACTAGCTAGCTCATAAAACAACGTAAATGACTCAACGATCTATTGAGCAAGCATTTATACCAATACAGCGTACCTATGTGATGTAATCTATGTGAAAAATTGACATTTTTAATCAACAATATGTACTTTATTTCTCTTCAAATGTTTATGATACGCCCTGAATCACGATTCAAAGAGTATTTTTTAAATAAAAACCAATGGTTCAGGTCAACGGGAAAATAATTTCAACAAACAACGAACTCGCCAATACGATTTAAAATGCCTGCTTCAGGCTATCGCTGTTCGAGAAGATTTACCACCTACCTGAGAGACGAAAGTATTAACAAAGTAGCGATGAACGTGGTCGATGAAAGGAGAATCCCCTTGATCTGGTTGGAAGCTATTTCGTTTCTGCAACCGACCGTAAAAGAGAACCAAACGGAAGCGCCGATCGTTGACTATAAAAAGAAAATAAGTTTGTCGGTAAAATCCTTGATCCTTCTTCGTGAGCTGAGTACTTCGTGAAAAGCGTCGGCACATGGGGATGATTTTCCGCGATTTCCTTCGTTTTTTTTTTTTTTTTTTTTTTTCACCCCCGACGCTCTTACCTTTTGAATGGTTTCAAAGCCGGCGGTAAAATCCTTCAAGTTGTTCCGTAACTCGGCGATGCCAGCCCCGGCAAACAGAGCGAACGTTGACCAGAATAGAGACAACGTTATTACGTGCAGCAGATGTGATGCCTGTGTATCAAGAAAAGCTGTGACTGCTAAGTACTTTCGACTTTTAGTGGATAAATATTAGAGAGGAATAATTGCCATAACGTGCCATTCTGCCTCTTTATTCAAATGTCGGAATACTTAGCTTCTCGTGCCCCTTCCAATGCTATCAAGTCTAGTTTAAGCAGAACTTCCTGATAGGTTTGTGGACTTCTAACCTTTAAAGTGAGTCTTTGTTGAATCTATTAAAATCATAACAACATAAATTCACAAAATGTTACTTCTCCTTTAGCCCCCTCCTCCCTCTCCATTGTGAAAGCCTCTCACCAGGCAACGAGAATGTTCTCTCTCACATTCAAATTAATATGTAGTATGCACAATATATAGTACGGCAGTTGAACATCGACAACGCCAATTCATTTTGACAAATACTCAGCGACATCTCCAACATCCAATAAATACGGTAATTTTCAAAATCATTCCTTATTAATCATGACATCCCCCTGATGGCTTTGCCCCGGCGCAAATTCAATTTAAACCTGTTATACAAGGGTGAGAGAATAATTTATAATAATAATGCCTAAAGACCTTGGGCGGGCAAGACATTCACATTGAGGGGGGGGGGGGGGGGGGGGGGGGGTCGAAAAAGTAACCACAAAATAAGTAAAGAAATGGAGAGAAAAAAACGCATTTTGAAAAACTCTAAGAGAGAAGTATAGGTTAGGGTAGGATGCCATACAGAAGAGATTGATATAACAAGCCTTTTCATCTAATGAGAGCTTATTTCATTATTTTTCAACGAAAAAGGCGTCGTTGGTTCTCCTATTCTCTCAACTACTTCATCGCATATTTTCAAATTTCAAAAGTTTCTTAAATTTGTGACAACACAAAAAAATAAGGTTATATAGTTGCCAGTTGAATATTTTACTACTTGGTATGAAATTCTAAAATCAGATTGATAACCTAGACAAGTTCAGGTGAAATAGTTCACCTTTTAATGAAATCATCATTTTTGAATTTCTAACTAGTGGCAACACTGAATAACCTGTTCTTTGTATAACAGCAATTTCCATTGTTGTTAGCCCTCTTTGTTCAGCAGCTCTTTCATGTCAATTCCCCTTTGGTACTCCTTGAATTTCTTCCTTTTTCTAATCTATGCTAATTCAAAAGTGTATGTATATTTTCATTTATTTTAGGTTAGCAGTCTTTCAGCAATCCCCTCTCTGCAGTTCTTTGATTTTTGTATCAATACCGATTTTTTAATTAGGTTATAATTGATTTGATTGTTGAAATTGTTCACCTCTAAACCAAGTGCAAAAAGCGTTGAAATGATCAGGACAACAACGAGAGGCATCACTTTAGGAAATACGTCAATGGGCACCAAATGGAGATAACTGTGGTGCTGAAGATCGTCGTAGTAATCCAGATAACTGCTGAGCACTAAACACGAAGAGGACAGCCAGCAAAGGGCGGACAGCTGCTCCAACCAACTCCCCAAAGGACAGCTTTTTGGCTCAGAAGAGACATATTGAGCTGAAATCAAACATTAACATTCATCAGAAGCCTGTCTGCCTAACAAAGAAAGGAGTACCAAAGAGTACCCACAGCCACTGATTTCCCCATTTGCCCCATGTTGAAGAAATGAGTCTCCATGCGCCTGGTCCGAGGAATAACTAACCTGTGTGTGAGAATTTGCAGCGTTTTTTGGTAGGTTATTCCTCGAATAATCAACCTGTTTTCATGATAATGGTCAACCTCTCCGATTTGGCTCAAAATTTTTTTTCTGGACGTTTCATGATGTCCTGATCAAAAAAGGTCGATGTCCGTCCATGTTCCGCGCCGTTTTTGGTAGTGGAAAATTTTCTAAAAATCTGAAATTGGGGTCAGGGGTCTGTTCCCTGCCGAGACGGGTCCTCAAAACTTTTCAGCCCGATCGGACCAAATTTGATGGGGGGGGGGGGGTCAAAATGTGTTTTTTGAAAAATGGATTTTCGAGATTTTGGGCGGGTAGGGTGTCATTTTCCACTAAATTTTGGACGCTGAATCCAATGAAACGGGTTCCAGAACGATTGGCACCCACTGGAGGAAAAAATGGGTCAAATTGGGTATTTATTACCCATTTTGAATATGTGTTTTCGGGATTTCTGGTACCTGGGCGTGTGGGGTATAGTTTTCCACTAAATTTTGGACGCTGAATTCAATGATGTGTGTCCCAGAACGATTGGCAACCACCGGAAGAAGTTATGGGTGAAAATGGGTATGTATCCACCCATTTTGTATGTGTCAGGATTTTTGGTGCCTAGGCGTGTGGGGTATCATATTCCACTAAATTTTGGCCCCTGAATCGATTGGAATAGGTCTGGGACCCGCCACACCCACTGTTTTCCACATTTTCCCCATGTTAAAGAAATGAATCTCCATGCGCCTGGTCCGAGGTTTAAATTAGTCTCCATTTGCTTGGTTCGAGGAATAACCAACCCATGTGTAAGAATTTGCAGCGTTTTGTAATTTATTGACGCCCGATAAACGTATTAATTTTTAATGAATCCTTTTCAAGTCCGACTGAGACCTTTTACAGTGTCAGGCAAATCGTTACTATTCGTAAATTGTTTATCAAATCATCCGTTGAAATCGTACAATATTCATGTAAGTTTATAGAAATACTGGTAGAGTTGAAACTATCATTTTAGCAGCATATACTAGAAGGGTTTCAATGTAGAGAAGAAAGTTGATATGTAAAGAGAAACAGATTATGTTTGTCGTCGTCCTTTGTAGAAGTTTGCGGTTTTATACGTACTTCCTTTCTTCGTTGGATTTCACAAACGAGTAAAACTGTAGTAAAATCCAACTATAAAAAAAGGTTAACCCTCTCAACTCCGCGAACACGCATTAAAATTCATTGTTGGTTCGTCATTTCAAGCGAATCTGCTATGCTGGAGGACATGAAGTTGTTCATGTAGTCTCTCCCGAGTTGGAAGGTACCTACGGGGATGGAAATGAGGTTTGTTATCGTCCGTGTACGTTCAAAGGGTCAAAACTCCGGGGATAGTGTCAAAGGCAAGTCTTCACTCATTTGTCGTCCTGAGAAAGTACCTACGCCTGATCCAATTTGCTTGATTAAAAGACCACCCCAACCCCTCTTTTCCTTATCGCCATTTCTGAAAAGCCGCATATGGTAAGAGGGGACTGAAGTAGATCGATGTTCAAACGGTAAAGTTGGCTCTGGTGGGAGCTTTATCGTGGAGCGGAGCGTTTGGGTCCGTTATCGGAATCACTTACCGAATTGATACTCCTATTTGAAGAAAGTTCAACTACGCATTTTGTTACACACCGGATGCGTCTCATTTTGTTTGTTTACTCCTTGAATAATCAACCCATGTATTCATACAAAAAGGCAATCTCTCTGGTTCGATCCAAAAATTTTTTCTGGGCGTATTGAAGTGTCTAGATCAAAAACGGTGCAAATTCATTCACACGGGTTGGTTATTCCTCGGACCAGGCCCATGGAGACTAATTTCTTTAACATGGGTAAAATGGGAGAAACAGTGGGTGTGGTGGGTCCCGGACCGGTTCCAGTTGATTCAGCGACCAAAATTTAGTGGAAAATGATAACCCACACGCCTAGGTACCAGAAATCTCGAAAACATAATCAAAATGGGTAATATATACCCAATTTGACCCATTACCTCATCCAGAGGGTACCAATCGTTCCGGGACTCGTCTCATTGAATTCAGCGTCACAAATTTGGTGAAAAATGATACCCCACACGCCTGGATTGCCAACATTTTCGAAAATCCATTTTTCGAAATACACATTTTGACCCCTACCCCGCCCAAATTTGGTCCGATCGGGCTGAAAAGTTTTGAGGACCAACTAGAGCCAGGAACGGACCTCTAACCAAAATTTCAGATTTTCAAAAAATTGTCTACTACCAATGTCGGGGTGAACGGCGAACGGCGTACATTGGACGGACATTTGAGTTTTTGGTTGGTTATCCCTTGAATAATTAACCTATGTTTTCATGCAAAAGGTCAACCTTTCCGATTCGGCCCAATAAATTTGTCATTGCGTTTCATGGCGTCTAGATCAAAAAAGTCAAATGTCCGTCCGCCGTACTCCGTCCGTCGTACGCAAGGGTCAAAATGTGTATTTCGAAAGATGGATTTTCAAGATTTTCGTCGATCTAGGAGTTTGGGGTATCATTTTCGACTAAAGTTTGGACGCTCAATCACATGAGAGGGGTCAGGAAACGATTGACGCCCACCGGAAGATGTTTGGGGTCAAAATGGGTATCACTCTACTCATTTCGAATGTGTTTTCGAGATTTCAGGTACCTAGGCGTGTGGGGTATCATTTTGGACGCTGAATCGATTGGAATGAGCCACCATACGCCTGGTCCGGTTTAATCTTGAAAAAATGATCAATCCACCGTCCACACTCACCGCACAGAAGCAAGTTGATCAAAAGAGCGAAACAAACGCTGAAAACCGACGCTTCGATCCCAAAGGAAGTCAACGATGCTCCCGCTACGTGGATGACGCCCAACGCCCACAAACCCACTTTCGAATACGACCACATATTGTATCATGCAAAAGGTGGTTTATTGCTGCGGAAGGGACTGAACAATGCCGTACGCGTGCAACATCGATAAAATTTGAAACCGGCTCCGACATTACCGCCTACCGAACGCGCTTATCGATCCCAAGTTCTGCCCGTGGGGCTTCAGTTTTGCTGAGCTAACAAAGTTATCGGGCTCGTTGGATAACACTCGGTGATAGTAGGAAATTGTGCGAGGAAAGAGAGCCCATCTGAAAACGGTTAATATCATGATTGTATCAATATTGGTTTATATTTATTATTTGACCAGACAAAAAAGTACCCTTAAAGCTTTCATTTTGGTAGGTTACTCTGAATAATCAATCCACGTTTTCATGCAAAAAGGCAATCTTTCCGAGCCGGCCCAAATTTTTTTTGGGCATTTCAAGGTGTCTAGATCAAAATGAGCAAATGTCCGTCCGCAGTCCACGCAGATTTTGTATTAGAGAATATTCTAAAAATCTGAAATTTCGGTCAGGGGTCCGTTTCCGGCTCTAGTTGGGACTTCGAAGCTTTTCAGCCCGATTGGTTCAAATTTGGAGACGTAAGAGTCAGAATGTGTTTTCAATAACGAAGATTTTCTAGATTTTGGCAATCTAGGCGCGTGGGGTATGATTTTCGACGAAATTTTGGACGCTGAATACAATGAGACGTGCCCCGGAACGATTGGTGCCAACCAGAAGAGGTTTCGGGTCAGAATGAGTACCTATCTACCTATTTTGAAAATGGGTTTTGAGATTTCTGGTACCTAGGCTTGTGGGGGTATCATTTTCCACTGAACTTTGGACGGTTGGAATGAGTCTCAATGTGCCTGGTCCAAGGACTAACCAACCCTTGTGAACAAATTTGCAGCGTTTTTATATTTCAAAATGGATACTAATTATCCAGTGGATCCAACATTCTTACACTGTCCATTCACCCCAAAAAGCCTATAACACTCCTCAAAATGTAAAATTTAGCATGTTGGCCCCCATTTGTGTCCAAAAATACGTTTGAATTGGTATTATTCAAATATTTTCTCGAGATTTGTTAACATTTAAGCGGGTATTGTTCACCATTAAATTTTGGACGTGAATTGATTGAAATTGGCCCTGAATTGAATGTCGCAAACCGGAGTAGGGTGAATGAGGGCATTTTGTAATCTGGTAAAAGAGTAAAAATGATTTATTTAATTTCTCTAATCTAATTTTTTAATCAATTTATTGTAATATTGGTTACCTTTTTTGGCCACCTCGAAAATAAGTTATTCTACGAAACCGAGATAACCTACAATGTAGGTTGATTATCAAGATTCTTAGATCGTGATCCATTATGAACTCAAGAATCTCTTGATAGTTAATCAGTCAACTTTTTTAAATATATTTCTAATGTTTTCTCTTAATTGAAAAGAATTCCTGAGAATATTGTCCTGTCAGTATGCATGGTTAGCATATTTTTTTACCGTTCAATTCCATGAAGGGTCGTACAGCTTTGTAGGGTAAATAGTTCGGTGATCATCTTTGCAACAATTACCAAACCGTTATATACTATCTGTTCTGATTATCATACACTTGAAGAAAGAAATTAATCTTCTGAAAACTCGTTGAAACAGAAGGGGGTACACTTTAGCCCTTATTTTAAGACCCTTAGAGTACTATACTAATATATAGAAATCACAAAATAATACGAAATATCCAAAAATTTGATTTACGATAGCCATACAACCTCTCTAATTTAATGTTAATGAAATTAATTAACTTAATAATTTAAATAAATTTAAAAAAGAAAAATTTATTGAAATTATACGTACTGCCAGAACAATATACACCTACATTTTATTCTCAGAAAAGTACGTAAAAATTGTACTTAATTTACAGTTGCGATTGTATCGGTAGACGGTCTCCTGAACAGACTCGGTAACGACGCGGCGCGCGAATCTTTTCACCTCGCAATACAGTTGCGCGTTGCGGGTTTCTTGTCCCTCTTGAAGGCGTTCGATTCCGGAACAACCTCGCGAGGCCTTCAACGTACTCCGGCTATCGTTCTCAATGACCTCTGACTTAATTAGTTGTCACGGGGGAGGTGGAAGAGCTCAACTGAAGGTAACAAAACACTTATCGTTTTAGAAAAAACAAAAACATTTTATTTAAATGAACCACATACGAGCTAGGTAATTCCACTATAAAAATACAATGGCAATGTTTGATTTGAGTTTAAGTTACGTTCCGTTCGCAGAGGTGTTGCAATTTTGTACTAGTTACAATTTGACGTTCACGGTTTAGACTGTGACAATAACCGCGTCATTTCGCTGATCTTAAAGAGAAAGGCAATCCGTTTTAGAATCGTTAATATATAGGGCAGTAATTCTACTAATCAATTTAATTTGATGATTTTAAAAATTTTTAGTACAGTAAAATGTAAAAAACTTCTAAAATTGACTATTAGGTAATTGATTAATTTCGAATTCGCTGGCTACAAACAACAAATAGTTTTAATATGGTGGCATTTAACGAATACATGAGAAATCGTGTGATTGAATATTTTACTACAAGTGACAAACAGAGCGCTTTCGTTCAAATTTATTACTATACAACGGGTCCCGTTTCGACAGAACGAGTGGAATATTCCAAGTAGATTAAGATAGTACGAAGAAACTGTAAAGGCGCATCTTTTTCTGAATAAATGGGAAAAACGAACTTGCTTGAATACAGGGTGTCCCATGCCCCCCCCCCCCTCCCCCTCATATTCTAAAATAAATGGGGCCGAACAAGAAACTTCTTTGAATCTTCATGTTTCTTATGCAAGAATCTCAAATATCATATTTGCGCATACATGCGCAAGTGACACCAGCATTTCTTATTTTAAATGGGAACCCCAATTTCTTATTAGCAGATTCGGATTCTACCCGAAAATTTATGAGATCTCATAACCCATTTTTCGGATTTAGCGCTACCGGTTCAGAGAGCACGCGCAACCCAAAAATGGTCAGAATTTTTTTTAACGCTGATTCTCACGTGATTCTATTGGTTTCTTGATTCGACTCAATTTTCGCGGAATAATGTCCAAAATTTGTTTATTTCGCAAGGAAAAAATCATCTTTTTCAGCGATTGTGTCTCAACCTGACTGGGAACCGGCTATGGGGAAGTTAAAAGGAAATAAAAACGCTTCCTTAAAAAAATTAACAATTCTACCACCTGATTAGAGGGAGAAAAGAGGGGAAAACGACTTCAAAGTAGATGCTCCTCCATGCTGGAACCCTCCTTTCTACATTTCTCGACCAGATCACGAATATTAGTTGCCGTACAAATCTTAAAACACGCGCTAAAATTTAAAAAAATGGAAGCGAAATAAACAAGTTTTCGCTTAAATGAAGTCGAATCATGAAACGGAACAGCGTGAATCAGCATGGAAAAACATTGAAAATCCATGTTTCACACATTAGAGTTCACCATTATCCACTATTTGACAATTTTGGGGTTGCGCAATATTGCGTGCTCGCACCCAGTTTTCATAATTTTCATGAAATTTTGGATAAAATCCGAATCTGCAATAAAAAATTGGGGTTTTCATTTTGTTGTCAAGTTTGTTTACTCCCTTTTGGACGTTTTTAGGAGGGAAAAGGGGAAAATTCGTGGAAGACCCTATATAGCAGTGACATACTGGTAAACGTGGGCTGCTTTGAGAACCACAGAATTTGAACTGTTTTTGGCAGGCTAACAACTGGTTTTGGTTTCTGGCAGGCTATCATCATCATTGATTACTCATGTGGTAATTGCCAAACGCTAAAAGAGTTGTGGCAGCGACAAACGCGCATTTACTCAACATATTACCCGATGAGGATTTAAACGATTCATGCATGTCTGGAGTCAAATCCAAGTAAATTCTGTCGTGACCGATCTCGTTCACCAAATCTCTCAGAGCGTCCATGTCGGTTATGTCGTCCGGTGAGCTGCACCAAATCGTCAAAGTCGTTGACGACGAATGGCCAATCAGTCGGGACATGGTTGAGGGTGAGTTGGCGGCAAATGCGGCTCTGACGGCGAACGTTACCGGCTGAACGACGCCGTTTTTATTCAGAGCTTCGGTCATTTTGTCGACATCATCTTGGAGGTAATGATCTGAATAACAATATAAAGAGAAATGAACAGTTAAATATACAATTTGCTTGTAAGACTTGAAGGGTGATGCACTACATCGAGTAAATAAACGCATGATTCACCAAAAACGGTGGTATTATAACCATCAGAGAAGGCTTTTCCTCATAAATCATTATCATACGCACCAAATTGAAATGAACGTACCATCAGTTGTGCCAAATTTGGTTGTCCAACCCACGGAAACTGTCGCAGCGGGAAACCTCGTGGCACAAGCAGACAAAAACAGGTTAGCGTCAAGACCATGGTTATTCCTGGCACCCGGTCCAGCCATGATGTCGGCATTCAACCAGACGGGGAATTCTCTCTGGAATACATAATTTCCCTTGATTAGAAGCAAATCTCACATAAAAGGCGCTCGAACAAAGCAATATTGTTAAGAGCGATCAAGTCAGAGCATACAGGTGTATATGCCAAGACACAATCACTGAACACATTTAACAAAATAAAACCACACAATCAAAAAGGCCGAACTTGAGGGACGCGCATGCGCAGTTAAGATGGGGCCAAACGACTCTTCCTGAACTCTCTAAAAACTACAGGGTGCGGCAGCATAACTTCCTTTATTCAAATCTAAATAAAACACCTTCTACAAATCGGGAAAGTTTTATTTTTTAGTATAATTTTGGTACAAACATAAAATTGTGTTTAACTTGCTTTTGAAGTCCAAATCAGTTAAGTGAAGCTATGCTGCTGCACCCTGTGCAATGAGGTTAGACAAACTAAAATGGAACAGCAACAGCCATTACTAATTAACTACCACTCAGTTGGAAGATTAGGTTGACAGTAAGTGAACACTAATGAATAAAGCCAATCAGCTGTGGATTAGGAGTTTTTTGTGGGGAAAGAAGGTCTAGATTTTCATGACAAGGTGGATTGTGACTCAGTGTTGCCACTTGTCTCTTCCAATTTCCAACAAATGTTGAATTCATTTAAACTTTAACGGGGATCCACTTTTTTATTCAATACAATAGAATATTATTAATAATAATGCATTGATCAACTTAAGAATTTTCCACACATTGATAAAATCCTAGAAAGCTGTGTGTTGCTAGTGTTCGCAAGTCTCGTGACGTCATCATGAAGGTGGTATCAGTGATCGCACCTCTCATTTGACTCCTTGATTCACATGATTCATTGAATGTTCTCATCGATTACCTCCTTTTCGACATTCATATAGAAAAGGCTGTTCTGTCCTTCAATTTTGTGAGTAACTCGAAATATTGCAATTTTTTCATTTTTCTTCTTCAGTATTTCTCTTCTTAATATTAGTCCCCATGTTGTTCTCCATCAGATTTATAATATAAATATTTTCATTTCTATTTCTTGGGGAAAGAGTTGCATCTACCAGTGAACTGTATCGTACTTTCTTCAATTTGTTCTCATATAAGAGTTCAACCTATTCGCTTGTTGAGCTATTTACATCCGAAATTCATCAAAAAGTATTCCAAAAAATGGGGTTTCGAGATTTTTGGCGATCTAGGCGCGTGGGGAACCATTTTCCACTAAATTTTGGACGCTGAATCCAATGGAACGAATCCCAGAACGATTTTTGCCCACCGAAAGAAGTTATGGGTCAAAATGTGTATTGGGTAAATTGAGGTATCCACGCGATTTTTGGCTATAGGAATTTAACCAAAATGCAAACATTTTTGTCAACGAATCCCCCCACCGTCGACAATTTGGCATCCCAACCGCCCCAAAGAAAGGTAAAGAACGGTTATTTTCAAGATGACACCTAAGAATGTGAAAATTGTCCTCAAATTCTTGAAACAATCAACCAATAAAGATGAGTTTTGGTTCAATTGCCTCAAACAAAGACAATGAATGAGTAATAATGAGTATTCTGGATAGGGCTAAGGACCCACTTCACCTTAATAGGTACATATTTGGCCCATTTGTTTCAATGACGTACCTCTGAGGTACAAAAAATGCGTTTTCCCACATGAGTTGTTGAAAAATTTGCAGTTCTATTTCCGATTGTACTCTCTTCTGCTGATTTACCTATTATGGTTATCATCTATTTGATATCATTTTATTAATTGTTCTGTGCTATAATCACGACGTACTGACCAATGGGCAACAACGCATTTTAACGGATTTTAGTGCAATATTTATCATCGGCGTATGATAAATATTGCGACCACCTCGTGGTAATTAGTATATACCTGACTTACTGTTCAAACCCTAAAACATCTACATGGCAAAAGCAAGAAAATAAAAATTCCCATTATTTATACTCACTTCCGAATCGCTGAATAAGTTTGTGAGAAGACCCAAAGAGGCGTCAAACGCCTGGGTGGTCTTGAAATCTAACTTGACACCCCTTCCGTTCGTCAAAGTTCCTTTGGCTGTCTGCAGAAATTCTTCCAGGGACAAATCAGAAGTGGTGGACGGAGGATGTGCCATAATCGGAAGGCTAGTTTTGCACCCAACGACAGTTCCCAATACGATGTCACCCTCAATCATACGCACGGTTTCGTCTGAAATAAATATTAAATTCCATTAAAAATGAAATCACTTAGTTTCATATTTTCAGTGTTCAGCCATCATGACAAAAATATCTCACCTGCGATTGCTTCTTTCAGTTTTTGTTTGCTGTTCACAGCGTGGGCCCACGTGATTGTCGTTAGATCAGTCCCATCCAATCCATCCAGAGAGGATTCGTCGTTAGCAAACGACGCCATTTTGACTGAAGTTTAAATGTATTTCTTCAAAGAAAAAACACCACTTGATTTCAACTTCAATGTATTATATGATGTTTGGGGTTTGCTATTCTCTTATCCTGACACCTATCATGCCTGAGGTCGATCTCTGCAATATTCCCAGAAATTTGATATTATTCCGTCTCCAAGTAAAACGCTTCAAATTAATCCACATTTCTCTGCAGCAATCGGCGGAAAACCTTTCAGCTAAACCCAAGTATAGGGACCACTGTCACGTAATCAACTGATAGCAGTGATATCGCGCATACGGTGACTATCGATACTATCGATACAATTTGAATGCCTTTCATTTTGTTATTACTTACGTAACATTGTTCCAATAATTTTATTTTATTACTATTTTTTTATTATTTATTTAGTAGTTAAGTTTATTTCAATTTAGTATTTTCTCTCGTTTTTATAAAAAACAAATAAGGCGGACAGGGATATAATATTTCGCGTATATCGATAGTGCGCTCGACAGAGTACACTCGATACTTGCACTTATCAGTGACAACTGTCCCTATTCTTGGGTTTTACCAACCTTTCTTATTGGATTTAGCGTCAAAAATTTTGTGGAAAATGATACTCAACGTGCATATGACTCCAAAGAGACAACTCATTTTCATGCGGCATGTAGAGCATCAATTTCTACTGAATGATTGGTGGACGGTGACTCATGACTCGATATAGTTAACTCATTTCTTGTCAAATTGATGCAACCGCTCCCAGCTGAAGGAGCCAAGCACAAAATAACTCAATTCTTCATCAACAAAGTATATTACGCCAACCTAATCAGTAGGTATTTGAAAGTAATTTTGATTTAAAAAATGTCTCCCCTCACTTCAATATCTTCTCTGTGGGTGTATTCCGCTGTTAGTAGATAAGAGTTGATGTTTCCGCCTGAAAGAATTGCCGATCACATATTCACTAGAGTACGTTTGTTAGTTTACGTATTACACTACTAGAAAACCCTCTATTGATAACCATAAGGAAGTTTTCGGCTCGAGATGGCAACGCGCATGAGCGTCACGTCGATCAATATGAGTTTGGCGCCTCGCCGAAACCAGGGTGGCCAGAGCCACGGAATTTTTCCCTTTCCAAAATCCCACGAATTCATAAATTCCCTTTTTTGTTATTATATAAAATGTTCCGCTATTAGCGGTACATAACAACTACATTCCTATGCACACATTCCTTCAGAGAATGATCACTAACTAAACTCTGTAGTGAGGAAAACGTTCTCATAAATTTATTAAATTCTTACAATACAGATACGGTGGTATTATTGTATACATTCAAAATGGAAGAGTTGAATACATAAAATTGTGTTTATAATATTGCCCAGTATGACGTATCAACTTGTTGGGAAAACGACGCCATGCAATTTACACTGTTCAGCCACCCACAGATCCGCATTTGTATTTAGCTGCTCGGTAAATTCCACATTTCCTCCAATTTTCCCTGAAATGTATAAATACGATTAAATTCAAAGTGTTTTTTTTTTCTACTGTATCAAGTTATCGAATTGAAACCACTTTTTACCTCTCCTGAAGAAATCTTTCCCAGACTCTTTAAAGAATCCTTTTATTTTTACTGGGAGCGAGAGTTTCGTAACCGCCTTCATGTTGTCAAAACTAAGATATTCCGCCAATTTGGTAACTTTTTCGTCGGATAAAGTTTTATTCAGGAAGGCGGCAACCTTCCTTATACCGCCCGGCAAATCCTGAAGAAGGAAAATGAATGAATTCAGCGGATAAATGTCGGTCAATAACAATGAAAACAATATTATTGGATGTGATGCCACAAAACGAAAGCAGATTTTCAAAAAAAGCAGTGTCTGTCTACGAAGATTAGGAAGATGCTTCATAGCTCAGTCATGCAACCATTCTGCAAATTCATCATAAATTTGTACTGAGCATGTGGTGTGTGATTGAAAATGGTGCCTGGAACATCAGTTTGCTTCACAAGTAGTTACCTAACCAATAATTTGGCACCATGAAAAAGCCTGTGACACTGTTGTAATATCACAGGACCTATTTTTCAATGTATGATGTTGACAGCAACACAGAAAATCGTGATATGATAATGGGTTTTTCCTGGTTTCTTTGGATTTTACATATAGATTATAAGCGTAAAATGTAAAAAAAAAATTATGCTCTTTACTTTGTTACTAATGGGGTTCATTTTGTTAAGCTAAGTACATTAGAAGAAGCACCTTGAAAATGCCTCCTCCCCAACCAGCCACTCACCCTGCCCTCTTCTACATCCTGGCCTTACAGCCTGTACGACTGTAAGGTGCCTTACAGTCTACCTCCACTTCACTCAAGAATATGAGTAACTTTCCCCACTTGCAGCAACCCTGGTGGTTGTCCGCCTTAACTATTGCTCAAGCCACTGCCAAAATGTCAGTGGCCTACGGTATTGTTGTCATATGTACAGATTTTCTGTAGACTGATCTGTTTTGGTAGTTAGTCTTGTAGTCATTTGCTTTGATAGTCTTGTAGTCATTTGCTTGCTCACAAATGGGATCCTCCTTTGTGCACTCCTTGAAAGTTTTCTTTTATTTTTTTTTTCATTCATTCAGTTCTAAAACAGTGATTGTTTTTGAAATTATATTATTGCTTCAGGTCATTGTAAAGAACTAATTTTACCTTGATCAAGTCTTCATAGAACAGAAAGAGAAGGTTGGGATTATCCTCTCAGTTCCCAAGCTTCTTTCACATGTGGAATTTGTGGGCCGTACATGACTGAAAATGTTTGACATACATTGGAAACTGCATCAAATAAAGTGAATATACGGATTTACTGTTGGCGATTCAATACTCACCCAGACCATCTTTGAAGAACTGCCAATACTTCTCAAAGGTTCCTTCATAGCCGTGAATTCCAATTCCGATGTTGTGATGGTAGTAACTCACAGCGACGTCTTTGGGATTTCGAGCGACGTAGACTACCTCAATTTTGAACAAAAAGCAAAATTTACACGATCATTTGATTAAACAAAATCTACATAACATAATATCATATGTTAGTGAAACTCTTCTTTGGCAAAATAGGGGTTGTGAAGGTGTCCATGCACGGGAAGGTTTCCCCAGGGCCAGGTTATACAGCAAAGATGATGTTGATGAATGATTTTGTTGGTTCTTTTAAAGATTCTGAAGGTGCTTGCAACAATAATAAATTATCCTGTGAAAACACCAGGTATGAAACCTTAAGTGATGGTAGTGTGAGAGGAATGCCTTGAATTTCCACTTAACCATCTACTTACTTAGGACTACCTTAATAGGATATTGTTTATTTAAATATGTAACCCATTGCATTTAAAAGATTTGTGTTGAACTACTGGAAGATGTAGGTTTTCTTTAGTTCATCACTCAAAGACAGGCTTATTTAATTTACTTTTATCAAATTCTTACTAACTGTTGCAAGATTACACCTGCACCAGTCTCCTGGGCAACCAGCCTTACAAGGTCAATGACATGTGGAGGGCTAAGGGCTCTTGAACATTTGTGCATTGTATCAAATTGGCTGGAACCTTCCCGTTTGCTCGAGACAACATGTTGACATCCCAGAACCAGGGAAGACTCAAGAAGGTGCTTGGCCAAGGGAGCGAGCATAAAAGGGACCGAGGATCGCCGCAGAGAGCAGTTCAGTTCAGAGTCCAAATATAGAACCATGTATTGTGCCTTGTGATTGTGTAAGTGTGTGAATGAAGACAGTGTATTTGAGTGAACAATTGTAATAAATTATTTACAAAGAACATAAATCCTTACATAACAGATAGGGGAGAAAAACGGGATCATGAAGTAGCATGTGCAATGAACTTTTACAAACACATTAACTACTATAATGGCCTGCTTTTTGCCTCTTATCACAAAACTATGCGGTTGTTGTTGATTCCTTTTCTTCATCTTTGCATACAACCATTGTTGGTAACTATTTTTATTCTAACAATGAGCTTACTTTCGCCTTTGTGAGCAAATCTGGAGGCAGTAAACTCAACGGCAAATGTGATTTGATGTGCCTCGGCGGTTTGGCACCTTGAATAGTCTCGTAACCTGGGATAGTCATGTGATCTATGAGCTGAATCGCCTTCGCATTCTCGGCGTTCATTTCCCTGATGCGTTTCGTGTAATCCGCGCTGTATAATACTGGGGCCCTAAGAGGTTAAAAGTGAACAAAAATAACATATTTATATTTGCTTTCAGTCAAATCTCTTCGGTAAGATGATAATGATAACAGTTTGTTTAGCCCAGTTAAGTTTCAACAATAAAAATGGTGGAAATGTGAGAAAAACAATACTCACTCAATAAAGGGGAATTTTTCGTGCGGGTTTAAACTTTTTGATGTCTCAAAATCCAAATCGTGTGTTACCAACCAAATTAATTCTTGAGTCCACGTTGTCCCTGAAATAAAGTGAATGATTAGGAAGTGGGTAGGCGCGATTTTGAACGTAATATCTGTGATTTTGGCCTTCCACCATGTGAGAAATGCAATGAAAGGCCTAAAAAGCCAACTATGGACCGTAATACATTAGATGTTATACATTAGATTGCCCCTAGGGATGAACGATACTGATCGATATCGAGATGCTATCGATACTTTTCTTCCAATACCGATCATTTTGGTATCGATACTCTGCTTTTGATACCGATACTGGTATTAGTAAAAATAATTTGGATCGAAAAACGTATCAATAACAATGCCTCAATTTTTTCAAAATTACCAATTAAGAATATCATGAAGGCCCTCTACTAAAGGTTGCTACACTTGTTTCGGCCAGAACTTCGAGTACATAATTCGGGTAAATAATATAGGCTAAGGAACATAATATTATACTCGAAGCGCCAGAAGCTTTGGAGAGAGAACCCTCTTCCCTGCTTTGGCTAGGGGTTGTCTTGTGAAGAAGAATGCCTTGCTATCATATCAGTGATAAGACAGCGTTAAATGTGTTATTTTGTTCCGTGGTCACGTTGTTAGTTGTGTGTGTTCATTGATAAAGTGATTTACTTAAGCATGTGACGCAGTGATTATATAAGGTTCTGATATAGTGGTAACCGGGGACAAGCCCCCTGGCGAGACGCAGAGCGCCGTTTTGATTCAATACCAATGTTGGTTGATATCGATACTTTTGATTCGATACTTACTTGGTATCGATACTATTCTTTTGATACCGATACTAGTACTCATATCGATCCTTTCCAGTACCGATCATCCCCAATTGCCACCACATTATGAAAGAAAGGGAATATTTTTCCATGCAAAACAAAACAGTTCACTTGTAATAACTTCCTCTTCCTTATATGGTATGTACAGGTGCAACAACACAATAATAATATATATTATTAGGCAACATCTTGCTAACCTGGAATTTGAACATTTTAAATAATTTGAAGGGGAAAAAATAGTTATCAGGTAAATATTTACAGAACAAGACTTCACCAATTACATAAATTAATTTGAAGGAATTAATATGCCCACCTTCTCTTGCTCACTCATCCCCATTAGCCTTGATCCCAGAAAACTTTTTAACTCTTTGTAATTCTGCTACTCGGTGGAACCTTCATGTTAGTTAATTTGATCAATTTCGCGTAAGAGGAGATGCTGAATGATGATAAAAGCCCGGTTACGCCTTACATAATGGTTCCACTTATTTTCTGCCTTTTAAATTTTTTTTGTTTGCATTCAAACTTGATTGGCAGACCAGTTTTTCTAGTTGTGATGCCGTCACAAGTTTTTGCTGTAAATCTTACCCGATCTGGGGAACGTCACAATCCAGACGTCGTCGTCTTTTATTTCTACGTTGTAATATCCATCAGCGTGGTTTCTGTAAGATCGCGGAAGGCAAAATTTCTTAGGTCCGACCTCCACGCACCCGTCGCCGTGCCCTGTGAAATGCTTGATGACGTCATCGTTCTTCGATTGGTCCACGTCTCGAATATCGAAGGGAAATGAGACCATCGTCAGAGTTCTACAAAATAAAGGAAGTCGTAAGTGAGTAATTGGCGAAGCCGCGAATTGAAAATTCGTCGATTGTTTTAGTTGTTTATTCCTTGAATAACCAACCTCCGATTTGGCCCAAAAATGTGTATTTGGAAAAATGAATTTTCGATAATTTTGGCGATCTAGGCGTGTGGGGTATCATTTTCAACTAAATTTTGGACGCTGAATCCAATGGAGTGGGTCTCCGTACGATTGGCGCCCTCTGGATGAGGTTATGGGTCAAAATGGGTACATATTTACCCATTTTGAATGTGTGTTTTTGAGATTTCTGGTACCTAGGCGTGTGGGGTATCATTTTCAACTAAATTTTGGACGCTGAATCCAATGAAGTGGGTCTCCGTACGATTGGCGCCCTCTGGATGAGGTTATGGGTCAAAATGGGTACATATTTACACATTTTGAACGTGCGTTTTCGAAATTTCTGGTACCTAGGCATGTGGGGTATCATTTTCCACTAAATCTTCGTCGTTGAATCCAATGAGACAAGTCCCGGAACAATTGGCACGCACTGTATGAGGTTATGGACGCTGAATCGATTGAAATGAGTCTCCATGCACTTGGTCCAAGGAATAAGCGACCCCTGTGAAAGAATTCGCAGTTTTTTTCCATTTCCTCAAAGTTACTACTATTATTTTATTTTATTTTTTAATGCTGTTGCCAAGAGTAGGATGAATTTAATTCGGACGTTTGATTGTGAATGAACCGCCAAAAAAACCCAGATCCTCAAATTACGCTCTCCAATGCATCTGTCGCGATTCTTATTGTTTATTTTCTAGCTGACTGACCACTCAAGGACGAACTGAGGTTTTGAAAACAATCGTTTGCGTTTCAATGCGTTTTGGAAATCATGGTTTAAGTAATGGATTTAGTAGTTTTTTTTTTAAACGCTCGATCAACCAAAACTTAGTCGATGTAATCACTTAACGACGCAAACTGCGAATATAAATTTTTCTTACCTGGGAATTATCGATAAAGTAAGCTCGAACGGGTGAAGTCGGTGTTGCCGTGACTCTGACCGAGCGGCCACTGCAGCAGGTATCCGAGGTCGTTTGGCGCGAGAAGGTTGGGTGTGACCGAATACTCGCGTTTACATTCGTTGTATAATGAAAATTTATACTCGAGTGTATATGGTGATGGAGTTGACAGGCTCCATTACTTGATAACAACCGACTCTATTCGTAGGCGGAGTTACAATTTTCGTCAGAGTTTTAAGATCGATGTGCGAAAGAGAATGAAACGAAATGAAATGAAATGAAATGAAAATAGATTTATTTCCGTAAATCACAAACAATTAACGAACAATACACTATGTTGGAAATTTTCCCCCAACCTATAGATAAATCCGTGCTGGATGGGGGGAGCATACAAATATCCATTCATGTGGGAACATCGAGAGGGAGGTTATTATATTGCTATTTGATTATTATTCTATGTTATATACAACACTTATATGTACACATCGTATCATATCCTGTATACATTAGTCAGCCATGATTCGCAGGCCCTTGGGCCAGCCTAAATTAACCATGTAAATATTATTTTCTTATATTGACTTCTTGTGAAAGAGGTGGGAGATTTAATGTATTTGTTTGCATATCGTAGAATAATTGGTAATTTATAGAAGATATGGCGGTCAGTTGTGAACAGTCTGGAGGGTGGGGCAGGGATAACTGCTTGGGTGGATATTCGGAATTGATATTGATTATTGATATTGGTAGAAAATTCATCTGGGTGTTTGTGAAAATATAATAGAGCTGATTTTATGAATAATTGCTGGAGAGTGAAAACAGGAATCGCGCAACTGTGTGAATTAATGAAATATTTATTGAAAGTTTATTTCATAGGGGTTAATTATACCTCGGAACAGGAGCATGGAGACTCACTCCAATCGATTCAGGATCCAAAAATGAGTGGAAAACGATATCCCACACGCCTAGGTTACAGAAATCTCGAAAACACGTTCGAAATAGATAGATAGGTACCCATTTTGACCCATAACCTCTTCTGGTGGGCGCCAATCGTTCCGGGATCCGTCTCATTGGATTCAGCATCCAAAATTTAGTGGAAAATGATACCCCCACACGCTTAGATCGCCGGGAATTCATTTTTCGATCACAAGGGTTGGTTATTCCTCGGACCAGGAGCATGGAGACTCATTCCAATCGATTCAACTACCAAAAATTAGTAGCAAACGGTACCCCACACGCCTAAATTATCAAAAAAATAAAACATGGAGAATATAGTGGGTTTGGCGTGTCCTGGACCCATTCGAATCGATTCAGGGTCCAAAGTTTACTGGAAAATGACACCCCACACGCCTAAATCGCGAATAAGCTCAAGAAACCTTTTTTCAAAACACAAATTTTGATCCCTACCCCCCTAAATTTGGTCCAATCGGGCTGACAAGTGTCGAGGACCAACTAGAGCAAAAAACGGGTCCCTGACCCAAATTTCAGATTTTTAGATAATTCCAAGAAAAAACAAGCTATGCGTCGAATGTGACTATTTCCCCTCCTAGCAAGTGGAATACATAAATAATACTCATTGACGGGTGGCTCCCATTTTCCAATACTCGACCAGTGACATCGTTCGATGTGTAGCAATCGCGAGTGAATCGATTCAACGTCCAAAATCAAATGGAAAATGATACCTTACTCACCTGTGCCTCTCAAAAAATATCGAAAAACCGTTTTAACCCCGCCCCGGATTGATAATCAGAGGAAACCGACCAGGTTCAATAGGAGACTAGTAATATAATATCATAAAGTAATTATAATTCAACTAAACTACAGGCAGTCGAAAACTATTGAAAATTTAAAGATGCCAATATGGCAAATCTGCGGTATAAAAACCTTGCAGTAGACCCTACTGGTAGTAAAGATAACTATTGTTTTAAAAATTTGAATTTTTACAATATATTGTACCTAATTACACAAGACTTAAATTGTCGGTAAATACCTTGAGTAGTTTTGCAGTACATTCATCTTCTGCAATCTGAAAAGTGTACTGGGTACTGGGCTTCTCCTTTTGTAATCTTATATGATTTCCTTCCGAAGAAATGACTTCCTTAGCATTTACCATGGGCAGGTGAACTCGAAATCACAGACGAAGTAATTTGTCAAGACAATCAGCATATTGAAAACCTCCGCCGTGCGGGTTACGCCATTGCTGATTGGACTTTGTGGCTTGGAAAGAGATGCAAGCGATCCCTGATACCAGATTCAATATCGTACACTTTGAACGATTTGTTGATTCTACATCAAATATTATTATTCCGAAATAAAACAAAGTGAGGGTTAAACACAAAAATTCAAGTGAAGGAAATTAATGTAACTTAGAATCCCAACTTAGTGTCTTTCATAGGTCTTAGCCATGCACTGAAGTAGGAATGTCCAACCAACCATGCCACCATTTGTGTCTCATCTTTTTTTTTTTTTTTTTTTTTTTTTTTAAATAATAAACGCAATAAACAGTTTGTTTCCAATCTTTTCGGTTATTTTTACAGTTAATCCTTTTCAATAAAAAAGCAGTGTCCCTCATTTCAGGCCCATAATACCGATATTCATAATTCAAAAGTTAAAATTCCACAAATGATCTTCGCAAGGTAAACCTTTTCTGTGCTGCAGTATTTTTTTTCACCTTCAGAAACATGATAACTCCTTCTCGAAGTGATAGCAATTGTTCAACAATGAGGAACCTTGCTCACTTCACTCTGCCTATTCATGTCCTTTTATTGTTTGGAAACGAGCACCGTAGCGATCTAAGTTTGTCAACGTGTGAAATAGTCAAAGATGTACTGCACTTTGTGACTGCCAGGGACTGATGACATTCTCCCGTCTGGTGAATTGGCTGTTTTCCTTATATTTTTCATCGGTCATGGTGAATGTTGTCTCATCGCTCAAATGCTACAACTGTAAGTCGTCATACCGCGACAAAAAGCCCCTGTGTGACTCAAACTTCTGGAAGCAAATGGACAGCGAGCAATTGGCCGATTTGATCACAAACTGCCCAATCAACGATGTGTTTTGTCTCATCCAGTGGCAAGAGGTATTTTAAAATTGAACAAAACGAGTGAGTGATTAAAACATATTCCCGTTAAACTTTAAACGTAAAGAAAATTATGTACTCGTACAATGATGAAAGGAGTTTGAAAAGAAGTCAATAAAAAATGGCGCGAGCCAAGATGGCGCTCACGGTCAATTCAATGTATGATTCTGACGAGAAATGGAGGGCAAATCCCCTATTCCTTGTCGCTACCTACCCTTTCATATTGCTTAGAACTGACACCAGGTTGCAGTAATTTTCTTTTCGTTTTGTTGGCAACCTTGTTACTACTGTCGGCCTAGCCGGCGGTCGCTGTAACCTACACTTCTCCGGTTCATGTGTTTTCCGATCTTAATAAACCACCTCCGAAATATTCAAAGTTCCTTCGCGTTCACCCCCAAATTTTACTGGAAAACTTGGTGAGTGATTAACTGATCATTTTAGTCAAACGCCTTGCAGATTCACTTCTTCTCTCAGCATACAGTTTTTGCGACGACTGTAGAGGTAACCCAACCTGCCCTTTTGGTTACACTATAATTTGTAAACCGACACTCGACTGAATGGTCGTTCAATTGGTTGTCATCAAGAGATAGAAAATAGTTTTTGTAGCAACTAGTAGGTATAAACCAATGAGACGGGGCACAGACCAATTGGTGCACACTGGGGGTGGGTATGGGTAAAAATGAGTAACTACGTACCTATTTCCTTGAATAATCAACCTATGTTTTCATGCCAAAAGTTAATATCTTCGATTCGGCCCAAAATTTTGGACGCTAAATCCAATGAAACGGGTCCTGAGACGATTGGCACCCACCCAAAGAGGTTACGGGTCAAAATGGGTATCTATCTACCTACTTTGAACCTGGGTTTTTGAAATTTCTAGTACCTAGGCGTGTGGGGTATCATTTTCCACTAAACTTTGGACGCTGAATCGATTGAAAAGGGTCACTATGCGCTTGGTCCGAGGATTTGTGTTCATATGCGTGTAAGGTATCTTTTCCCATTGAATGTTGGACGTTGAATCGATTGGAGTGAGTCCGGGATACGTCCAAGCGCACTGTTTTCCCCATTCTCCCCATACTCCATGAAAGAATCAACCCCCGTAAATGAAAAGCGTTTTTCTTACGTCGAAACGAAATGATTAACTGCAAAAAGACCTTAAGAGGAAAAATGTGAGCAAAATGGTCAGAGAAAGTTTCAATTATCACATTGGAGGACGGCTGTCAACATCCACGACACATACTGTTATTATTATCATTTTATTTTTTACACGTTCGTCATTACAGTCAAAATTCGATTTAATACAATGAATCAACGGACTTGAAAATTCCCTTTGTTTTCGCCCTCTTAATGTTGAGCTGTATGCGTAGTTTAATATTGTTTTTATGCACATTGCCAGACCTCTTCAAATTATTTTCAGCTCCAAAGTGAAAATGGTCATCGTGTCTACAATACAACAAGAAGTTGTATGTCTCCGTACAATTGGAGGACTGGCATTCGGCTCAACAGTGGATGCATTGCCCATGAGAACTTTATTACTTGCCTTTGCACTGAGGACCTGTGCAATGGCGCCCAAGCATTTCAGAATTCATCAAAATCACACGCGCTTTGGTTATTTTTAAACATAATCCTTATAATTTTGAACGCAACAATTCGCGTGCGCTTCTCTTAATTACGAACTGATGATAGTCGCTGTATAATTTATTAATTTATTCTGCACCGACCCGGGTATTTTATTTGATTTAATTGATCAATTTGTCAAGTAGGTATTATTTAATCTGAAATATCACTAGACCTGAACCATCCTCAGCTTTTCTTACCTCAAAAACACACAATAACCGGTAGAATAACAACAGTTTCCGGTAAAATATCAGATTGTATTGAAGATAAATGAATGCAAATGCCGACCTTCAAGTTGGTTGATGACTTCAAGAGTTATTCTTCCAGTGATTTGAAGGCCGTCCCACGGAAACTGGTTTGGGTGAAAATTAAATCGGAAACGAGGGTTTCTATGTTGATAAACTGAATGCGAACGGATTCTAAACAAACGTAACGAGGAGTGTGAACTTGAACTGTTAATAGTAGCTTCCGTCAAAGTGAGAAATCCTCTTCCGCCGGTGAATTGAATTATTAATGAGGCGAAAGTTCAGAAAAACATGGCACAGGGTCAAAATGTGAAGTTAGAAAAATGAGTTTTTGAGATTTTTGGCGATCTAGGCGTGTTGGGTATCATTTTCCACTAAATTTTGGACGCTTGATGCAATGAGAGGGGTCGCTGAAACGATTGGCACCCACTGGAAGAGGTTATGGGTCAAATGGGTATCTATCTACCCATATCGAATGTGTTTTCCATATTTCTGGTACCTAGGCGTGTGTGGTATCATTCTCCACTAAGTTGTAGACCCAGAATCGATTGGAATGGGTCCAGCCACACCCACTGTTTTCCCCATTTCCCCATGTTGAAGAAATGAGTCTCCAAGCGCCAGGTCCGAGGAATAACCAACCCGTCTGAAAAAAATTTGCAGCGTTTTGGTTGGTTATTCCTTGACTAATCAACCTATGTTTTCATGATAACGCTCAACCTACCTCTCCGATTCGGCTAAAATTTTTTTTCTGGACGTTTCATGATGTCTGGATCAAAGAAGGTCAATGTCCGTCTGCCGTACGCCGTCCATCGTCCGCGCCGTTTTTGGTAGTAGAAAATTTTCTAAAAATCTGAAATTTGGGTCAGGGGTCTGTTGCCGGCCTAGGACGGTCCTCAAAACTTTTTAGCCCGATCGGACCAAATTTGGGCGGAGTAGGGGTCAAAATGTGTTTTTTGAAAAATTGATTTTTCGAGATTTTGGGCGATCTAGGCGAGTAGGGTATCATTTTCCACTAAATTTTGGACGCTGAATCCAATGAAATGGGTCCCAGAACGATTGGCACCCACTGGAAGAAGTTATGGGTCAAATTGGGTATCTATTACCCATTTTAAATATGTGTTTTCGGGATTTCTGGTACCTAGGCGTGTGGGGTATAACTAAATTTTGGACCCTAAATCGATTGGAATGGGTCTGGAACCCGCCACACCCACTGTTTCCCCCATTTTTCCTGGGCGTCTTAAGGTGTATAGATCAAATTAAGCAAATACCCGTCCGCCGTCCACGTCATTTTTGATAGTAGAAAAATGTCTAAAAATCAAAAATTTTGGTCAGGGACCCGCCTCCGGCTCTAATTGGTCTTCAAAACTTTTCAGCCGGATCGGACCAAATTTGAATGCAATTTTTGGCGATCTAGGCGTTTAGGGTATCATTTTCCAGCAAATTTTGAACACTGAATCCAATGGGACGGGTCCCAGAACGATTTGCATCCACCAGAAGAAGTTTTGGGTCAAAATGGCTATCTATTTACCCATTTTGAAAGTGCGTTTTCGAGACTTTTTGTATGAAATCATAGGTTGATTATTCATTGAATGACCAACTAAAACCAGAAGAATATAGCGTTCAAAAATCAAAACTTTCTGATCTCAAATGGAGGACGCTGTACGGAGCACAGTTGATTGTGATTGGCAGTCCTCTGAATAGACGTTTTTAAGTCCTTCCAAAACGGATGAGTTATGACCTTCAAAATATCATTAATAGTGTTTTCAGTTGGAGGACTGAGTGATGTTATTTTTTCATCCAACTTTACTACAGAATTATAATAATTGATCCCCCCTCCATGATTAGTGTAAACGATTCTCTATGTGTTTATTGTTTAAGTAGATAGAAATGGGTTGAATGCTCTCAATTATTTCCCGTGTGAGTATTCATTTGATGAAACCTGTATTTTTGTAAACATCATTACCTTCTTAGCATAAAAAAATAAAATAAAAATCATCTGAGAGACGGAAGAATTAGATCCGTCCTTGAAGTATTCGGATTGAAAATGAATTAAAAGAAGAACCTCTCCGTTAAAACGCTTCATAACATAGTAAGTAGAATAATTGTTGAAACGGACTCAAAACATTGTTCTCTAATGAGATGAATACGATTAGAAGACGGAAAACCTGACTCATGTAAGACGATTTGTGCTCTCCCAACTCTCATCCTCGAAGTGAGCAAAAACAGTCAAGTCTGGCGGTTCCGTGGTGGGAGCACAAATGAGATGAGCCGCTCGAGGACTATCCAACATTTATAAGATTCGGCCAACTCATCCACTTACCGTCAGATGGGCTCGAGGTGTCCGAACAGTGAACAACGAGTGATTTCGAACATGATCATCCTCGGGTTCTTCATGTCCTGTTTGGTGGCCGCCTCGTTGGGAGCATCGATAGACGTGCCGCTTCGTAAGTTGAAACATTGAAACATTTTCAACAATCAACTCTTTTGGATCGTCGAAAAGAAATTATTATTGGAGGCCTTGTTTGGACTGAACTCCAGTTTAATTCGAGATTGGCCAATATCATGCTCTACAGGCGGCTTCGTCCTTCGTCCAAACATGGCATTCAAGTCAAATATTGATCTTGGCAATGCCCACCATACTCCTGCCATAGAAGAAAGAAGAATAAATCCAATAATTTTTCCAAATAAAAATTTATTATCTTTTTAACTTAAAAAAAAAAATTGTTTTGTTAAATAAATAAATAGATAATATCTTCAGCATTCAAAAACAGCTAGTAAATAGCTGTGTAATAATCAGAGCTGAACTGATCCCCAAAGTTTGATGAAGCCACATCAAATGACTGCTTCTTCCTTGTTCATAATTATTCAATTATGAATGAATCAATTGATGAGACGAATACAGTCATATCGGATTTTTACAGCAGATTCGGTAGAAACTTGCTATAGGTTTAATTTGATAATATTATTTGACTCCCTGGAACTAATCTGATGACAAAGATGTACGCAACGATGAGGGCCTGACAACAGCAAAGATTATGAATATAAATGGTGAAGTGAAAATTAAATCCAGTTGTGGTAGTCAATACCGCTAATATTTACTAATGATAGGGATTTTAAACGAACGTACGAAGTTTTAGGGATGCTATCATCAATTCTCATTGATTTTCCTGAAGTTTTTACAAAAATTTAAGTCACTTTTACGTCCCTCAATAAATACACAAAAATATTTACTTTTTTTCGGTTTACAACCCAAAATTTCCTTCGTTAGTTTATATTCTTCTAAAGATAAGCCGTTCGTTCTTGTATCCAAATCAATGAAGAAAAATTTGTTTTCCCCCAAATGTTTAAATTTCTTCTTAAATTTGTTTAAAATGTTAAATGTCTAAGATTCTAAAGCTTGCTAAATGCTACAAATTCTTACACAGAGGTTGGTTATTCCTCGAACCAGGAGCATGGAGACTCATTCCGATCGATTCAGCGTCCATAAATTTAGTGGACAACGATACCCGACACACCTAGGTCATCGAAAATGTCGAACATGGTGAAAATGGGGGAAATAGTGGGTGTGACGGGTACCGGACCTATTCCAATCGATTCAGGGTAATCAATTTAGTGGAAAATGATACCCCACACGCCTCAATCGCCATTATTCTCGAAAACCCATTTTTCAAAAAGCACTTCTTGACCCCCCTTTTGACCTTAATGGTCAAAACACATTTTGACCTTTAGTTTCGAGGCCCAACCAGACCCAGCAACGGGTCCATGACCAAAATTTTCGACTTTTTTTTCGACAAATTTTGATAATTTTGAACTTGAAACGATCAGAAACAATTTTGGGCTGCATCAAGGAGATTGAAATTCTTCATGATAACATACATAGGTTGATTACTCGAGGAATCACCAACCAAAAGAGTTTTATAAACAGGTTTCCGACGTACCACAACGACGGGTCATAGGTCCAATAATTCGAAAGAAAATTGAATCTCTGTGGATAATTATCAATCGAGAAACTCCTATTCAAAGAACAACTCTCAACGAAGGATGATTTTAGCTTAGCTACTCAGAAAATTCTATTTTTGTTGGACCAATTTACCCTTGTCTCCAAAGAGTGAGGCAATTTTGGACGTCTACCCTGAAAGATTTGAGGATTCAATCTTAACATTAGGCGACGATTGTTATGTTTACATTGAATATTATTACCATTATATTATATTTTCTTCTAGCAATGGACAGCTAAAGGCTGTAAATATTAGTGATGTAGATGAAAAAGGAAAAATAATGACGAGAAACGTATTATATTGTTTAAAAGTATCGTAGGTCGTGGTCAGCTCATGGTTGACAGGTCCATCGTTTTAGGTCATTTTTGGTCCTTCAAATGGTTGACCCTTTTTTACCTCAGAGGAAAAAAAAGTCCAGATATTTTTGTTTTATTCCTAAATGAACATCTGCTTTTCAAAGCGAACAGGACAAAAAAGTCCTATAAAATGTTCCAAAAAAATCCAACGTGTCATAGATACACGTAATGTACCCTAATTGTCAGCATTACCGGACTATTTTCAACCCAATTTCCTTTCCAGTTTTTTTTTTTTTTTTTTTTTTTGTACACTGGGAGAAAAACTTCTTAAAATGACACAACCTTCTTGGGCACTTGAGCGAGTGGGGGAGTGCATTTTGGTTGGTCATACCTATGTATTCATGCGAACAGTCAATCTTGGAGATTTGCCCCAAATTATTTTTCTTGGCGTTTCAAAGTGTCTAGATTTAAAAAAAAAAAAAAAAAATGTCCGTCCGCTGTCCACGCCGATTTTGGTAGTAGAAAATTTTCGAAAAAATCTGAAATTTTGGTCAGGGACGATTCTGGTCGGTAATCTAGGCGCGTGGGGTATCATTTTCGACTAAATTTTGGACGCCGAATCTAATGAAACGGGTCCAAGAACGATTTGCGCCCACTGAAAGAGGTTATGGGTCAATATGGGTACCTACCCACCTATTTTGAATGTGGGTTTTCGAGATTTTCGGGTCCCTAGGGGTGTGGGGTATCATTTTCCACCAATTTTAGAACGTTGAATCGATTAGAACGAGTCTCCATGCTCCTGATCCAAGGAACAACCAACCCTTGTGAATGATTTTGAAGTGTTTTTCAATATATTTTAACCAACGTAAGGGAGGTAGCTTTGAGTGAAAAGGGGCAATTTCGAAAATGGATGGGTACATTATTCATAGAAAATATTGCTTGCCCTTTTTTAATCTCTTTTATCTATTGACATTAGCTCAGGTGACCTCGAAAATACGAGAGGGATCAAGTGCTGAATTAACCTAATTATCATGAAATAATTCGCATCGGTTAACACTTAGCCGAAAATTTATTTTGATGCTCTCGGAACTATCGAAATAAATTCAAAATCTGTGGACTCTAGCACTTGTTGATTGACTCTACATGTTTTACATGGAAACGTTTATATAAGCGTGCATTTAAATTTGAAGATAATTTCTAAAGAAGTTCCAATTGAGTTCAATTCAATTTAATTTAGAGTACTTGGAAGATGGTATGACAATTAATCGATAATCGATTAATCGGTAGAAGGAACATGTTCAAAATGGAGGTCAAAATGAAATTTCGAAAAACGAATTTTTAAGATTTTTTCAATCTAGGTGAGTGGGGTATCATTTTCCAATAAATTCTGGACACTGAATCCAATAAAAAGGGTCCCAGAACGATTGGCACCCACTGGATGAGGTTATGGGTCAAAATGGGTACCTACTTACCTATTTCGAATGTGTATTTTCGAGATTTCTGGTACCTAGGCGTGTGGGGTATCGTTTTCCACTAACTTTTGGACGCTGAATCCAATGAGACGGGTCTCGAAACGATTGGTGCCCAGTGGATGAGGCTATGGGTCAAAATGGGTACCTACTTACCTATTTCGAATGTGTTTTTTCGAGATTTTTGGTACTTAGGCGTGTGGGGTATCGTTTTCCACTAAATATTGGAACCAGAATCGATTGGAATGGGTCCGGGACTACCAACCCACTGTTTCTCCCATTTTCCCCATGTTGAAGAGATGAATCTCCATGCGCCTGGTTCGAGGAATAACCAAGCCGTGTGTAAGAATTTGCAGCGTTCTTTTGACGTCACAATGCCACTAATACTCTTACCTTTTCTATCAATCAAGAAGCGACATTATTTTGTACATCGAAAATAGATGTGAACTCACAATTTAACACATGACCTTTGACAATATCGGTACCACTACTCGCCACATTGTCGAATTTACCCAAAAATTCCAAAAGCGAAGAACCTCTTCAAGGCATGTTTTTCTTCTGCGTCTTCTACCTTTGGCATTGACATTGGACTTGAAAGACAGAACTTGATATTTCTCCCAACGGGTTTTATCACGTATTATACACCGGGTTATTCGACAAAAACCTGTGGGAACGCCGTTCGAGAACCGGTTCCAACTAGAGTTGGTCGACCAGTCTTTCCCTTTGAGAATGAAGTTTCGCGAAACAAAAAGGGACTCCCGCAATAACATTTAGGCGGTTGTTGATGACCTGGGGGGGGGGGGGGGGTGTTACAGAGTGGAATGAAGTCAGAAGAAACTGAAGTGGGTTTTATAAGAAGTGAATACCCATTGTTACGTCAGCACATGTCAGAACTATCACAAAGTAATGTGTCGAATCAGTAGCTAGCTGTCTAGCTGTCTACTATTCGGGAACAACTTATAGTTTATTTAAAAAAAGTTCTGGAATGGCAAAAAATATCGATGATATTAAATCGACCCTTTTCCTCTAGACTTCACATAATTTTTGCCGAGCCTACGAAGACTATAATTTATAAGTATTTATTCTTTATTTATAAGTATTATTGAATTCTTTTACAAGAATGAAATATCACTGCAAATTCATTCACAACTGTTGATTAGTCCTTGGAACAATATTATGAAGAAAGCAGCGAGTGTGGAGTGTCCTGGACTCATTCCAATAGATTCAGCGTCCATAATTTAGTCGAAAATGATACCCCACACACCTAGGTACCAGAAATCTCGAAAATACACATTCGAAATGGGTGGATGGATACCCATTTTGACCCATAACCTCTTCTGGTGGGCTCCAATCGTTCAAGGACCAATTTCATTGAATTCGGCGTCCAAAATTTAGTGAAAAATGGTAATCCACATGCCTAATTCCCCAAGACCCGGAAATCAAATTTCAAAAAATACATTTTCATCTAAACCTTACCCAAATTTTGTTTGATTGGGCTGATATGTTTCAATGACCAACGTTTTTTGTTTCTACTACTTACCAAAAACGGCGTGGATGGCTGACGTACATTTCGTTTTTTGGTTAGTTATTCCTTGAATAATCAACCAATGTTTTCATGTGTCTAGATCAAAAAGTCGAATATCCGTCCGCCATCCACTCCGGTAGTACAAAATTTTCTAAAAATCTGAAATTCGGGTCAGGGGTCCCTTCTCGGCTTTAGTTGGTCCTCGAAACTTTTCAGCCCGATCGGATCAAATTTGGGAGGTGTAGGGGTCAAAATGTGTATTTCGAAAAATGGATTATCGAGATTTTTTTGCGATTTAGGCGTGTGGGGTATCATTTTTGACTAAATTTTCGACGCTGATACCAATGGAATGGGTCCGGGAACAATTGGCGCTCTCTGGATGGGGTTATGGGTCAAAATGGGTGTCTATCTACCCATTTTGGATGTGTGTTTTCGAGATTTCTGGCACCTAGGCATGTGGGGTATCATTTTCGACCAAATTTTGGACCCTTATACGATTGGATTGGGTCCGGGACCCCCCCCCCCCCCTCCACCATTTTCCCAATGTTGAAGAAATGAGTCTGAGTTCGAGGAATAACCATATGTATAAGAATTTGCACCGTTTTAGTGTAGTATTATTCACAAATTTTCTGAAATCAGGTTGCTCTTAGTGACCAATTTATTATTGGAAATGCGGTGGAGTCATACGGCTCAATAGTTTCTGTATTTTTATTTGATGAAACGGGAACGTACCTTCGGAAGAAACAGAGGAACAAGGATGTGACGGAATTCATTAACCTAATATACCAATAGTGACGTTCAGTGTGAAGTCTTCACAGCCTCACTAAAGGCTTAAATTCGGGCTATTCCTTAATCCCCTCAATCACCAACAACAAAATCGCCTAATTGCGTCATGAACGTACTATACTTAAGTCGTTACCTGAAACTGCGCGACAGCTTGGGCTGACCACAATCTGTATTGCGCCCTGTAAACACCGCCATTCCGACTCAAACGAGAAAAATTCCCTCATGACGACTAAACTAGGCCGGCTATACAAAATAATACGCAGATATGATCAGAAACGATTACAGCTACATCCTTTTGATAATACTAATTGCTCGTCGACAATTTATCCAAAACCGCGCGCGAATCATTATCAGCCGTCCACCCTATCATAGTAGTGAATGTAGAAAAACATCCTGATCGTTCACTATTTATTTATGTCTGTTCCTAGATTGATATAAATTAAGTAGATTCAAAATTCAAAATGTTGGCCAAGAGTTAAAAAGCTGTTCAAAAGCTTTGAAAATATCTTAAAATTTGTACGTCTATATTGGTTTTACTGTAGTCGTGCCTGACACAGAATACACTCAAACAGAACATTCATTCAAAGTTAACAAAAATGTTGTGGGGTATCATTTCCGACTAAATTTAGGACGCTGAATCCAATGAGACCGGTCTTGAAACGATTGGTACCCACTGGAAGAGGTTATGGGTCAAAATGGGGATATACGTACCCATTTTGAATGTGTGGTTTTGAGATTTCTGGTACCTAGGCGTGTGGGGTATCATTTTTTACTAAATTTTGGACGCTGAATCCAATTAGACGGGTCCCAGAACGATTTTTGCCCACCCAACAGAAGTTATGGGTCAAAATGGGTATCTATCTACCTATTTCGAAAATGGTTTTTGAGATTAGTGGTACCTAGGCGGTGGGGGTATCATTTCCGACTAAATTTAGGACGCTGAATCCAATTAGACGGGTCCCAGAACAATTTTTGCCCACCGAAAGAAGTTATGGGTCCAAATGGGTACATCTATCTACCTATTTCGAAAATGGTTTTTGAGATTAGTGGTACCTAGGCGTGTGGGGGTATCATTTTCCACTAAATCTTGGACGCTGAATGCAATGAGACAGGTCTTGGAACGATTGGTACCACTGGAAGAGGTTATGGGTCAAAATTGGGTTATACACACCCATTTTGAATGTGTGGTTTTGATATTTCTGGTACCTAGGTATGTGGGGTATCATTTTCCACTAAATTTTGGACGCTGAATTCAATTAGACGGGTCCCAGAACGATTGGCGCCCACCAGAAGAGGTTATGGACGCTGAATCGATTTAAATTAGTCTTCAAGCGCCTGTTTTTGTGTAGGCATTGCGTCTTTTTATGTTCCCAATTGATTTATGATCCTTAAAATGTTGATACAATGCAAACGGACATTAAAATGGTTCTTCTGGATTTGTTATAAGTAATAAGAAGAACGTAGGGTAAAGAGCAAGGAACTTTATTGACAAAGAGAATGTACATGTACCCTTTGTAGTTTTGTAGGAAGCTTTGGGAAGGATTTAGAATGATTATCGCAAGCTGTGGCTGATTATGAGCAAAAACGAATACCTACATTGAGATAAGGTAGTATTCTGGTTAATGGCACTATCTATTGCATAATTACGACAAAGCAAGGAATCATGGAATAGGTATGTTGTCTGAATATGATGTTTGTTACAACGTGTAAGATTGATTGATTGATTGATATTTATTTTATTTAACCACCTAGGGCCTACAGGCCCTCTCTACCATCTTCCCCCTGGATACATGCATTACAAAATATTGTTAATTGTCCTCCTGCAAACC
This sequence comes from Cyrtorhinus lividipennis, assembly GCA_019603395.1. Classification (NCBI taxonomy): domain Eukaryota; kingdom Metazoa; phylum Arthropoda; class Insecta; order Hemiptera; family Miridae; genus Cyrtorhinus; species Cyrtorhinus lividipennis. Next base: position 20,644,353 of record CM034004.1, read on the forward strand.
TTATTATGTATTAATATATTAACAAGGATATACACATTACATACTGGATAGTTACATTTAATATTCCTCAATAAACTTCTTCTTCAAATTCTTCCTAAACGTCTCAGTCGTTTGCTCTAGCTTAAAAAATCAAAAAGCTCTTTGTAGAGTTTCGTTCCCTGCACTACAAAGGACCTCTCAAACAACACTGTCCTATGAGTGGGGATTAGGAGTAATTTCTCTTTATTTCGTGTGTTTCCGTCGTGCACACTTGACATAAAGGTAAAGGCCTCGTACAGATAGGAAGGCCGTCGGAATTTAAAAGAGTAATGGGGCTGAGGGTTTACAGGGGAAATTTGGGACCTACGTGGACACTCAAATTGGCAGCAAAGCCTTCATAATCGTATATTTGAGAAAAACCTTTATTGCTGCACACTAGATCAAAGGAATAGGAACTTTGTAGTCTGTTGGCCCAGAAACATGTGCTCAGGAATTGTATTTTGGTGTGAAATTGGTTGAGGGTATTCAATAATTTATAAAATGAAAGCGTCGTCGTTATCTCTGTTTCAATAAATCCGCAATGAACTAAAAACTCTTTGGATACCAGGTTATACGTCGATCTACTGATAGCCACTGACTAACCAATATTTTCCATCAATTTGCAGCGCCCTACGTCAAGGCATGCAAAAAAGCTACGTTCGACTCGTGCGTCGTAAAACAAGGGAATGCGGTTATATCGACGATATGGAAAGGTAAATGTGAACTTGAATATGTAATTTTTTCTTCTCTTCAAAAGTGAAATCGACAGTTGATACTGACCGCTATTTTTGTTGTTCATCTGCTTGTTTCAGGCGATCCAAAATACAAAATCCCTACGATTGATCCTTATAAAATAATTAAAGTTGAGATTAGTGAGAGTTCATCGAGGAGCATCGCGCTGAACTTGACACTCTCTAATGTGAACGTCTACGGTCTCAAACATGCCAAGATTCTAGGATCAAAGTAAGCAACGATCAGGTCCCTTGCTCAAAAAATGCAAGAATATAATTTATATAAGTGAACTGTTGATGATCAGGGGTCAGAGGGCAGGTTCATAAAACGCCTTTAAATAAATTTCCGGTTTTTATCTGCCAAGAGGACGAAGATGGCGGCTTTTCAAGCGACACGGAGTTACATAGGTACTCATGCTCGTCCCAACACAGCGCTATCTGATGAGTAACATCGAAGCTTGTGCAGTCCCGACGTCATGGTTTGTCCGTTGAACCCGTCAAAAAGGGAGTGAGGGGAAGGGACGAGTGTGGCAGAGGGGCTCTAGTAAAAGTAGTCGGAGCAGAGCAGAGCTCCGACCAGGTTCTCCTGGTTGAGGATGTCCCTTCGAAGTCCCGGAAGTTCTGAAACGCCTGTGTTTCAGGGCAGGACAATTGAAGACGATGTGAGGCGCTCTCTCCTCTTCTTCGCCACATAATCTGCAGTCAGGGGTACCATTGCGCACCCCAGTCCTGCAGAGATGCCCTGAAGTCCCCGTATCCTGTAAATAGGCCTACGGTGAGTCTCAGGGAAGCTCTGTCAAAGTTAAGGCATCTCTTGGCCCTTCCATTGTTGGGACCAGTCATCATGATGTGACCGTGTTCTTGCCACGGCGTGCCACCTGCTGCAGCACCTCCCCTGGTGTCATCCTGGAGTAGCCGAGGCACCTCCATTAGAATCCTTGCTGAGCGGCGGACCTCCGCCCAGGGTCTTGCTTAGAGCCCCAGGAGGAAAGGCTCGCCACCGTCTTTCCTAACCACTACACGGTCCTCCGGTCCAGGCACAGGAACACCAAGCTCCTTGTTCCCTGAAAACCCCAGAGAACCGTACGGGTTCTTCAGCCGGGAACCTCCTAAGGAGCTCCAGCTGGATCTTCATAGCTTGCTCCTCAGAGATTTCCTTTTTTGGGTCATCTCTGGGGACAAGGGTCATCTTCCCTCCCCCTGAGGCCACTGCGTTGAAGGGTACCCGTGGATCCCCCTTTCGCCGCTGCCTCTTTTGGGGAGGTTTTTCAGGGGTGGTCCCCGCTGATTCAACCGGTCTACCCCTTTTGGGGGTTCCCGGATGGTGCCCTAGCGGGTTGAAGAGGTTGGTTCCCACTGGGCCCCGCACCCTCATTCACCCGACCAGTGGCACCTTTCTCCGTCAGAAGTATTGTATAGACAGAATAGCAAATCAGCTCTGTCTCTTGAACTACCTCGTTGAAAGTCAACTCCATGGTTCT
>CM034004.1:20646607-20703070 GCA_019603395.1 Cyrtorhinus lividipennis
GGCACCTAGTGACCGAGGAACTTTGAATCGTCGTGTTTGTTTTGTACGAGGGACCATCTCATCCATTGATCACCCTATCAACATCATTAGTCTCTACATGGCTGCTCATATAGCTGTTGCTCTACAAGTCCACTTGGCGATGTAGTGATTTGGCCATTGTACACATCACGGTTATGGATATGGATCTAGCAGTCTGCGCCTTCAGCGTCACCAAATTCAGTCTGTATTGTTTCTCCGTGGCTATTCTTTTGCTTGAGAACCATGATGGCTCATAATAAAAGTAAAGTATTATAAACATTGAAGTATTCCTTGAAAATCAGCATCTCTACATTCTAACCCGTCACATAGTATGCGAATATTGATATTCTCTAGTATCGATACATTTCTTTTAATAATATCCGAATATCGATGTTTGCATTCGATATTGTTATAGAAGCAAATCGTATGCGGTGATGGCTGAGGGGAAGGACGAGAACTCGGATCAGTTGAGAAGAAGGGAAGGAGCTGTTGATGTAAAGGGAAATTTTTAGGATTTATAGTAATCCGTTATCAAGAACCAACAAGGCAACGTTTGTGGCAGGCGGGAATCGATGTTTTTATTCTAACAACTGTACGAATTGAACGCGGCATTTTCGATGATGAGTCTGCGGCTGTGGTAATCCTTCTTTTGTCATGAGAAGATTTTCATCCAAAGAGAAACTCTTTATAAACAACATCGTTATTATTTGGTTGCTAAGAAAAATCGACTAGTCAGCGAGTGCAAATAAAACTCGTCCATTTCCTTGAACCAACAAAATCTTTTTGTTTGTACAACCGCAGAAGAGATCGTCGTTGAGAAGAGCCATTCAGTGTGGGAGGAGAAGTGGAGGGACTCCAAGGAAGATAAGACTGGTCCTTAGGAAAGGGACCTTTTATAACCAACATCTTGAATCTACCACTTCTTGTTTATAGCGATTACGCATTGGGGTTTCCTCCCTCAATACTGAGCAACCTTTCGATATCTGGCTAAACACATTCTTATAAATCTTACTGAGTGCTTTCAATACGCCGGACTGATTCTGGCAAATATGGTCGGCCATAGCATGGTGGCAGTGGTAAAATCTCCAAAAACTCATCATCTTGGGTTTCCTGGCCATAGTTTACGATCGTGTTGCTAACTACTTGATAACATATAATTCAGCAACACGATTGAAACATCAATCCTTTCTTAATGAATTCGCAGGATGCATAGGCTAATTATGTTGGTTTACGACACTGTTACGGTTTTCAATTGTTTTCTCGGATTTCTTATTGTCCTAGCGAAGACATATAGAGTGTCCCATGAGTTGTTCCCTTCCCCTCCACCCCTCCTAAAATAGTCCAAATAGGTGTAAACAAACCATTTTCATCAAAATAAGTAAATGCCTGTCCGCCGTCCACGCTGACTTTGGTAGTAGAAAAATTTCTAAAAATCATTTTGGGTCAGGGGCCAAAAAATCTTGGAACCCACCTTCAAAATAGGCATGGTAGGCACCCATTTTGACCCAAAACCCCCTCCAGCGGGCGAAAATCGGTCTGGGACCATCCTAATTGATTAGTGTCCAAAATTTAGTCTTTATACAAAAAAAAAAAAGATACCCACATGCCCAGAGGACCAACTAGAGCCAGAAATGGATCCCTGACCAAAATGTCAGATTTTTAGAAAAGTGTGTACTACCGAAAACGGCGTGGACGGCAGACGGAAACGGATATACTGGTTTCTCTTTAAATTTCTTCAAAGTCTGCAATTTGGGTGAGGGGATCGTTGGTCCTCAAACTTTCCAGTCAGATCGGACCAAATTAGGAGGGAGGTAGGGGTAAACACTTATTTTTCGAAAAATGGATTTTCGATATTCCAGTGATCTAGGCGTGTGGGGTATCGTTTTCGACTAAATTATGGACGGTGGATCCAATGAGACGGGTTCCGGAACGATTGGCGCCCACTGGAAGAGGTCATGTTTATCTGTCTACCCCTTTCGAAGGTGGATTTTCGTGATTTCCGATGCCCAGGCATGTGGGGTATCGTTTTCCATTAATTTGTGGACGCTGAATCGATTGAAATGATTCTCTTTGCTCCTGTTCTGAGGAATAACCAACCCCTAGAATGAATTTGCAGAGTTTCGATAGAGGGGCAGGAGTATAAATGCTTTTTCCTTCCCCGAGGATTAAATTTAATCCTCGTGTTCTGTGTTGCATACTCTATTATTGACGTGGTGGTTGACTGAGTCCTGTTGAAGGCCTGAATCAGTTTCTTCATTCATTATGAAGAGTGAGTGAAGAATGCTGCAAATTCTTTCACAGGGGTTGGTTTTTTCTCGGACCAGCAGCATGGAGACTAATTCTTATCGACTCAGCGTCCTCAATTGTGAAAAATGATACCCCACATGTCTAGGTACAAGAAATCTCGAAAACACACGTTCGAAATAGGAGAATATTTTAACATTTTAACTCATAACCTCTTCCGGTGGGCGCCGATCGTTCCGGGATCTATTTCATTCGATTCAGCGTCCAACATTTAGTGGAAAATGATACGCCTAGATCGCCGAGAATCTTGAGAATCCGTTTTTCAAACCACACATTTTGACCCTTACCCCCATCCGCCCAAATTTGATCCGATCGGGCTACAAAGTTTTGAGGACCAACTAAACCTGAAAGCAACCAAAACGACCCTGACCAAAATTTCAGACTTTGAAGAAATTTTCATCTACCAAAGAAGACGTGGACGGCGGACGGACATTTGCTCATTTTGATCCCAGAAAAAATTCTGCGACGAATCGGGGAGATTGACTTTCTGCATGAAAACATTGTTCGATTATTCTAGGAATAACCAACCAAAATGGGGTGGCTACAGATAATGGACCGGTATATCTAGCTTGTAATAGAAAGTAAATTAATATTAATCCCGATAGGTATTTCAAATCATTCATACGAATCACTTTTTCGGTCGTTTCAGTAAAATTTGTACCGTCTAGTGACATTATCACGTCCACACGTTGCCACAAATCTACTTGTTTCTTGCTTTGTTTCTATTTCTTAGCAAAAACTTATCTCAGGCAAAGGGATGCTCTCGTGGATTATCACATCTTTTAACACGTTCGCTGCGGGTCACGCGCTCAGCGCGTGAGCTCGGTTCCAATGTGTGCGTCGCACGCGCCTGGCGCATGAAGGCAGCCTTCACTTCAGATCGCTCCTCCAGTATACCAGAATGTGAAATGGAGTATACTTACTTCCCGCGCCAGCTTTGAACCTTCTGAAGGTACTGTAAACGTCGGAGTCAGCTGGGGTGTTGCTAAGATGTCAAAAAATAAGTCCGAAATAGGGGACTGGTTTGGAGTTTTCATGCCATTTTGCATCGTTTTCAGTGTTCCCGCCTCAAGATTTCTTTCAGTGCTTCGCTTTAATACACGAAATACTTCGGTGCAAGTAGTTTACTCCAAGGTAGTGATGCAACATCGACATCGATGTTTTCCGGTAAACATCGATGTTTTTAGCCTCGATGTTTCAATAGCGATGTTTTTTCAACATCGATGTTTCTTACCAATGTTTCAATCGATGTTTCAAGTTTTAAATTAGAATATTTTTCTACTTTTGGGGTGAGTACCATGACGATTTTTTCTTTAGTTTACGTATCCGAAGGTGTTGCAGTTGCAGTTAACTCGTTGAAAGAGCCACCTTCACGTACCCGTCCCTGTCACAAGTTGGCCAAGGCAATGAAAAAGTAAGCGCCTTCCAGCTCTTATCTTATCCCACCATCTTCTTTAACACAACAACAACAACACCGTCTAGTCGCTTGTCAATGTCAAGTGAATAGTATTGTTTTCATGTGACAGTGATGATATTAATGTCAATATGCCTCCAAAAAGTGCAGTGTGGAAGTTTTTTTTAGAGAATTTCGGGGACTGCGTTAACGTGTAAGCTGTGCCACAAATCTTTGAAGACAAGTAGAAACACTTTCAATTTATTGGGACACAAATAGTTATCCACAAACCCCAAAACATCGATGTTCTGGAACACCATGATGTTCGGATACACGACTGTCCCATTTCTTCTCGTTATCTGATTATCTTCATTTCGGAAAAAAGAGGACGCATTTTTCGACAATTCTCTCGTCGGGTTTGAGGCTTTTCCACGTTTTTCACGTCTCCACCGGTTCCCCTTTCATGTTTCAACTTCGCACGACGAAAAAAAAGAAGAAGAAAAGTGAAGCGTAACAAGTTTTAGCGGAACGTGCCGACTGCTTAGCTTTCTAAACCAGAAATCCTCTTGTGATTTTTTTTCCTCCTACTTTTACCAACCCGTTGGATTCACACCGGAAAAACTCTTTCCTAGATATATTTGGGGTATTTTTACCCTCGAGCTGAAAATGTGCCTGAGTAGGTAAAAGGTAGGATGAACGTTGTAAAAGTTACTTCATCTGATTCCGTTAACGCGGTTAAAACATTTTCCTTTTTCCCGTGCTCTCTCACCGAGCCATAGAAGAATTTAAAAGAGAACATCACGTATCCAACTAATATAGGGGGAGTTTTCATTAAGAATTTAAACACGGGTTTTACATTTGTGAGGGATGTCCTGCACTTTGCTGAGTGTACATGGGTTTTAACCCTGGCCTTTGCTCTGACGAGAGTAGAGAGGAGTTTTTCATTACTACTACATCATCAATGTTGTAGTCGCCTGTTGGTTCACCCCCAAAACAAAGAAGGTGATCTTAATTTTGAAATCTACCAGGGAAAATTCCCTACCTAACTTTGAATGAGAAAATAACCAGTTAATTGGTGCCATCTAGAACCGTGATAGCCCATAAGCTAACATACTGTTCATTTAAAAAATCTTGACATTGGAATGAGAAGAATGGTGGGGGGGGGGGGGAGCTGCTGTTGCGAGATTACACCTGCACCAGTCTCCTGGGCAACCAGCATTACAAGGTCAATGACACTGGAGGGCTAAGGGTCACTCTCGAACATTCATGTTGAATTGGCTGGAACCTTCCTGTTTGCAACACATCCAGATCCCAGAATCAGGGAAGACTCGAGAAGTTTCTTAGATTAGATTAGATTAGTTACACAGGGGTAGAGGGACGTTCATCACCCCCCCCCCCTCCCGCACTTTGACCTAGTGCCCCATTGTGCTAACCCCTGGAGCTCATCTTGGCCAAAGCTCCGTGTTCCCGACTAGGACCAGCAGATCTCCGACCAGGTTCTCCTGGTTGAGGAAGTCCCCTCGGTCCAAAGTCCCGAAGGTTCTGAAACGCCTGTGTTCCAGGGCAGGACAATTGAAGACGATGTGAGACGCTGTCTCCTCGCCTTTGCCACAGAATCTGCAGTCAGGGGTACCATTGCGCACCCCAGTCCTGCAGAGATGCCTCTTGAAGCCCCCGTGTCCTGTAAATAGGCCAACGGTGAGTCTCAGGGAAGCTCTGTTAAGGTTAAGGCATCTCGTGGCCCTACCTTTGTTAGGACCAGTCATCATAATGTGACCGTGTTCTTGCCGCAGCGTCCGCTCCTAGCGCCTCTGGTGCTGGGAGCGAACCCAGTTTGCCACCCACCCCGATAGTAGGGTGCAAGAGATTCCTAGGCATGGTTCAGGTCCTGTAAAGACAGTCTCCGAAGAAGGTTCTCGACCAAGGGAGCGAGCATAAAAAGGGACCAAGGAACGCGCTGCAGAGTGCATTTCAGTTCGGAGTCCAAATATAGACCTCTGTTATAAATTAGTGCGACAACCACATTACAACCATCTATTGAGCCTGGTGATTATGTAAGTGTGTGAATGAGGACAGAGTATTTGAATGAACAATTTTAATAAATTATTTACAAAGAACATAAATCGTTCTTTGTTTTGAACGATCGTAACACTGCGATGAAATGTGTTTTTTGAAAAATGAATTTTTGAGATTCCTGGTGATCAAGGCGTGTGGGCTACCTATCATTTTTGAGTAAATTATGGAAACTGAATCCAATGAGACGGGTCCCAGAACGATTGGCGTCAAATCAAAATGAGTATCATTCTAGGATCGATTTCGAAGGCGAGTTTTCATGATTTCTGGTACCTAGGCATGTGGGGTACTATTTTCCAATGAATTTAGGACGCTGAATCCAATGAGACGGGTCTCATGGGTCAAAATGGGTATCCATCTACCTATTCCGAAACTGGGTTTTCCAGATTTCTGGTATCTAGGGTGTGGGGTATCATTATCCACCCAATTTCGGACGCTGAGTCCAATAATACGTGTCCTGGAACGATTGGCGCTCACTGGAAGAAGTTATGATTCAAAATGGGTATCTATCTACATATTTTGAATGTGGGTTTTGTGATTTCTGGTACCTAGGCGTGTGGGGTATCATTTTCCACTAAACTTTGGACTCTGAATCGAATGAAATGTGTCTCCATGACCTGATCCGAGTAATAACCAACCCCTGTGATAGAATCTGAAGCGTTCTTCACTGTTTTCCTGGAGAAAGAGAAATCTTAATGAATGACGTGAGGGAAAACCAACCAGATTTTGATAATACACGTTCTTTTTCTTGTAAAAGAATTCCGCAAAGGAAAGGATTCAAAGAAGAACCCGTCGGTCACTGTTCTTAATAAGAAGAGAACAACGGAAATTAAGGTTGAAAACAAGAGGGAGAAATAAGAGGAACTTGGGGGTGTTGTGATGGTCCAGTGAACCAGCCCTTGTAGTATAAGTTCTAAAGACCGAATCTCTAAGTGCGAGACCATCTGCGGTTTCTCTCCTAATTTCGAACGGCGTTCCTCTTAAATTATCGCCCTTGCCGCTGATTACAAATGAAAAGGACTTTTTCTTTTTTCTGCTTAGCCAGTCTATTCTCTCCTCAATCTCTGCTTTGAAGTAGTCCTTCGGGGAGCACACAGCATTTCCAGTTATGGAGCTTATCAAAAAAGTTTCATAAACGTTCCAACAATAAAAATTCTAGAAATATCGAATTTGTTTGTAGTGGCTTAAAGAGATTATCTGTCTTCTCTATACTTTCAGCCTAATCTGGTGAAAAGGAGAGTTTCTCAATGGAGGTGGTCGTCTAAAAATCGTAGCAAAATGAATTAATGGTTTAATTAAACAACAGAGGAGATTTGGACCATGTAATTCACTCTTCTACTACTCCTGAGCATAACCTAGTCAACCATACATTGTACGCCATCCGCCGTCCACGTCGATTTTGGTAGTAGAAAATTTTCTAAAATTCTGAAATTTTGGCCAGGAACCCGTTTTGGCTTAGTTGGTCGTCGAAACATTTCTGCCCGATCGGACCAAATTTGGAGGGAGGGGTCAAAATGTGTTTTTCGAAAAATGGATTTTCGAGATTTTTGGTGATGTAGGCGTGTGGGGTATCATTTTCTACTGAATTTTGGATGCTGAGTATGATGAAATGGGTCTTGGAACGATTGGTGCCCTCTGGATGAGGTTATGGGTCAAAATGGGTACCTATCTACCCATTTTGAACGTGTGTTTTTGACATTTGTAGTACCTAGGCGTCTGGGGTATCATTTTTCACAAAATTTTGGACCCGGAATCGATCTTAACGGGTCCGAAACCCGCCACACCCACTGTTTCCCCCATGTTTATATTCGACCAGAGTACTTCACACCCCGAAACCCTCCTTGCATTTGACGATTTTTTGTTTTAATAGTAAGTCCATACCTCATTTTGAGGGGGAGGAATAGCAAAACTGTAGAACGAGTAGCCGCACGTAACACCACAGATTACAACAAAAAACCCGTTTAACTAATCCACCAACGTAAGTACAATGCACAATAAAAATTACAAATTGTGAGATAGGGATGTTTCATATCATCTGTTTCAAAATCGTTCAAATCATTCTTAATTTTTCTCCAGTTTTCAGTCGTTTACCTGCTACGCTACACAAATTTCCCCACCTAAACAGCATTGAAACAAAAATTCCACGAATACCATCAGTTTTTTTTGAGGAAATTATCCATATTGTTGCAATACCTAAACCTTCAATACCCGGTGCAAGTATCGAAAGCAAGTATCATAATGAGTAAAAATCTGCAAATTCTTACACACGGGTTGGTTATTATGGGGGAAACAGTGGGTGTGGCGGGTCCCAGACCCATTCCAATCGATTCAGGGTCCAAAATTTAGTGGAATATGATACCCCACATGTCTAGGTACCAGAAATCCTGACACATACAAAATGGGTGGATACATACCCATTTTGACCCATAACTTCTTCCGGTGGGTGCCAATCGTTCTGGGACACACATCATTGAATTCAGCGTCCAAAAGTTGGTGGGAAATGATATCCCACACGCCTAAGTAGCAGAAATCCCGAAAACACATATTCAAAATGGGTAATAAATACCCAATTTGACCCATAACTTCTTCCAGTGGGTGCCAATCGTTCTGGGACCCATTTAATTGGATTCAGCGTCCAAAATTTAGAGGAAAATGACACACTACTCGCCTAGATCGCCCAAAATCTCGAAAATCCATTTTTCAAAAAACACATTTTGACCCCTACCCCCCCCCCCCCCCCCCAAATTTGGTCCGATCGGGCTGAAAAGTTTTGAGGATCCGTCTCGGCCGGGAACAGACCCATGACCCAAATTTCAGATTTTTAGAAAATTTTCTACTACCAAAAACGGCGCGGACGATGGACGGCGTACGGCGGACGGACATCGACCTTTTTTGATCAGGACATCATGAAACGTACAGAAAAAATTTTTGAGCCGAATTGGAGAGGTTGACCATTATCATGAAAATATAACCAAAATAACCAACCAAAAAATGGGAAGTATCGAAATGACTGCTCTGATTTCATGGGGTAATTTCGCCCTCACTCGTGTCCCTTTTGGCCTTAAAATTGACTCAAACTTCAAAGAGAGTTTGCTCATAATGAGTGGGCCGTCAGCTGTTAATGAAGGCAGGCAAAAGGGAGGTGATTGCATCAAATTTCATGTGAAGTTTCATTACCTTTAGGGGATAGGGGTCAAACTGGATTTTCGTGATTTTCGGCGATCTAGGAGTGTAGGGTGTCATTTTCCTCTAAATTTTGGACGCTGAATCGATTGGAATGAGTCCCCATGCTCCTGGTCAGAGGAGAAACCACCCCTGTGCAGAAATTTGCAGCGTTCTTATATTACGCTGAGGATCGCTTCGGATAATTGGCGATTCGATTAGTCAGCGTTCTACTGTAATACGCATTGGGCACTTATTATTATTCGTTCCATTCCACAAAACAGCTTATCCCTATACGACAATGACGGTTCATCGAAAGCATACCCCTTCCCACTGCCTGTCTCTATTTCCTGCACCCATTTGCATATTTTTTAAATTGTCGACGAGAGGATTGTAGCAACATTACCGTCCTTCCCATAAATTTCAAACTCCCCTGAACAAAACACCCCCGTCACCTTTTAGCCTTTCCAGTCGACGAGCGTTGATTTTCCGAAACACTGGTTCGAGCTGGGAAAACCATCTAACCCTCGGTGTTGTTTAGTCTCTAAACACTTTTATTCATTCCAATAACAAACTAAAACTATAGGCAGGAACAGACGTACATCAAACATGATTTTTGTAATCGCAATTTTGCCGTAATTAGTGTTTTCTTATTGACAAATTATCATTAGTTCATTCGTTTATTATTATTAGAGTATGTTTTTAGTTAGATTCTTCTCTGTGCCAGTTTCATTGGAGTTAGTATCAAAAAGCTACAGGTTCACTGGAAGAAAGAGCGAGATGGAGAAAGAGTGTTTTTAAATTGGATAGAGACAGAGTCATTCGGATATTCACTTTTCCCCAGAGCTCCTCCATAGCATATACAAGCGAAAATACGTAAGAAAAGGTCGAGAAACTCAGAAGCGGCTCAATTTGTTCCCGCCCACTTCCCTTTCAAAACCTATTTGTTATTGAGTAGGTATCGCTTCCCAAACAGTCTTCGCCTATTTGCTCCAAATCCTCCTTCATTTTGAAAATGACGAAAAATTTGTATTTGAATTTGAATTGGTCCGTTGCATTATTCAGCATTTCAGAGCTTCCCGAACCAATTCGGTTTTGTCCACGTCTATCCACATTTGTACGTGTCTTACCACGTTTCCACGGCTACCATACATTTTTGGATATTACCCAAATGTCCTGAAACTGTGAAGTTTAGCCCTACAGTCACGTTTAAACCGGATTGAATGAGCAATGGGCTACGTTCTTCAGCAAAGTGCCAGTTCAAACTCACTAAAGAGAAGCTAACTGAGAAATAGGGGATGGACAGAGACAAGAGCTGGGATCTAACAGCTAGCTCAGCCCTTCAGCAAAGGCCTGATTTACTGTAAGGTGCCCCTAGATAGCTTTTATTGACTCGACTAGAGAGAACCAAGGGCTTAGGTGTCTTGGTGAAATCGTAGACTTTTCTGAGGCTCTCCCAACTTTGACGATGATGTTCTGCGGTCAAGTCTTGGCTAAAAGGGATACTTAGTTGAAATTGATACAATGTTTGCCTCTTTAGTTTTTGTCAACTCCAAAAAAGCCACCAGCTAAATTTGCTGTACTATTGCAATCCTGCATATCAGACAGGTACTTCCGGGTAAGCAAGACGACCATTATTCAGAAGCGCATAGACTACACATGTTCACCATTGATGTGCCATAAAGAGAGGATAACACGCTAGCAACGTTCGCAGACGATACTGCTGCGCTTGCCATAGACGAAACTATCCACCAGGCGTTACCAACACTTGAGGGATATTTTACTCGCCTAGACAATCTCCAAGTCCATCATAATGGCAAAGTCATGCCCCTCGCAGGTTATGCTGAGAACTATGGAATGACCTTGGACGCCAAAGTGCGGTGAAAGCAGCACGTCCAAACAATCAAAGCAAAATGTGTGTCCAAGACCTCAAACCATTTTGGACTTATGGAGTGCAATTGTGGAGCAGCACTGTTCAGAGCAATCAGGATAAAGCGTGTTCGAGTTATTATGTGCTGAGATGCTGTGTGGATGCGTATCAGAGTCAAGAAATGTCCGTTCACATAAATAACTTTAGTATACCATCTCATCAATGAAGTCATCAAAGAGCAGATCACAGCCCACAAGTGGCTAAAAGGTGATGTCTACGAAGATACCAGTTACATGAAGTTGACGACCATCTTGGACGAAATGGCAGATCATGATGATCAAACAGAAATCGGTTCATCGACTTCACCAATGCTAGACAATCTCCAAGTCCATCATAATGGCAAAATCATGCCCCTCGCAGGTTATGCTGAGAACTATGGAATGACCTTGGACGCCAAACAATGAAGGCAAAATTTGTGTCCAAAACCTCAAACCATTTTGGACTTATGGAGTGCAATTGTGGAGCAGCACTGTTCAGAGCAATCAGGATAAAGCGTGTTCAAGTTATTATGTGCTGAGATGCTGTGTGGATGCGTATCAGAGTCAAGAAATGTCCGCTCACATGAATAACTTCATACACCATATACCAATTAAGTCATCGAAGAGCAGATCACAGCTCATTGCAAGCAGCTAAAAGGTTATGTCAACGAAGATGCTGTCCAGTTACATGAAATTGACGACCATCTTGGACGAAATGGCGGATCATGATGAATGAACAGACAATCTCCAAGTCCTCATAATGGCAAAATCATGCCCCTCGCAGGTTATGTTGAGAACTATGGAATGACCTTGGACGCCAAAGTGCGGTGAAACCAGCACGTCCAAACAATGAAGGCAAAATTTGTGTCCAAGACGGTATTTTGGACTTATGGAGTGCAATTATTGTGGAGCAGCACTGTTCAGAGCAATCAGGATAAAGCGTCTTCAAGTTATTAAGTGCTGAGATGCTGTGTGGATGCGTATCAGAGTCAAGAAATGTCCGCTCACATGAATAACTTCATACACCATCCACCAATTAAGTCATCGAAGAGCAGATCACAGCTCATTACAAGCGGCTAAAAGGTTATGTCAACGAAGATACCAGTTACATGAAGGTGATGACCATCTTGGACGAAATGGCAGATCATGATGATCAAACAGAAATCGGTTCATCGACTTCACCAATGCTAGACAATCTCCAAGTCCATCATAATGGCAAAATCATGCCCCTCGCAGGTTATGCTGAGAACTATGGAATGACCTTGGACGCCAAACAATCAGAGCAAAATGTGTGTCCAAGACCTCAAACCATTTTGGACTTATGGAGTGCAATTGTGGAGCAGCACTGTTCAGAGCAATCAGGATAAAGCGTGTTCGAGTTATTATGTGCTGAGATGCTGTGTGGATGCGTATCAGAGTCAAGAAATGTCCGCTCACATGAATAACTTCATACACCATCCACCAATTAAGTCATCGAAGAGCAGATCACAGCTCATTGCAAGCAGCTAAAAGGTTATGTCAACGAAGATGCTGTCCAGTTACATGAAATTGACGACCATCTCAAGAGAGTTGGATGATCTGTGGTAGAGAACTTTTACCTTGTGTCTGCTTTTCTTCTCCTTTCAAAGTCAGCGATTCTTGGATAAACATCCCTCAGTACAAATTTACGATAATTACTTATTGGTTAAACAATTTTCAAAGAAAAAGTTTGTCAGTTTGGTTATGAAAAACATACACAAAACTGATGGAGTAGAATTTATGCGGAATTGTGATTTTGATCATCAAATACTCTGTTCATTTATGCGCATACTTTCATATTCTCGCAAAATATCTTCGAATGTAACCCAACTAGCTTGAAAATGTACAATCTACTGACGGTTTATTCAACACGTCGACTACATGCCTCGTCAATGTTTACAGAGCGTTGTGCAACACTTGGAAAATTTGTTCTCCTTATAGCTGAGCGTGAGCTACACAGAACGATGATTTCCCAGGAGAAAGATGAGGAAGGGGCTGTTTGGTGCTTGAATCTCATAACTCCTGCCAACAAGAACGCTGTTGTTAACGTGTTCAAATCGCATTCTTCCTCTTTGCATAAAGGTGGAGCAGCAGTTGGGCAGGAGTTGAAATTCTACTTGTTTGATCAGTGAATTGATGCAGTTTATGGCACTATACTGGCGAAAAGACCAAGAAACCGTGATTTTGTGGGTGTTTTACTCCGTTCCCTGCAGGTCTACAGCATGGACCTAGATTTGGCATATTCTTCCAACTCTGCCAGTACGAAATTGAGGGGAATCATCCCGGAATTAAGTTAGGGGAGTCCCATATAATAATGATGAATCCTGGAGGTGGAGGGCTGGCCCCGAACAGGCAAAGCGAGTAATATAACTGGCTTTATCTGACGGATGTTCCTTGTACATTTCAACTAGAGGGATGAAAAACTGCCATTATTACAATTTTTCGGACCAACAACTCTCAACCAGTACGCTCCCGATGAATCTCGAATCCTCGTCATTATAATCGAGCAGTCGATCTCAATTCAAAAAGGTATTCATTACCGTCGCTCTCGTCAAGAACCCTCGAAGAGTTTGAAGTTTTTGGAGTTCATTGACTCGAGAAGGCATCGATCCGATTACGCCAAAGTTGATTGCTTTGTCAGGCTTAAGTCCATCGTTCAACTCAAACCCACGGTAACTTTGGAGTCTTTTTACCGAAACTGTGGGCAGACTCACGGTCAAAATGGCTATTTGAGGAGCACCGAGAGAATCAATTGACATTTGTCAGTCCCAGAAATTAGAGGCATGCTCAGTTCTTTCGCATCTGAAACATGATTTTTTCCATGAATTTCATAAGAAATCATTGAATTAGCAACACTGTATGATTGCTAATTGAATTCGTAAATAATTATTATTTGAAATTGGCTGCCGTCTGTTAGGCTAAACGCCTAAAGTGGAAGGTAAAAGCAGCTTGGACCGTTATGAACATGGGACGTGGCCATCGCATCTCAAAGGTTCCCACTACCAACAATGTTCCAGTTCTTTGATGCAGTCGTCCGAGGTATCCTTACATATGCTGCTCCAGTGTGTGGATCATGGGAGATTCCTTCGGTGGAGAGTGTGCTTCTTCCTTAAGTTAATCCTCCACATAAAGAGACTCGCGAGTACCTGATCCATCTTGAAACTGAACTGAACTCTGCATTCGCGTCTTGGAGATCTCGTCAGTGTTAAGAAAGCCCGTTTTCCGGCTACCACGGCTACAAGGCTGCTGCAGTAGTGGATTCCAACTCCTATTTGGGGGAGACGGGGGGTGTAGGAGGGGGACGGCTCCTAGAGGTTCCTTTGATCATCCTGAGGAAAAAAGGACCACCCCGGTACTGTTTAAAACATTAATTTGGGGTGCCTCCCCCCCTCCCCTCTCTTCACTTAAAGCCTCTTCAATTGACTGTTCACCCTCTGAGTCCTTCATTTGATAGCCTCAAAATCCCTACGTCTCCCTTGTGGGAAATTTGGGAAAGTCTTCTTTGTTCTTCATTCTTCATCATCACCTCCATCGTCTGCCTCCTCAACTTCATCTGAAGACCAGCTTGCCATGCTTCTGTCCATCGGGTTAGAATCTTCGTCCGCCTCCTGGCCATGCAGTCTCTCAACTAGGCTCTTCTTCCTATGGAGAACTTCCTGCACATATTACGCAATCATGCGCCTGTTTGCACTGCTCTGCAACATTTTGCTCACAGCTGTCTCTGGTGTGAGTGTACCAACTTCTTGAGACAAAACCATATGGCTCCTGTTATGACATTTGCACGAAAAGAAGGTGTGCTCGACGTCATCCCAGACAGCATAACCGTATGGGCATCCAGGGCTCCGTGCTCTGTCCGTCCTCCTCAGGACCATAAAGAGGCCATGCCAAGACAAAAACTGCGTCAAGAAATAATCTACTTCTCCATGGTTCCTTTTACATCAAACTCTAAGATCAGGGATGAGGCATCTGATCCAACTCATATTGGGCTAACGAGTTTTCTGTAATCGCTCCAAAGTGCAACATTGAGAGCAGCCTATGAAGCCTTTACAAGCTGGGAGCCTCCACAGATGAGCCAGCTGGAGGACAAGAGATGAGGATAGGCAAGACTATTTTTGGTCTTCTATATTGTTCACTTCTCTACCAGGAGCTGGATAAGGAAGTCATGTTGGGTGTTCAAGATCAAGGCTGAGCTGCTTTACCTAAACGCATAGTCTTCTGCCTCAAGCCATCCAGAATAGTAGCTCTGCAATCTCCAAGAGGGTGAAGACGTCTTCAATTTCTTCAGTTTATGTTCCTTCCCTTGGAGTGTAAGGGGATAATGATCCTGATTGGGCTCTGGTGCTTGAATTTTATCGGTTTTCCCCATGTTGAAGAAATGGGTCTCCATGCGCCTGGTCCGAGGAATAACCAACCCGTGTGAAAGAATTTGCAGCGCTTTATTATTACATAATTTTATTTAAACCTACCAAAACTTCTATTGTTCACATTTTGACATTTTGCCAGCTGCCAGGGCCGAAATAGGTTGTTGAAGTTCTGCAAAAAGCTAGATGTTGGATACTGCATTGATTGTGGTTTTGTCGATTTGTGCTGCAAACAGAAGTAGGGTTTGAGACAAAATAGGTTTTCTTACGATTTCCTAGCCTCGTTTTTCTTGCCTCAGTATGAACATCAGTTTTCAATACAGGGAAACCTCAACCGCCAGTTGAACAATTTCTTAGCAATGTGATCACAGGCGTTTGACATCTTAGTCATAGGACTATGGTGATAGTTTTCGGTTTATTTCTGCCCTTGCAGCCGGGCTCGTTTAACCACCATCCTCACCAAGTGTCCAAACGAAAAAGCGGGAAACTATAGTGACGCTTCTCTTGATTTCCAAGTTCATAAAGATCATCTAGGCCTCTTCATGAGTGGCTGCAATGAACAATGGAGAACGTTTTCTATAAAGAAGCGCATCGTGACCTTGCAGGCTGAGTGATTTCCACTGTATCCCATGTGAAGAGGCTTTGTAGTGGTAGGTCTCGAGTGTCTCGCGTGTTGAGAGGCAAGGGGTTGGAAGAATCGGAGCCTCAGCTTTTCTATATCCTTTTCTTCGCCTCGAATAAGGTGGAAGCCTACCCGGAAAGTGTACATGAGAAGGCCTTGGTCGCCTTTAGTGTCCTCGCCACCTGATTTTATGGAGTTTTGTTCAATTTTGCTACCCTCATATTCTGAAGTTTTGACGTCAAACGGTATCTAGCTGTCGTTTCGACAAACACTCGAAATTCACGGAAAACCGGGAAATCTCTAGCTATTTACATGCATATGACCACGGGATAAATAAAACGAGCAAGGTAGGATCAAAGGCACCCATCAAAGGAGCATAATGTAAAACATCCAATGCAAATTTGACGCTCATGGTGACCACAAAAAATATCGTTAGTACACTTCATGCATACAGAGTTGGTCACTCCCGTTTTTGTCGGTTATTGATTGAATAATCAACCCATGTTTTCAGTCAATCTCTCCGATTCGGTCTAAAAATTTGTTCATGGTGTTTCAAGGAGTCTAGATCAAAATAAGAAAATGTCCGTTATGCCGTCCGTGCTAATTTTGGTAGCAGACAATTTTCTAAAAATCTGAAATTTTGGTCAGGGACCCGATTCCGGTTCTAGTTGGTCCTTGAAACCGGTCGTTGGTCCGATCGGCCAAATATTGCTCAACATGTGTTTTTTGAAAAACGGATTTTCAAGATTTTCGACGGTATAGGCGTGTGGGGTATCATTCTTGACTAAATTTAGGACGCTGAATCCGATGAGACGGGTTCCGCAACGATTGGCGCCCACTGGAAGAAGTTATGGGTCAAAATGGGATTCTATGTACTCATTTTGAATGTGGGGTTTCGAGATTGCTGATACCTAGGCGTGTGTGGTATCTTTTTCCACTACATTCTGGACGCCGAATCTGCGGGTATTCATATCGTAAAATTGGTATGCCCCGGCTTTTATATCCTTGTATGTTTCTATTAACGTTGCTATTTTCGTCAGCGTAAAAAAATCTATAACTTTAGGCTGTTCAAACAATAACAGATGGGAAGCGTCCATGCTTTTTTAGGAGGATTTTGATCAAGCATTTATGAGAAACAATGAGGGGTTGATGAGCGTTTATGCTTGCACCCCCCCTACGCGGCTACGCTGCAAGACAGAACCAAGTG
The DNA here is from genome assembly GCA_019603395.1 of Cyrtorhinus lividipennis. Taxonomy (NCBI): domain Eukaryota; kingdom Metazoa; phylum Arthropoda; class Insecta; order Hemiptera; family Miridae; genus Cyrtorhinus; species Cyrtorhinus lividipennis. The sequence goes on from CM034004.1 coordinate 20,663,674, forward strand.
AACCAGGGCATAATAGAATTTTTTCACATTTAAAGTTCAAAAACTCTCGAACTTCACAGCATATACCTGTCATTCTTCCTAGGCGACACCACAAAATTGAGATGCGAGCTTTCCAGCTCAAACATTGGTCTAACATGACTCCTAAGTATTCGACAGAACACTCAAGCATTCGATCATTTTCCACTAAATTCTGGACGCTAAATCCAATGAAAAGGGTCCCAGAACGATTGACACCCACTGGAATAGGTTATGGGTCAAAATGACTCTCTATACCTCATTTTGAATAAGTGCTTTCGAGATTTCTGGTACCTAGGAGTGTGGGTTATGATTTTCCGCTAACTTTTGGACGCTGAATCCAATGAGACGTTTCTGGGAACGATTGGTGCCTTCAGGATGAGGCTATGGGTCAAAATGGTTACATATCTACCCATTTCGAACGCCTGTTTTCGAGATCTCTGGCAACCTAGGCGTGTGGGGTATCATTTTCCGCTAAATTTTGAATGCTGAATCGCGATTGGGGTGGGTCCGGTACACCCACTGTTCCCCCCATTTTCCCCATGTTAGAGAAATGAATCTCCGTGCGCCTGATTTGAGGAATTAGCAACCCGTGTGTAAGAATTTGCAGCGTTTTTTGGTGACATTTCAAAATAATATGGCATTGAAGTTACGGGGTTCTCAAAGAGAAGCTGATTAGTTGATGACGGTTTATGGAAACGAAGGGTCGAATACTGTATATTGTAGCTAAGGGATAAATGCCCAGACCCTTTGAATAAGAGGCGGCTGAAAAAGAGTGAATTTCGGTCGTGGATGGATGCGATCCGTTCGTGAGGAAGAAGATAAAACGGGATAACTTCCGTCGAGAGACCCAAGCGTCTTCACTAACAGTCCTGGCGAGAATTTCCTCCCTCCCAGGCCAACTTTCAACCCCTAAGAGACTTTTACACAAGAGAACTGGCTAGTGAGAACATTAGTCACGGAAACTTTTCCATTGCGATGCTCTAGATCTTAATGGTGACCACACAATGGAAACGCTACACGCGTTTACCTAACATTTTACAAAACACGTGGCCAAGCACGTTGCCTTTTCGGCTTCTTTTCCACGCCAAAGAGAAATTCAGGCGTCAGGAAACTGTTATGAGAAGACTTCAGCGTTGACAGGAGCTGGTCAAGAGTGTTGGCTTAGTTGCCTCATTCAATATTCAACAGATTCAAGCGCAAAGCGCTGTCCCCATAAATATCTTCCTCCGTGATTATTTGCACGAGGAGCGTCGCGCTAAGTAAACACGGCGAATTAACTCGCGGTAGAATTCCAAAGTGGGTCATTTGCGGATGGGGTTGTTATGAATTCTAAGTTTATGGCGCGGAGGTGTCAGTCGCGTTATTCTCTTACATGAAAACTCGATTTCGCTATTCCTAAATGCTGTACCCAACGCGAATTTCTATTCTAATCTAAGGGCGGGGTTGTCTCTTACGTAAATGTATTCATTTGTAGAATGACATTGCTTCAAAATGGAGATTTTTGGCAGATTTTGGTTGGTTAATCCTTGAATAATCAACCTATGTTTTCATGCCAAAAAATCAATCTCTTTGATTCGGCCCAAAAATGTTTTTCTGGACGTTTCAAGGCGTCTAGATCTAAATTATCTAAAGTCCGTACGCCGTCCACGCCGACTTTGGTAGTGGACAATTTTTTAAAAATCTGAAATTTTGGTCAAGAACCTGTTTTTGGTTTCTAGTTGGTCCTCGAAACATTTCAGCTTGATCGGACCAAATTTGAGCGGGGTAGGGGTCAAAATGTGTATTATGAAAAATGGATTTTCGAGATTTTTGGCGATCTAGGCGTGTGGGGTATCATTTTTTACTAATTTTTGGACACTAAATCCATTGAAATGGGTCCCAAAACGATTGACACCCACCGGAAGATGTCTTGGGTCAAAATGGGTATCTATCTACCCATTCTGAATATGTGTTTTCAAGATTTCTGGTACCTAGGCGTGTGGGGTATCATTTTCCGCCAAATTTTGGACGCAGAATCCAGGAAAATGGATCCGGGAACGGTTGGCGCATTCCAGGTAATCCCAAGATCACCATTCCTACATCAATGAGCAAATCGCTCAGAAATGTCTTTCTTCTGAGGGAGATTGCAACTTGTCGTATCTACTCAATATAAGCAAATAAATAACTCATTGTGATTCGTCGCTCAGTTTTGCTGCGCCAAAATATCGTCCTCAGTCGTCATTTTGGGCCCTTGCCGAAGACGCGAACGAAAAATTCCATTTCCACCTGACAGACTCGAGGATTTGCTGCTAGTCCTTGAATCAACTATGTTCAAGTCAATTCCATGCTCGGACTGCTCTTCTGTAGCAGTGCAGTCCATCTAAACACGCTTTAAAAACCGCATGCTACGTAGTTTCTCAAAATAATTATACACCGTGGTTTGGATTAGTCCATGTATGATATGCTTCCCTTATATTTTTATTATTTATACTTATACCCTTTAGTCGTTTTGATTTATATTGCAAAATAAAGTCGCCTGATTTTGCGAGTTTTAATCCGTTCCAACTTTATAATTACGTCTGTTCCACCAGCCAGTTCATACAGAGTCATGGAAGGACATGTATTGTCTTCAGTGGCATCGAAGGGATGTGAGCTTTGCAGGATGTTAGATGTCAAGTCACGGGAAAGCTGTGTTGCGTTAAGCTTGGTACGCACTGGGACTCTTTGAGTCGATTCATGTCGCTGGCTGAGTCCGAGGAGAATTTGGGCAGCGTAGAATCAGCTCCGCGTCAAGGAATCGCATCTACACCAAGATTTAGTTCACGTGAAGATGTCGGAAGATGTTGCGGCAATTTCTGTCGGCCTTGTTTTGCATAGTTAGAGGTACATATTGCGGATACATTAATGAAAAAAAAAAAAAACGAACCAAAAGACGATTGGTTTATAAAATGTAACATGGTGAGAACCAGCATGGCTCTGACCTGTCAGATCCATGGTGATAACCAGCATGGCTCTGACCTGTCAGATCCATGGTGATAACCAGCATGGCTCTGACCTGCCAGATCCATGGTGAGAACCAGCATGGCTCTGACCTGTCAGATCCATGGTGAGAACCAGCATGGCTCTGACCTGTCAGATCCATGGTGAGAACCAGCATGGCTCTGACCTGCCACATCCATGGTGAGAACCAGCATGGCTCTGACCTGTCAGATCCATGGTGAGAACCAGCATGGCTCTGACCTGTCAGATCCATGGTGAGAACCAGCATGGCTCTGACCTGTCAGATCCATGGTGAGAACCAGCATGGCTCTGATCTGTCAGACTGTCAGACCTACTGCGTCAGAAATGCAGTATTTCAACGCTAAACTGTTCACGGTTCTGCTCTTCAAGTCCCAATTTCTGTATTGTCAGTACGTAACAGCACACACACAAACAGTGAGAATGTAAATCTTCAATAAATGTTGACTCAAATCGGTACTCCACAACGCATTTTTAATTGAAATTGTCCAATGAAATGGATAATAAGTACTGAAAACACGCTGATTGGACGAAGACGCAAAGAGTCGACTCAAAGAATCCCAGTGCGTACTAGGCTTTACAAATAATTGATGTAGCAGGAGAGCAAAAGCAAGAGGGAGGAAAGGAATGATTGAATGTTTGGTGTACGTTAGGTTGTGGCTTGATTGAAGTTTATGAGTTTTGCAGAAGCCGGCATAGGTTCAATGAAGATGGATAGAATCTCTCAAATAGAATTCTTTTGAAAGCCAACGAACGACTGTTGGTGGTAGGATTGCGGCTGGTGGAACAGGCAGTCGTGATCCTGTTAGCCTGAACCGGGCTATTTTGTTGGATTTTAGATGACGACGAGGCGGTCGTTCTGCTCGTAATAGCCCGACCGACCGACCTGATGGGCCGCCCCGCGTGATTAGGGCCCGATGGGTTCGCCCCTTGGATGAAGTATCACTACTGCTCACTCGACCAATTGACCAACTGCCATGACTTGAGCCTCGACTCCGACCTGGACGAGTGTGACGGCTCCGGAATGAGCGAACTCCGCGACTACAAGCACCCCTGGTGCGTCATGTACGATCTTGTCGAGACGGAGAACGCGTCCGGTGAGCTCCTCCTGCCGAGTCCGGACTCTGGAGCGACATCTGGCGGCGTGACCAGAAGTACCGTGCCGCGCGTCAATTTTCCGCCGGGAATGGAGTCGCGGCGACAGTCGAGAATCTTCCAATTGTCGCGGAGATGTCGCTCGCTCAGCGCCTGGTCTGACATCAGCAGGTCGTCCTACAGGCTGGATGACAGGTCAGTTGATGACAGGTCAGTGGATAAATGGATATACATTCTCTTCTTCGCCTTCCTGTTAGTATTTTTCAATTTTCCACTCTTCAATTTTGCGCACCAATTTCGATTTTGACTCTTCCATTTCATTTTTCCATGTTGCCTACACCTGACGCATGCGCAGAAACTTTTTAAACTAAAATCTACCGGTTGTGTTCCCTTCTAGCACGTGGATGCCATCTGCATTCGGTAGGAATGGGTATCGATGTTTCCACCAAACACCGATGTTTTGGTTAGTTATTCCTTGAATAATCAACCAATGTTTTCATGCAAAAAGTTACCTAATCAATACAAATAATAATATATAATTTCGAGACGTATCTTCGTGTTCGATTCAAAGAAACGTATACTCATTATCAGAGAAATGTACATTCTCATCAACTCATACCTCAAATTTGTTGTCTTTTATCGCGCTTTCCACTGGGTTTTTCTGATTTCGCATTACACATTCTTCAAAATACCTGCACCTGGTGACATTTGGCTACATTTTGAAAGGACCTAAGGAAAACAAAAGTTGGCACGGTTCATCGATACCCATCTCTTGCATTTGGGAGTAATCTTCTACTAAGCTGGAGTAGCTGAGCGTTCCAATATATTCTCTCTTGTCAATGGCGCTATCTGAATTGCACCAACATGCATCTTTTCCAGACAGCTAATCCTGCGCAAGCTGCATCACTTGAATGTTATTCAGATGCAGTTGGATCACATCCACGTGCTGGAACGAATATTGTTACTAAGGCGCCGATGTATATGCATTTATCGATTGTATGATTGTCAATTTTTATTTTTTTATTGATGAATAATCCTAGATGGTTTATTATTTTATTGTTTACCATTTTAGGTGGAAATTCACGTCGTTCTCATTTCTATTTGCATTCCCCATTATTATCATTAAGATTAAGGTTCCTTCTTTGCTGCATGATAAACTCAAAATTAATATTCACCATACCTAATATTTTTTCATTATTAGTTCTTGTACACAAATTTGGGAAATTTCCTCCGACACTACAATGGGACTTCTCCAGAAAAATTGCCAAAAACGAGCTATTGAAGTCCACAGGCAATGGGTTCTAAAAATTGCTATAAAATAATGGCCGACTTTAAGTCAATTTCCATTCAGGGCATTGTCGGAGATATTGAAAAACTACCTTGTGGGGGAAAAATTGCCGGACGGAGGGGAGATGTTGCTCGGCAATTTTGGTTGGTTATTCCTTGGATAATCGCTGAATAATTCCCTGAATAATACGCCGTCCACCGTCCACACCGATTTTGGTTGTAGAAAATGTTCTAGGAATCAAGGCATGTGGGGTATCATTTTCGACTAAATTTTGGACGCTAAATTCAATGAGACGGGTCCCGGAACGATAGCCGCCCACTGGAAGAGGTTAGTCGATGAATCGATTTAAATTAGTCTCCATGCGCCTGGTCCGAGGAATAACCAACCCTTGTGAATGAATTTGCAGCGTTTTTACTTGCAGCTGAAACTACCATTTGAAAAATTGCCCGTGTAAAAGGGGTTTTAGAGAAATAAAATAAGTTTAGTTCAATGCGAACAGATTTAAAGCGGAAAACACCGATAATAGATAGGTAGGTACATTTAGGCAGTCAGTACGAGAATGGAGGACGTATTCAAAAATGATAAAGTCGGTTTCAATTTCACAAACGCATTACTGACATTTCAAGGCTGTGAGATAGACACAGGATTACAAGTTCTGCTCGTGGGTAATTTCAAAGTATCGCAGTTTTCAACTATTTCGTGATGACATTAATGGAGGTTGTTCCAGAAAAAGCATGGGCAACAAAAATACATTGGTGTTACATGTTGCGGATCATCCAAAACCATATGGAGGGCTGAATAGATCGATAAGTGCAGTTTTGCTTGAAAATGGACCTGGAAGATTGAGTATAATAAAAACCTTTTTATTGCGAAAGCATTAGGGAAAGCGTCACGAAAGGAGATTACGCTCAGTTGGGTATAGCAGTGTAAAACCACCCAATAGGCGCCTCATTTCCTTCCTTTATGGCGCAGGAGCTCACGAACCGTACCTGACTCGAATACGAGTGGCCATAAAAAGGGACGGGTCGAAGCAGTGACATTCAAATCAAGGAGAATAGTAAGCGGATGCTCGCGAATTGTTCTTTTTCAAAGACGAAATATTATCAACGCGGTTCTTGGTGGTGATCCTGGGAGATGGTGAAAAATGGGGTAGCCTGGGGAGTGATAAGGTTAACGGTTCTTGTTGTATCGGCAATGGAACGGTCTATAAACTGAATCTAGAAATAAAACGTGTTCGCCGCGTGTATGATTCGCGAATACCAAGTACCTAATAGATGAACTGAACATTCGTAGAGTATTCATGACTGGGGATTCCCACCACTCCATATTGGACTAGTCGAGCCCACGTGCGCTTCAGTTTACATCATTCAATCAGTGAAGTCAAATCGAACAACTAACCCTGATTTTGGAATCGATTTTACTATGGACGGTCTGAAATTGCATCTAAAATATATCCATTTGTCCCGATTTTTTAGTTTTCAGAAGAATGTTGAAAAACGACACCGATGTCGCGTGATAACCAGGACGATAACGAAGCATAGAGAAAAGATGCGGCATTCACGAAACATGAAGAAGGGATTGGTTTACGAGATTTCTGGGAACCTAGGCGTGCTGGGTATCATTTTTCACTAAATTTTAGACGCTGAATCGATTGAAATGGGTCCGGGTCTCACCGGAAGTACTGTTTTCCCCATTTTCCCCATGTTGAAGAAATGAGCCTCCATGCGCCTGGTCCGAGGAATAACCAACCCCTGTGTGAAAATATGCAGCGTTTTTAGTTATCAGAAGCATGGTAAAAACCAACCAAAAACGCTGCAATTTCTTTCGTAGAAAATTGTTTTTCCTCAAGGAGCATGGAGAAGATGGGGGAAAACAGTGAGTGTGGAGTGTCCCCGGACTCATTTCAATCGACGCCGTGTGATAACCTGGACAAGAACGGAGCATAGAGAAGAGACGCGGCATTCACGAAACATGAAGAAGGGATTAGTTTACGAGATTTCTGGTACCTAGGCGTGCTGGGTCATCAAATTTTGGTCGCTGAATCGATTGGAATGGGTCTGGGACTCGCCAAAATCACCGTTTTCCCCATTTTCCCATGTTTGAGATTTTTGGCGATATAGGCGTTTGGGCATGTCGTTATTCCACAATATTTTGGACTTTTGAATCGATTGGAATGAGTTTCCTTGATAATGGTCCGATGAATAACTGGCCTTGGTGATTTATAGAATGGGTCTGATAACGAGGGAGCCACCTATACTAGATTTTCACTGGATTAATTTGGTCCGAAAATTGTTTCTGGACTTTTCAAGATGTCTGGATAAAAACAAGAAAATGTCCGGCAGCCGTCCACGTCGAGGGGGGAGAGTAGGGGTCAAGATGTGTTTAAAAAAAATGAATTTACGGCGATCTAGGCGTGTGGGGTATCTTTTTCGACTAAATATTGGACGCTGAATCCCATGTGACCGGTCCCGGAACGATTGGGTATGGGTCAAAATGGGTATCTATTTACCCATTTCAAATGTGTGTTTCGAGATCTCTTTCATTTTCTCAGCCCCCTTTTAAAAGGCTTTTAAAAATGTGAGGAGACGATTCTGGGCAAAAATACAGTTCCATGAAGGAAAACCAATTAACTAGGAATACTCAGGCTTTCTATCTCTTGACTTTCAACACAAAATGAGTCCTTCTGAGAACTAATACTGGCTCTGTGTACACGTATTCAGTTCAGTTTACATTCTCACACTGTGTGTCAGATCCTGGTTTCTGATGGGAGCAAGGTTTTTTTAATTTTCCCAGCCCTTGAGTGAGGTCAGACAAGTGGACAGGAACCGAGTCCAAGAATGAAGTAACTGGAAATACTGGGTCTCTAGCCTCTTGCCTCTCCTCACCACAGGTGTTCTTCTGAGAACTGATATGATTCCCATGTGAAACTCTCCCCTCCATAACCCAAGGGTTGGGTACAGGTCAGGGATTCTTCATGACTTCAGTTCAGTGTCAGTCTTCTTCCAAACTTCCAATCTTCCTTCTTTCCACTGCTGTTGATGTGTTGTACAAATTAACTTAAATTGTTTTCCATAAAAGTTTTTCTCCTTTTTTCACGAATTTTAACGCGGGTTGGGCACAAACTATAAGAATATAGGTTCCAGACTCCTTCTGGTCCAGTGTCCTAATCTGTTCAAGTGAAAGTGCACATTGGTTCTGTCATGGCAGTCTGAGGATCATCACATTCCCCTATAAAAAGGTAATTTACTCTTCTGTTGAAAGTTATCTTACATAGACTCATAAAAACTTGATCAAAAATGGTCAGTTTCACGACCAATCCAGGTTACCCACATATTTCAAAATAGGAGTTTATGCAATACGCCTAGGGAGCATGGAATGCAGTGTATTTGACCAAGCGAATCACTTTATTGGCCAAACTCAATTTGAAATTTTAGTTTGCTATTCCTTGAATTATCAGCCTGTTTCATTCCAAATGTATATCTCCCCGATACGGACCAAATTTTGGTTGGTTATTCCTTGAATAATCAACCTATGTTTTCATGATAATGGTCAACCTCTCCGATTCGGCTCAAAATTTTTTTCTGGACGTTTCATGTTGTCCTGATCAAAAAACGCTGCAAATTCTTACACACGGGTTGGTTATTCTTCGGACCAGGCGCAAGGAGACTCATTTCTTCAACATGGGGGAAATGGGGGAAACAGTGGATGCGGCGGGTCCCGGACCCATTCCAATCGATTCAGTGTCCATGATTTAGTGGAAAATGATACCCTACACGCCCAGGAACCAGAAATCTCATAAACACATATTCAAAATGGGTAATATATACCCAATTTGACCCATAACTTCTTCCAGTGGGTGCCGATCGTTCTGGGACCCATTTCATTGGATTCAGCGTCCAAAATTTAGTGGAAAATGATACCCCACTCACCTAGATCGCCCAATATCTCGAAAATCCATTTTTCAAAAAACACATTTTGGCCCCTACTCCGCCCAAATTTGGTCCGATCGGGCTGAAAAGCTTGGAGGGCCGCCCTAGGCCGGGAACAGATCCCTGACCTAAATTTCAGATTTTTAGAAAATTTTCTACTACCAATAACGGCGTGGACGGCGGACGGCGTACGGCGGACGGACATTAATCTTTTTGGTTGGTTATTCCTTGAATAATCAACCTATGTTTTCATGCAAATGGTCAACCTCTCCGATTCGGCTCAAAATTTTTTTCTGGACGTTTCATCAAAAAAGGTCAATGTCCGTCCGCCGTTCACGCCGTTTTTGGTAGTAGAAAATTTTCTAAAAATCTGAAATTTGGGTCAGGAGTCTGTTCCCGGCCTAGAACGATCCTCCAAGCTTTTCAGCCCGATCGGACCAAATTTGGGCGGGGTAGGGGTCAAGATGTGTTTTTTGAAAAATGGATTTTTGAAATATTGGGCGATCTAGGCGAGTGGGGTATCATTTTCCACTAAATTTTGGACGCTGAATCCAATGAAATGGGTCCCAGAACGATCGGCACCCACTGGAAGAAGTTATGGGTCAAAATGGGTATATATTACCCATTTTGAATATGCGTTATCGAGATTTCCGGTATCTGGGCGTGTGGGGTATCATTTTCCACTAAATCTTGGACGCTAATTCCAATGAAGTGGGTCCCGGAACGATTGGCACCCACTGGAAGAAGTTATGGGTCAAATTGGGTATGTATTACCCATTTTGAATATGCGTTTTCGATATTTCCGGTATCTGGGCGATGTGGGGTATCATTTTCCACTAAATTTTAGATCCTGAATCGATTGGAATGGGTCTGGGACCCGCCGCACCCACTGTTTTCCCCATTTCCCCCATGTTTATGAAATGAGTCTCCATACGCCTGGTCCGAGAAATAACCAACCCCTGTGTAAGAATTTGCAGCGTTTTAATCTAGACATCATGAAACGTCCAGAAAAAAATTTGGAGCCGAATCGGAGAGGTTGACCATTTGCATGAAAAGAGGTTGACTATTCAAGGAATAACCAACCATAAGGTCAATGTCCGTCCGCCGTCCATTGTCCGCGCCGTTTTTGGTAGTAGAAAATTTTCTAAAAATCTGAAATTTGGGTCAGGGGTCTGTTCCCGGCCGAAATGAGTCTTCGAAACTTTTCAGCCCAATCGGACCAAATTGGGGGGGGGGGGGGGGTGTCATTTTCCACTAAATGTTGGACGCTGAATCCAATGAAACGGGTCCCAGAACGATTGGCACCCACCGGAAGAAGTTATGGGTCAAAATGGGTATGTATCCACCCATTTTGTATGTGTCAGGATTTCTGGTACCTGGGCGTGTGGGGTATCATATTCCACTAAATTTTGGACCCTGAATCGATTGGAATGGGTCTGGGACCCGCCGCACCCACTGTTTCCCCATTTCCCCCATGTTGAAGAAATGAGTCTCCATGCGTCTGGTCCGAGGGATAACCAACCCGTGTATCTAGGCATGTATCATTCTCTACTATATTTCCAATGCTGAATCGATCGGAATGGGTTCGGGACACGCCACATCCACTGTTTTCCCCATTTTCCCCATGTTCGATTTAGACGCGTGCGGTATCGTTTCCCACTAATTTTTGGACGATAAATCGATTGTAATGATTCTCCATGGTCCGAGGTTTTCTTGAGTCGTATTGATGACCAAGTTAACTTCTCACGCCAGTCGAAATTGGGCAATAAATGGTCGATCAAATATCTAATCAAGACGGGAGGGAATAAAGTGCGAACTGCGTGATGTGCTCGACGTGATTGTAAGCGCTTGTGGCTCAATCTTCCGCGCGTTCAGTTAATCAAAAGTTATTATAGATGAGTCAGATTTTCCAGGAGACAAGCGGGTCAGTAGTGGGCCGAATATAGTAAAAAGAGAACGAGAAGGAGAGATCTCAAGGGCCGATCGATTTGCTTGCAGTGGGTGAAGCTCGTGCCTTGCGCTGTGGTTCCCGCAATACGCACGTAGTATCAACCAGAGGGGGGGGGGGGTTGGAGGGGGGTTCATTCAACGTTTTCCCAACCACCTTTCCCCTTTCAATAAGCCGGCTCTTATCAATTCAACAGCTGATATGGATTTTCCCGCTCTACTTCACTCGTCAGATTGATTTTCGTCGCTCACTAATTAGTTTTGAGGGAATACTGATTTATTAAACGACTAATCGGACGATCGTGGTTGAAATATAACCGCCGCTTTATGATCCTTGGGATGATATTTCCTCTCTTGGCGTATATTTCAAGGAGCGAATATCATCAGTGCACTTACATCAACATCAGCAGCCACTTACTTGCTTGCCACCCGTTTATTGACACAATTTCAAAATACATTTATTTTACAAGGTTGATCTATACATCAGTGCACGCACCCCCAAAAATCGATATCTCGAACTAGGATGATTCGAGATTGTTGTGCTTCCTTCTCCATTCCGTTCATAGTAATGATTATTTTTTATCATTTTATTTCATTTATTTATTATTAATTTAATTTTTTTAAATTCAATTTTGGGCTAAACCCAAGTATAGGGACCGCTGTCACGTAATCAACTGATAGCAATGATATCGCGCATACGGTGACTATCGATACTATCGATACAATTTGAATGCCTTTCATTTAGTTATTACTTACGTAATATTGTTCCGATAACTTTATTTTATTATTTATTTTTATTTTATTATCATTTTGTTTTATTTTTATTATTAATCTATTTATTTCAATTTAGTATTTTTTCTCGTTTTTATAAAAACAAATATGGCGGACAGGGATATAATATTTCGCGTATATTGATGATGCGCTTGTCAGAGCCCCCACATTCGAAATGAGTAGATAAATACCCATTTTGACCCATAACCTTTTCGAGTGGGCACCAATCGTCCCAGGACCCATCTCATTGGATTCAGCGTCCAAAAGTCAGTCGAAAATGATACTCAAGCGCCCAAGTACTTGAATTATCAAAAACCCACTTACGTAATGGGTACCCATGGGTTTTTGAGATTTCTAGTATCTTGCCGTGTGGGGTATCATTTTCCACTAAACTTAACGCTGAACCAAGTATTTCGCATCAAGTATGGCATCATTCTAAGGGGTAGTGCGAATAAATCTCTAATTAAAAAGGTGCAAACAGTTCAAAATCGTATTTTAAAAATTATATTAAATAAAAATATGAGGTACCCAATGTCAATCATGCATACACTCAATCACGTTTCAGTTGCTACTATCAGTCGAAATTTTAGTTTGTCTTATATAATTTTGCCAAGAGCTAACATTCTACAAAAGGAATTCATATATGTCAAAGCTCTTAAATCCCTTTTCGAAAAGGGTATTAATGTTGTTCTTTTAAGGAAAAATTTAGCTCTAGCTTATAGCTCATAGGCATTCCGGATGATTTTTCCTTTCTTTTTCTTTTTATATTCTCTATTTCAGAATTTTTTGGTTCAATGGATAGTTGTGTTTATTCTTCCATATTGGCACTTAGTTCACCATTTCATGCTTTGCATTGTTTCTGATTTCCTGAACTCCGCTGAAGAGCAGAAGTTTTTTTAACTTATTCTAAGGTGGGCAACGGTATTTATTTGAGTTATGTTAAAATTTTCAAATTTATGTAATTTTATTCTTTTTATTCCCTTTTGGTTTGTGATAAAATTTATGCTGTTGCCATTAAATGAATATTTGATTTGAATAAATTGAAATGAGTCTCCATGCGCCTGGTCTGAGGAATAACCAACCCCTGTGATTTTGGAAGGTTACACACTTTGTGGACTTCACAGATGTAGACAAATCGTTTAACAAAACCTTCATTTGGCTAACCCTTTCACTACATGTGGAACATAATCTTTATGTACCTACTTCATTTTGCCGAATGCTGTGGACGACGGCTATAGTCATGTATCTCGGCTAATACAGATTTTGCGTACATCATGAGACTGTTTCCGGTCTCATCTCTTCAGAAGTACGTTTTTTTTTGAAATCCAAGCTTTAGTCTGTCCACTCGGGCGACAAACAAGCAACCTATCCGGGTAGACGCTCACGGAAAAATGGAAGGCTCTGCTGAAACTGGGTGAAACAATGCTAGGAGAAAGAGCGATAAGGGTTGTTTCCTGACGGAGACGGATGTTCTGTTATTCTTTTCTCCTTCAAGCGATACGAACCAACATTTTGATGAGCCCGAATCATACCGCGTTTTCCTCGTTGGATACACATTTTTCATTTTGTAGGTAACAGCTGAGTATCAATCCAACAGGTGAAATGAACAAATCCCAAATCACGGAACCTTCAGAATCCTCTTCATTCAAAAGCTGAGGTTCCAATGTGGGCTGAACTGTAGATGGGGCAGGTATAACAAACTATCGATTTCACTCGAACTATCGAACTCGAACAACAAGCTGATCGATTATCCTTCTGACGTCACTCCTTCAGTCTATGACACTGACGATGATTTTATATTATTGTTGTGAGATTACACCTGCACCAGTCTCCTGGGCAGCCAGCATTACAAGGTCAAGGACACGTGGAGGGCTAAGGGTCACTCTTGAACATTCGTGCGTCCTATCAAATTGGCTGGAACCTTCCCATTTGCTCGAGACAACATGTCGAGTTCCCAGAACCAGGGAAGACTCGAGAAGGTTCTTGACCAAGGGAGCAAGCATAAAAGGGACCGAGGACTGCAGAGTTCAGTTTAGTTCAGTCCGAATATAGATGCTTCATGTTATAAATTGTGTCTTGTCATAAATTAGTGGTAAATGAAGAAATACCGAATCATGGAACCTTCAGAATCCTCTTTGTTCCAAAAGCTGAGGTTCCAATTTGGGCTGAACTTCAGTATGTGGAGCAGAGATAACAAACTATCAATTTCGCTTGACCTATCAAACTCAAACAACAAGCTGATCGATTATCCGTCTGACGTCACTCCTTCAGTCTATGACACTGACGATGATTTTATATTATTGTTGCGAGATTACACCTGCACCAGTCTCCTGGGCAGCCAGCATTACAAGGTCAACGACATGTGGAGGGCTAAGGGTCACTCTCGAACATTCATGCATCATATCAAATTGGCTGGAACCTTCCAGTTTGCTCGAGACAACACATTGGGTTTCCAGAACCAGGGAAGACTCGAGAAGGTTCTTGGCCAAGGGAGCGAGCATAAAAGGGACCGAGGAAGCTGCAGAGTTCAGTTCAGTTTGGAGTCCAAATATAGATGCTTCGCTGTGCCCTGTTATAAATTAGTGCGACAACTGTGTATTGTGCCTTGTGATCGTGTAAGTGTGTGAATGAGGACAGTGTATTTGAGAACTTGATAAATTATTTACAAAGAACATAAATCGTTACATTATTTTGTTTTATTATTGATTTTATTTGATTATGATTTGATTATTATATGATTTTATATTTTATATTATTAGGTATTGTTTATATTTTTGAAACAATGGACATGATTACTCATATGACGTCATCAATAACAATCGATTGTGTGCTCTCGATATCTGTGCCGCCATTATCACCGCGCCCCCTATACTGAATGTTCACCCCAATTTGTTATGAAAAGCCACCCTTTGATCGTGGGAAGTTCAAGGGCGAGGCTGAGCGTTTGAAACACGTGATTATACCACGGAATTTCAATCGAAAGAACACCCAAGTCTCTGAAAGAATAATCTGATTATAATTAGTTTGGGAAGGGAATTTCTCGGCTTTAACTCATCGTGGAATTCCACAGAATGATTCCTTCTCATTTCAACCAGGCCAACCTTCGAATTCCGAATAGGTGATGTGGAAAACGAGTTTGGTCGTTCGCTGAGGAATCTCCTCTGTTCGTGTTCTGCAAGAAAATCAGATGGGATTACACCTTCGGCTACGTGAGAGACGAGTGGAGTTCGATTTGTCATTATCACTCGTCCTTAGTGTCATCTTTGCGAAAATGAGAACCGTAAAATTTAAACAATCCCTAAAGGCGATTCTCAAAAGTTGTCCGACAAGACATGAACTGCCTTTTTGCAGGAAAATGTGGATGCAAACTAGCCCCTAGCGAATCATACTTCATACCTCACCTAGTGTTTTTCTTGGGTTCGATTTCGTTTTGAATTTTGTTGTGGTAATCCAATCACCCAGGATAAAAGTAGAATATGGTTGGATATTTAGCAAAAGCTTGACGGTGATCCAAAACACATAAAACGCAGCAAATTCCTACACAGGGGTTAGTTATTCTTTGAATCAGAAGCATGCAGACTCATTTCAATCGATTCAAAATCCAAGAATTGGTAGAAAACGATACCCTACACGTCTAAGTCGTCGAAATTTGGGGAAACAGTGGGTGTGACTGGTACCGGACTCATTCCAATCGATTCACGGTCCAAAATTTACAGGAAATTGATACCCCACACGCCTAGGTACCAGAAATATCGAAAAGACACATACAAAATGTGTAGGTAGATACCCTTTTAGACCCATGACCTCTTCTGGTGTGTGCTAATCGTCCCGGGACCCATTTCATTGGATTCAGCGTTCAAAATTTAAAGAAAAATGACACCCCACACGCCTAGATCGTGTAATTTTGACCTATTTTGACCCCTACCCTACCACCATAATTAGGTTCAATCGGGCTGAAAAGTTTCAAGGACCAACTAGACCCGAAAACGGGTCTCTGACTAAAATTTCAGATTTTTGGAAATTTTTCTACTACCAAAGTCGGCGTGGACGGCGGACGGATCAATCGGGGTTTGGTTCAAAAGTGCATTTTGAGAAATGGATTTTCGAGATTTCCGGCAATGCAGGCGTGTGGGGTATCATTTTCCACTAAATTTTGGACGCTGAATCCAATGAAATGGGTCCCGGTTCTATTGGCGCCCTCTGGATGAGGTTATGTACCCACCTTAAATGATGTACAATTTTTCACATATATCTATGTCGTAAGGCGAACTTTTCCTTACTAATTCCGTAAGGATTTTACCATCTACTCTACAATCAGATACCTTGTGACATGGATATGTCTTCTCTTTAAATGGTTAAACATTGAAAATATAATTTACCTACATTTGTGTAACTCATGATCTTGTTCGTGGAATACCAAATCACCATAATATGTAGGTGAACAAATATAATAATAGTGTCCTATTCAATAATGAGCTTGGGTATCGGTGTATTCTTATCGGAGATTCGCGCCATAAATTGCAAGCTTTCCATCAAGAGGTCGACAATTTCCTCTGGATGGAAACTACCAATGTTATGTTGCGATTCCTTAGCAACGATCGGTTTTACGTGAAAATCATTAGAAAAAACGCTGCAAATTTTCACACAGGGGTTAGTTATTCCTCGAACTAGGAGCATGGGGACTAATTTAAACCTCGGACCAGGGTTCAACATGGGGAAATGGTTGTGGCGGGTCTCAGAACCATTTCAATCGATTCAGGGTACAAAATTTAGTAGGAAATGATACCCCACACGCCTTGGTTCCAGAAACCTTGAAAACATATACAAAATGGGTAGATACATACCCATTTTGACCCACAACTTCTTCTGGTGGGTACCAATCGTTCTGGGACCCGTCTCATTGGATTCAGCGTTCAAAATTTAGTCGAAAATGATACCCCACACGCCTTGATCGCCGAAAATCTACAAAAATAAATTTTAAAAAAATCATTTTGACCCTTATTATACCCCCTCCCTCTACCCATTTCGACCCATAACTTCGTCCGGTGGGTGCTAATCGTTTTGGGACCCATCTCATTGGATTCAGCGTCCAAAATTCAGTGGAATATGATACCCCACACGCCTAGGTTTCAGAAATCCCGAAAACAAATCTTCAAAGTGGGAAATATATACCCAATTTGACCCACAACTTCTTCTGGTGGGTACCAATCGTTCTGGGACCCGTCTCATTGGATTCAGCGTTCAAAATTTAGTCGAAAATGATACCCCACACGCCTTGATCGCCGAAAATCTACAAAAATAAATTTTAAAAAAATCATTTTGACCCTTATTATACCCCCTCCCTCTACCCATTTCGACCCATAACTTCGTCCGGTGGGTGCTAATCGTTTTGGGACCCATCTCATTGGATTCAGCGTCCAAAATTCAGTGGAATATGATACCCCACACGCCTAGGTTTCAGAAATCCCGAAAACAAATCTTCAAAGTGGGAAATATATACCCAATTTGACCCATAACTTCTTCCAATGGGTGCCAATCGTACTGAGACCTTTTTCATTGGATTCAGCGTCCAGAATTTAGTGGAAAATGATACCCCACACACCTAGATTGCGAAAATCTCAAAAACCCATTTTTTCGAAATACACATTTTGACCCCTACCCCACCCAAATTTTGTCCGATCGGGCTGAAAAGTTTCGAGGACAAAGTAGAGCCATAAACGGAGCCCTGACCAAAATTTCAAATTTTTGTAAAAATTTCCACTACTAAAGTCGGCGTGGACGGCGGACGGACATTTCCTAATTTTGATCCAGGCACCTTGAAACTTCAAGAAGAAAATTTTGGGGCGAATCGGTAAGATTGACTTTTTGCATGAAAACATAGGTTGATTGTTTAAGGAATAACCAACCAAAATGTTGCTCACTGGATGAGGTTATGAGGCCTTCAACTACAGCAGCAGCGATTTCTTCTTCTTCTCCCCATATCGGTTGGCTGCTCACAAGAACAACGGATGATGGATTCCGTGTAAACGCAAAATGGAGCAATTAGTATAACGGAATACAATATAATATTTTACTTCTCTTGGTAGGCCTGGATTGTGGAGATATTAGTCGAAGATTACCACCAATCAGTTCAACCCGAAGCCATGTGACAAATAGTACCAGGTTGGGCCATTGGGAGGGTGAGGTTTTGGTGGATTGGACTTCCTCATAACTGGAGGAGGCCGACCCTTGTATGTATCTAACCCAGTGGTTCCCAACCTTTTGTGTCCCATCGCCCCTTTCTGGAGGTCGACTAACACCTATCGCCCCCTTTTCATTTTCATTGTGTGACTAATTTTTATTTGAAGTAAAGTGTAAATAACAAAGCAGTTTTATTGCATTAAACAGTTTTATTATTGTATATAAAAACTACTAAAACAATTTTATCTAAACACTCTTAAATAAAATAGAAAAAAAGTAAAGTTTGCATTTTTTGCAGATTTTTAAGAACAAAAAGTGAAATAATTAACTAAGATCATTGACTTTAAATTTCAAAAAACGGAAGTACGTATTTTCACTTTTAAATTGGAATCTGGAAAATTTTGAATGTCGACATTTAAAATTCGAAAAAGTAAATAAAAGTTTGTAAATTTTTTATTGTTTTATTCCACTTTTTCAATGGCTGCCTTGTGCTTGGTGGATTTCAATTAAAACCTGAATATCAGGCTTTATGTTGGTCAAGTCAGTTCAGGCGCAAGTCTCCTTTGAGGCAAACTTATTTCTTTGTTTTGTGAGGAGCTGGACAACAGAACTAAAACCTTTTTCAACTAAATATTAAATATGTTGACGGGAACGAGATTACAAGTGGTTCAACTTTTCCCCATATTTGTGGATAAGTGTCCATAAGCTTCACCCAGGCTAACTCGTAACCTCTCTGCTTGAAAATGATTTCCGCCCCACAATCATACTTCAGATCTAGAAACTCTCTGCAATGACTTATCAAGCTTATTTATATCTAACGAAAATGTATCTAGAATCCATTCAGGAATTTTCAACTTGGTCAAATCTTCAAATCTTGATTCCATGTTAGTTTTTAACTGGTCAAGGTGATCAGTAAAAATTAGGATTTTGTCTTCAGGGAGTTCAGGAGTCTCGTTATCTGAGACTGAAAACTTATTATGGGTCGGAAATTGAATCAGCTCTTTACGGCCAATATTTACCTTGTAAATATCAAACTTGGCAATGAATGTAAAATAATTCCTTTGGCCTTGATAAGATTCATCTTATTTCCTTGAAGACTTATATTGACTTCGTTCATTTTTTCAAAAATATCTGTAAGATACGCAAGTTGCTTCAAATTCTCACTTAAAACAGGATCAGACGTGTCGAGAAACTGATGAATACTCATCGCCCCTCACATATTTATTGCCCCTCTGATATCCCAAATCGCCCACTTGGGGGCGATCACCCCCAGGTTGGGAACCACTGCTAACCTAACCACTAGGCATTACACCTGGCCTCAAAAGATTTCCTCATAAAAAAAAAAAAAAAAAAAAAAAAAAAAAAAAAAAAAACCTGAAGAATGCCATGAGTTTGTGCCCCAAAATGACCCGTGCCTTGGCTTACAGTCCGAAACCGGGGTAAAGTCTTAACCATCTTGATTCGCTTCGCCGATTTTTGATGGCATAATGATATTTAACGAAAAATTTAATTTAATTTTCTAAATGATATATGTATCGACAGTTTTGGTCGTCTTGCCACGCGCTTCACATTGGGACATCTTTCGCTTTTCACCCCTTTGAGCGAAATTGGTTCGACCGAGTTCTGAGAGAGAGCTCTCCGATCATAAAAGCGTCGATACCGCGATACCCTGGTTGACTTTTCCCTCGGCAGATCGTGTTGGAGACAACAACGAGGTGAAACCCACCCCATGAAGCTTTCCTACTGTCCCAACAGAGGTCTCTTTTGTGGTGTTAGCCCCTCAAACAGCCAAAAAACTCGCAAGAGTCGCAATGTAGATGAAATGTAGATCTCTCCTAATCCTAAAATTCTCATAATCCTAAAAAAAAACTACTCATAATCCTAAAATTTTGAAAAAAACAAATTTTTTTTTTTAGAAAATTGAAATCTAGAAATGTTTGATTTTACTATTTTATTTTCAACCAGATTCAGATTGATGCTCTGTGCAAACAAAAGAGGCACTGCTTGGGAAATAGGGGACAGAATTTAGTTAAAACTTGCAAATCAGTGGGAGGGTCAGAAAGTTCTGTATTTTCACCCTTGAATTATGTCACAAGAACAAGTTTGAATAATATACCGTTAAAAAGCTGGTATATTGAGCAGAAGGTTTCACGTTTTCATTCATTTCCTAACATTAAGCTACTCACCCCTAGCAGGAATGAAACTTGCTTGCTTAAGAAAGGTTGCTTGCTTGAAAATGTTTGAATTTGTGCAAAACCTCAGCTTCTACCCCACTCTCCCCAATTATTCCACTTTCTACTTCCAGAAAATGTTGTTTTGGTTGGTTATTCCTTGAATAATCAACCCATGTTTTCATGCAAACTGTCAATCTCTTCGATTCGGCTCAAGCATTTTTTTCTGAACGTTTCTAGATCAAAATGAGCAAAATTCAGAAATTTTTCTAAAAATCTGAAATTGTGGTCGGTGACTCGTTTTGGCTCTAGTTGGCCCTCGAACCTTTTCGGCCCGATCAGACCAAATTATGGGGGGTAGGGGTCAAAATGTGTATTTCGAAAAATGGATTTAAGGTGATCTAGGTGTGTGGGTTATCATTTTCCACCAAATTTTGGACGCTGAATCCTATTAGACGGGTCCCAGAACGATTGGCACCCACTGGAAGAAGTTATGGGTCAAATTAAGTATTCATTGCCAATTTTGAATATGTGTTTTCGGGATTTGCGTGGGGAATTTTGGACGCTGAATCCAATGAAATGGGTCCCTGGACGATTGACGTTCTCTGGATGAATTTATGGGTCAAAATGGGTACCTGTCTACCCACATCGAAGCGGGTTTTTGATATTTCTGGTACCAAAGCGTATGTGGTTTCATTTCCCACTAATTTTTGGACGCTGAATCGATTGGAATTAGTCTCCGTGCTCCTGGTCCAAAGAATAACAAACCCTTGTTATCAACATAGTAATATATGCTGATTATTCAAGAAATTACCAAACAAATGTCAAATGTTCTCCGCTATACGCCGACATTGGTAGTAGAAAAATTTTCTAAAAATTTGAAATTTTGGTCAGAGGCCTGTTTTGGCTTTAGTTGGTTCTCGAAACTTTTCAGCCCGATTGGATCAAATTTAGGGGGGGGGGGGGGGGGTCAGAATGTATTTTTGATGTCGAAACCATTGGTGTTCATCGGAAGAAGTTATGGGTCAAAATGGGTACCTATCTACCCTCTTCGAAGGCTGGTCTTCAAGATTTCTGGCACCTAGGCGCGTGGGATATCATTTACCACCAAATTTCGGACGCTGAATCGATTGGAATGGTTCTCCATGTAACCAACCTCTGTGAAAGAATTTGCAGCGTTTTAACTCAATGCGGCCCTATAGTATGACAGAAATGATAGAAATCCCGCAATTCCGATTGCTCCTAGTATTGAGTATACATGCCCCATTTTGCCTCGTTTCCAAAAGCCTCTTTGAAGTGTTCAACATTGCACATAGAGCTCATCTTCGAAAAGGGCCCAGTACGCTTCGCCTGCGTTAATTTCCTCCAATCGTGCGGTAATTCGTGTTTATTAGGTTGACAGACCGTTTTGGTGGACCTCGTAATGTTGGGGTCTCTCGTGGTCTAATAATTCAGCCCTCGTCGAGATTTAATGAAGGGTTCTGATCAATATTTGGCTCCAGATTATTTTGAAGTGACGGAGACCGAATGAAATTCAGCCGAGAAACGTGAAATCGCTGGAGCCATAGCTCTATCACGTTCGAAAGAAGAGCGGAATGGTCGTTGCTTTCATGTTATTTTCTGATTAAAAACCAACTGTCCATTGTGTTATCGGGACCTTGTTGATTTTAAAGTGAAGTGAAATAAATGATATTTTGCCTCCTGATGCAGTATTCGTGACTATTTAGTAAAGTTAACACCCAAAATCAGTCAATTTCAGTGATCTCCTATTTTAATTTACTCTTTGTGACCCCATAAGAGGAAGCCAAATGTTTCGTTTATTCAATTGACTTGCTTAAAACCGTAATAAATCAACTAGCGTATTTTCTAAACGAGAATTGGATACATCATATTAATTTGCCATGCTGTTGCCCATTTCGATCCAAATTGGAAAACGTTTCATTGTGTGAAGGGGATATAAATTTGCAACTACGAATATAAATGCCATGAGGGCCTGGTCATCTCTATATGAGGAGACGGAGGAGGATATAAACGTATGATTTGAGCATATTAATTACTTCAACCTGCTGGTTTATAAAATCAATTAATTTTGATTAGTTATTTCTTGAATAATCTACTTATATTTTCATGCTCATGGCCAGGGGTGGTCGACCATCTCCGATCGGCCCCACGTTTTCTTCTTCTGGACGTTTCATGATGTCTAGGTCAAACCTCGGACCAGGCGCATGGAGACTCATTTCTTCAACTTTGTCATTGCTGGAGCAGCATGGTTTTGTTCGTGGGGTCCACCGTCACCAACATCTTATCTTTCCAAGAGTTTGTCCTCCAGACCATCTCAGAGGGAATCCAGGTTGACCTTCGAAGGCCTTTGACAAGCTCCCTTACGCTGTCATTCTGGCTGCTCTGGAGTCGATAGGTGTATTTTGGTCCCCTTCTTGGCTGGGTGGGTAGTTATCTGGCTGATCGCACCCTGTTTATGAGGACTGGTGATTTCTTCCCTCTTTCGAGCAACGTCCGAAGTCCCCCAGGGATACAACTTGGTGCCCATTCTATTTACGCTTGTCATGAACGGTGTTTGCCCCGCCCTTCGAGGAGTACGGTTCTTGGTCTTCGCTGACGATCTCAAGCTTTTTCTCTTGAATCGGTTATGGGCGGACAGTGCTCATCTCCAGGATGCCTTCAACGCTCTAGTTAATTGGTACTCTTTGAATGGTCTCTCGCTCGATGTTGCCAAGTAAGCTGTCTCATCGTTTCATCGCTCCCATGATCCTCTGCTCCGTGATTATACCGTCGGTGACACCGTTCTATGCAGGAGGTTCCTGGTTGAGGACCTGGGGATTCTCATCGACTCTCAGCTTTCATTTTCCGAACACATTGCTAAGATATATATGCCCGTGCCATGCGTTCTGTTGGATTCATCAAGAGGATCAGTGGCGAGTTTACCCACATTCCTGCCCCGCATTGTACCGTGCCCTCGTCCTCCCTATCCCTGAGTATGATTCACAAGTCTGGAGCCCCTATTACGCTTGCCACATCAACCAAATTGATCGGGTTCATCGAGCCTTTCTGCGCTACCTTGCCTTCAAGCTTCAGATCCCTTGCGGTGACGGACAGAAGAGCCGTTTTAATTGGTGTCAAGGTACAGAAGAGCCACCTTTCGTGAATGTGGACAAAAGAGCCGACGTAGAAATTTTCAGAAGTGGTCAGAAGAGCCACCCCAGTGATAAAGAACCTGTATGGAGTGTGACCATAGTATACTTCCATGAAATTATGAACAAAGGCTCATCACCTCTCTTTAACTTCCTTCGCGAACGGAATATAGGATATAAATCAAGGTGAATGAGGTGGGACGTATTAGAAGGACGTATTAGAACAAGAATGTCGAACTACAGCTGGTCTGGCCGAAACGATGTCACTTGCTCTATTTTTGCATAAATTTTTAACGGTATCCCTTTCTATTTCGCGTTCAGACAACGGTTCATGCGAATGAATTCCTTCTCTTGACAAAATGTGAGTCGAGTCACTACTCGTTACTATTCTTCCCGGGCACGATCTATTTGTACACCGCCATCTAACACTCCCGTCATCATACTTGAAATGTTCCCTGTACCGAAAGTTACGGTGAATAACGCACCTTTATTAGTCGTAGTGAAACGCATCATAATCAAAGACTGGACGCTGACTTACCGATCGATATCGAGTTCGTCGGGTTATCATAGACGACTCTGACCAAAACAAATGAAACTAATCTTACAAGGAGAAAAATTCATGGGTTATAAACGACTTTGACCAAAACGAATGAAACCAATCTTACAAAGGGATAAATTCATCACGTTTTCCTCCTAAACCAACGGATCTTTTGGGACTTTCTAATAACATTACCTCTGGCTCTTTTGGGTAGGATTAACGGCTCTTCTGGGTGTACTGTGCACAATAGACGGCTCTTATGGGCGCTACCCCCTCCCTTGTGAGGACGTCGACTTCGCCGCTCTGTCCAGGGAGTCCCGTGGACCGTTGTATTGTGGCAAACATGTCCTTCCTCCATGGATTGCTCTCTGGACGCATTGATGCCCCACTTCTCCTTGCCGGCATTGGACTACGAGTGCCGCATTTGAACTCTCGACCTTGTGGACCTTTTGCAATTCCCTTTTCCGCTACCAACTACATAACTCAGCCGCCTACCCCGTGAAACCCCATTTTCGAGATATTTAGGTAGGTACCCATCATGACCCATACCCATTCCCAGAGGGCATCAATCAGCCTATGATTTCACTCACACAATTGATTTCAACCTCAAATATTCAATAGTTGATATATTGGTGGAAAACTAATCCCTTCTTCATGTTTCGTGAACGGCGAATATCTTCTCCATGCTCTGTTCTCGTCCAGATTAGTACGCGGCGTCGCGTTGCTTGGGACGAGTCCAGACATTCACTGTTTTCCTTACTTTCTCCATGCTCCTACCCCAAGGATTATGAAATCCCTATGATGATCAAATTCATTCACTGGCGTTGGTTATCCTGGGGAAGACGGTGAGTGTTTAGTGTCCGGGACTCATTCCAACCGACGCGACGCCACGTGATAACCTGGACGAGAACGGAGCATACAGAAGAGATGTGGCATTCACGAAACATGAAGAAGATATTAGTTTTCCACCAATGTATCATTCCAATCGATTCAGCTTCCAATATTTAGTGCCTAGATACCAGAAATTTCGAAAACCCACATTTGAAATTGGTACCCATTTTCATCCGTAACCTCTTCTGGTGAGAGCCCTACGCCGTCCGCCATTTCTAAAAATTTGAAATTTTGGTCATAGACCCGTTTCTGGCTCTATCTGGACCTCAAAACTTTTCATTCCAATCATTTTTCGGAAAATGAGTTTTCCGATTAATGGATTTTCGAGATTTTTGGCGATCTAGGCGCGTAGGGTATCATTTTCCACTAAATGTTTGACGCTGAATCGATTGTAATGAGTCCGGGACACTCCACCCTCACTGTTCTCCCCCATTTTCCCCATGGGAATAATCAACCCCTGTAAATGAATTTGCTTCTTTTTCTAATTGGAATACTTATCAACCCACAATTCATGTTCAAATATTCACTATATAATTAACATTCAAATTTACCTATCCCAATGGGGTTTTTACCATGTTATTCAGTATTCGTTGTACGTTCTAGTACATAACTCGGGATTTTAATTTTAATTATCAGCTATCCTTGCTATATTCCTGCCACTGGGGTCCCATCAACGTCATGTTCTACGTTCGTATGTGGCCACTTGCAATCAATTTTGACTGTGGGAGCCGATAAATCGATGGTAGTATAATTAGATAGTCCCAGAAATGTCTGTATTCTACAGATAGTTCAATATTGGATAGCAAATTCTGATTAGCCCAAATCCGTTGGATGCAATGTACACTGTCTTGTCATGAACTTGCCACAAAAGTGTTGTACGGGAGACGTCAATCTATTCGTATTCAGGTTAATGTTTTAAGGCAAATGCCTCAACCTGGAAAAGGTCCTCTCATTTTAGAAACCCATTTCGTTCCACACCGCCACAACATTCGTCTCTGGTTTGATTTATCGACCATCTCGGATCTAAGAACAATGGTTTTCCAAAGGTTGTCCATCAAAGTTTCGCTTCTGTTTGAGACGTGATGTGAAAACTACGTGTGTTGAAAGCAAGAATAACCTTCCCGCCTCTAATTCCAACTTGTAACGACGATCAACTTGGGTAATTTACGACTTTTGGCTGGAAATTGGTTCATTAATCGAGGTTATAGTTCGCTACCATTCATCAGAAAGTTGGTCGAGTCGAGCCAAGCGATGGTTGTTGGGCTGTTCGAGTCTTCTAAAGAAACGGTGCTCATTTGAATTCATGAGATCTTCAACAGTTTAAGGGGGCAGGTCAGTTGGCAGGATGGTTGAGAAGTTGCCAGAGATCTGATACAAAATGGAGATGTACTTGGAATCATTGATTGAATAATTTAAATCGTCCTTTCGCTGTACTGAATGTTATTACGCTGACGCCATCGAGATTGCCACAATAACGAATAATATTGATGTTCAATGAGAGAATCTTTTTGGTTGATTATTTCTATCCAGGGGTTGATTCATCCTTGGAACAGGCGCATGGAGACTCATTTCAATCGATTCAGTGTCCAAAATTTGGTGGAAAATGATACCCCACACGTCTAAATTGAAGAAAATATTGAACATGAGGAAAATGGGGAAAACACTGGG
The DNA here is from genome assembly GCA_019603395.1 of Cyrtorhinus lividipennis. NCBI lineage: Eukaryota > Metazoa > Arthropoda > Insecta > Hemiptera > Miridae > Cyrtorhinus > Cyrtorhinus lividipennis. Next base: position 20,690,316 of record CM034004.1, read on the forward strand.
TGTGGAGTGTCCAGGACCCATTTCAATTCTTTTAGTGCCCAAAATTTAGTGGGAAATGATACCCCACAAGTACTAAAAATCTCGAAAACACTCAAAATGGGTAGATAGATACCCATTTTGAGCCATAACCTCTTTCAGTGGGTGCCAATCATTCTGGGACCCGTCTCATTGGATTCAGCGTCCAAAATTTAGTCGAAAATTATACCCCTTAAAAAGGGTTTTTGAGGTTTTAGGCGATCTAGACGTGTGGGGTATTATTCTCCACCAAATTTTGGACACTGAATCGATTGCAATGTGTCTTGATACGCCTGTCCCGAGAAGTAACCAACCCCTGTGAACGAATTTGCTGTGTTTTATCGTAATATTTTATTCAGCAACCTGAGTATATAATTTTTAGCTTATTCGACTACTTACACAATTCTTGCTAGTTTATAGGAACATTAAACGTGATTGATAAACATAATGTACAAACCCACCAACTCTTTCATTTAACTGTTTACTGTACTAGTCGTCCTTTTGGATGGTTATTCCTTGAATAATTAACCAATGTTTTCATGCAAAAGGTCAACAACCTCTCCGATTCGGCCCGAAATTTTTTTCTGGACGTTACAAGGTGTCTAGATCAAAATAATCAAATGTCCGTAAACCGTCCGTGCCGTTTTTGGTTGTAGAAGATTTTTCAAAAATCTGAAATTTAGGTCAGGGGTCTGTTCCTGGTTATAGTTGGTCCTCAAAACTTCTCAGCCCGATCGGACCAAATTTGGGCGGGGTAGGGGTCAAAATATATTTGTTGGAAATGGATTTCCGAGATTTTTGGCGATCTGGCGAGTGGGGTATCATTTTCCACTAAATTTTGGATGCTGAATCCAACGATTGGCACTCTCTGGATGAGGTTATGGGTCAAAATGGGTCCTATCCACCCTTTTCGAATGTGTGCCTTCGACATTTTTGGTACCTAGGCGTGTGGGGTATCATTTCCCACCTAATTGTCCACTGTTTCTCGCATTTTCCCCATGTTGAAGAAATGAATCTCCACGCGCTTGGTTCGGGGAATAAAACACCCCTGTGTGAGAATTAGCAGCGTTTTTTCTTTGTCGTTCTAACTTTTTCCTACTCGCAGAAATGGAACTCAAATAATGTCACGTAAACGTGAGAAATTAATGTACCTGTGAGGTGTATTTTTTTCTCGAAAAATCATCGTGCGAGGAAGACGTTTCTCATGTAAAAGTGAGTGAAATCTCGTTTGTTGTGGTTCTCTTGTTTCATGTTCCTGTTTCTACCAAGTCTTCGTAGAAAATCCCCGCTAACCAATTTATCTCTTCCTCCCTAAGGATTTATCTCGCGAACCTCGCTTTATCTGGCCCCGAGCAAAGGAAATTTTATGGGCTTGCCAACGAATTCGAGCGCGTTGGTTCGCACCCTCTGACTGTTTTTATGAACATCCCACCCCCCAATGACGATGGAAAAGCCGCAAGAGGTCGCTGAAAGGTCACGGTCGGACAAGCTATTGGATTCTGTGCGGTCGTTGTTGTATAGATGCTTCCCGAGAGCAGAAGAGTTCTCGCGAGGGGTGGGGGGTGCCAGCCGTTAACATGATTCCCCACTTCCTCGCCCTAACAACCGCTGGCGTTGGTTATGGGCCTCCAACACTTTTTGTCTTTGTCATCGGTGTTATTATGAAATTCTTATCGAAAAACACTGAGGCTTTTCGACTAATTCCGCAATACCGCGTGTGGCTAAAATGGTTTACCGGAATCTCGTACAAATTGTCGCAAGGGCGCCAAATTTTACTGTTTTCTGACTGTAACGGGTATGTCGGTTGGGACAATATTCATCTGAATGCAGATCTCTCGTCATTACAGCACATTCCCGATGCAGTTTCTGCGTTTCTCGCAAATCAGACATACGAAATATCGGCAACCTGGCGTTCGCGAAGCGCCTGTGAAAGAATTTGAAGCGTTCTGGTTGGTTATTCTTTGAATTATCGATTCCTTTTTTTCATGCAAAAAGTTAATCTCTTCGATTCGACCCAAAAATTATCTATTGGCGTTCCTAGGTGTCTAGATCAAAATGTTCGTCTGCAATCCACGCCGATTTCGGTGGTAGAATATTTAGGGTAGAAGTAAACATTTGTATCTTGATTATTGGATTTACGAGATTTTCAGCCATGTAGGCATGTGGGGTATTAATTTCCACTAAATTTTGGACACTGAATACAATGAAATTGGTCCGGAAGCGATTAGTACCGTCTGGATGAGGTTATGGGTCAAAATGGGGTATCCATCTACCCATTTTGAATGTGTTTTCGATATTTCTGGTACCTAGGCGTCTGGGGTATCATTTTCCACTAAATTTCGGACTCTAAATTCAATGAGACGAGTCCCGGAACGATTGGCACCCACTGGAAGAAGTTATGAGTCAAAATGGGTACCTATCCACCCATTTCGAATGTGGTTTGGTTGACGACTTACTGAATCGTTGAAAGTATTTTTGGCAGTTAAGGGCCTGCTGAAAAAGATACCACCCCCCCCCTCCCCATCGGGAAAAACATCTGTTAAATTTGATTTCGAACGCTTATGTGCCTTGGTTTTACCCTATTCCCCGCAGATCGACGCCGGTATGATCACACCAATTCCTTCCTATAGAATGTTACTGTGTTGGCGACACTACGGAGGTCCCCCCCCCCCCCCTCAAATTTGGTCCAATCAGTCTGAAAAGTATTGAGGACCAACTGAAGTCAGAAAGGAATCCCTGGCCAAAATTTCAGATTTTTAGAAAATTATTTACTATTGAAATCGGCGTGGACGACCGGCGGAAAATTGCCAAATCGGAGAGATTGACTCTTTAGATGACAAAATAGGTTGATTATTCAAGGAATAACATTCCAAAAACGATGCAAACGGTATAACTACCCATTTTTGGTGTATACCAATCCGTCCGAAACCCAATCGCCCCAATCCCGATCGATTCACCGTCCAAAACTCGGTAGAAATATATTCTCTACCCACCTGGGTCCCGAAAAACTATTTCAAAATACACATTTTTGCCCGCACCCGCTTTGGTTTAGGTCGATAGGGTTGAAAAGTGGGTTATATCGTTTAGCGGGATGTTGCAAGAAGTAGCTGTTAAGCGGTCCCTAGACGCTCAATATTATTGTGCAATGTGGGTTGCACAATATATTGACGGCAGCCCCTAGACGGTCAATAGTATTGTACAATATTTTGGTTGGTGCAAAATATTGTACTGTGTAGAGTAGATATTGAAGGTTGTGCAATATATTGCGCAATTACGAGCACAGACGTACAACCACATTGTGCAAACATCCGTCCCTGCACCAGTTTTCTCTGCATCTCGAATCCGTTTTAACTCTTTCCGGAAGTTTGTAGGCAGAGAATTAATTTTCTTGACCACTTCCTGTTTCTCAGCGTCCGGGTGTTTTTCTCGGTATTTTTCTACTAGCACGTCGTACTGCTCCCGCCTTTTAGCACGATTATTGTAGTCTTTGGACTTGACGTCCCACAGAGCCGGAAGACCACGATAAACCTCTATAAACCCCACAATAAATTGTTTTTCGGCTTTCTTGTCACCCATGATAAGGCCTATAATGAGACGACTTGTTGAAACGACCGCTGCTAGAGACCAACTGACGGTATATTGCGCAATACTGCCAACAGACGACGCAATATTTTTCAGGTTGTACAATATATTTTCAACTTTTCATCAATCACACAATATATTGTGCAACCTTTCAATATGGTCTACACACGCTCAGTTAAATTGCACAACCCGGAATATTGCACAATAATATTGACCGTCTATGGGCCGCTTTACTGAAACATGATAGACATCCTTAAATAGAATCTCATATTGCCGAAAAACTAGTCAACGAAAATCATCAAGTAACCATGAAGGTTCTTCTACCTAAAGCAGTTAACGTAATTTTAGAAGACCTAGAAGTAAACATGTTGGCTATATTTAGCAGCGCAAGAATATTATGACGTGTGGGACGAAGGGCAGAAGTAGTATCAAGGGGAAGCCTTCCCCTTCTTCCATGATATGGTGACTGCACACATTCCAAAGCCAGGAGGGTGAAAGGGGGAGTGGCTTCGGGTAAATGACCTGTCTCCCACCCATCATCCAGGTCATGCTCTCATAACGGTTCTTCCTTTAGAAGGCAGCTGACATCTGGGAAAGGCCCCTCAGTGAACACAGAACAGTTCTGGTGACTACTACTGGTGGCAGATGCCACATTCATTGGACTCTCCCATGTGCCTACATTCTTGAGGTAATGTTTCACTAGTTTAGAACAAATTAATGTGTTGCATAGTGACTGTTATGCATAATTATAATATTTATATATTTATATTATAATAATAATTTGGTTCATAGGATGTTGTATCCTGTTCATGTTTAGACTGGAGTTCTGGAAACCAAGACCAACATCAAGATGGACCTTGTTTCATGGAGCGGGAATGGCAGGAAATTTTCCACATAAGTGAAACCATATGCTTTTGATCGGTGTGACTACAGAACTGCGCTGGCAGGGGACCTGCAAAAAAACATGAGTACTCACACAGGCGCCAAACCACATGCTTGTGATCAGTGTGACTACAGAACTGCCGTGACAGGGAACCTAAAAAGACACATGAGTATTCACACAGGCGCCAAACCATATGCTTGCGACCAGTGTGACTATAGAGCTGCACAGGCAGGGCAACTGAAAAGCCACATGAGTATCCACACAGGCGCCAAACCATATGCTTGTGATCAGTGTGACTACAGAACTGCATGGGCAGTGCAACTGAGAAGCCACATTAGTATTCACACAGGCAACAAACCATATGCTTGTGATCAGTGTGACTACATAGCATCTTACTCAGGGCACCTGAAAAGTCACATGAGTACTCACACAGGTAACAAACCATATGCTTGTGATCAGTGTGAGTACAGAACTGCGCTGGCAGGGAACCTAAAAATTCACATGAGTACTCACACAGGCGCCAAACCATATAATTGTGATCAGTGTGACTACAAAGCTACACAGGCAGGGAACCTGAAAAGACACATGAGTATTCACACAGGTGTCAAACCATATGCTTGCGATCAGTGTGACTACAGAACTGCACAAACAGCGCACCTGAGAAGCCACATGAACACTCACACAGGCGACAAACCATTTGCTTGTGATCAGTGTGACTACAGAACTACACAGGCAGGGCAACTGACAAGCCACATGAGCACTCACACAGGCCACAAACCATATGCTTGTGATCAGTGTGACTACAGAGCTGTACAGGCAGGGCACCTGAAACGGCACATGAGCACTCACACAAGCACCAAGCCGTATGCTTGTCATCAGTGTGACTACAGAACTGCATGGGCAGGGAACTTGGAAAGACACATGAGTACTCACACAGGCAACAAACCATTTACTTGCAATCAGTGTGACTACAGAGCTGTACATTTAGGGCACCTGAAAAGACACATGAGCACTCACACAGGCACTAAACCATTTGCTTGTGGTCAGTGTGACTACAGAGCTACACAGGCATGGCAGCTTAGAAGACACATGAGTACTCACACAGGCATCAAACCGCATGCTTGTGATCAGTGTGACTACAGAACTGCTCAGGCAGTGCAGCTGAAGAGACACATGAGCACTCACACAGGCTACAAACCATATGCTTGTGGTCAATGTGACTACAGAGCTGTACAGGTTGGGCAGCTGAAGAGACACATGAGCACTCACACAGGCTACAAACCATATGCTTGTGATCAGTGTGACTACAGAGCTGTACAGGCAGGGCAGCTGAAGATACACATGAGGAAGCATAATTAGCATTATCTCATGATGTATGCTTGTAATCAGATAATCCACAGAGCTACAAAGAAAAGTTTCTTGAGTGACAAGGAGTCGTTTAATTTATGGACCTTCCTACTCGACTCATCCAGATTGTTTTGCGAATGAGAAGTTACTCTACGTTCTGGTATAGATGTAAGATTCTTTGAACTTTGGACCTAGTGATGTTATGAGTTCAGTTGTGATTTGTACACCAAAGTGACAGTACCGATCAAGTAAACTCGTTTATATTGTTCAGCCTTCGAAAAATGACTTGCGTTATAGATTCAGGTGATCGATCATATTACTCGTAGAAGTAAATTATTATTTTGTGTGTTTCGTTTGTAATTTGGATGTTATCTTTTGAAATTACAGTAATGAACAACTGCATCTAACGAAGTGTGATTTGTTGAGATAGACAAAAAATAGTACATGAATAAAAAAACTTTTATAAAAACAACGTTTTTCATATGCACTAAAAAGTAGAAAATAATTTTCCTATGAGCCTGGCAGAATTTCTGAATAAATTGGTCACATTATGGTAACAGACTTTATAACAATTTCCAATTCTTATAAAATGAAAAACGTTGGGCGCATTTTATATTATTTTTATGAATGTTCATTTTAGAATCATATAAATATTGAGATTTATATGAGGTAATACTGAACTACTGTTTATTTCTGACAATATATTAATTTTACAAATTATCTGTGATAATTATTAATATAATTGAACATAATGATTATATTATTTATAAATCACTAATTGTGATTGTAAATGAAACATTTTCATAGTAACATATGAATATATTTAATTCATTTAAAGTAAAATTTTATTTCTGCAAAATTATGTAACAAATATGTATTTGAAGAATTATTGTAGAAATCATGATTTTAATGTTCATTTATATGAAAAATTTTGAATTCGTTATTGATGATTAGTATTATTGCATATATGATTATATCAAATGATTTCTAATGTTCACAATTCAATTCCGTTAAACTGTATTAACTGAATATTATGTCAACTGAATTAATATAAAGAAATTTCATTTTATATAAATGTGAGCATATTAGAAAGATCTTGATGTTTGAGTACATGCGCCCAACGTTTTTCGTTTTATAAGAATTGGAAATTGTTATAAAGTCTGTTACCATAATGTGACCAATTTATTCAGAAATTCTGCCAGGCTCATAGGAAAATTATTTTCTACTTTTTAGTGCATATGAAAAACGTTGTTTTTATAAAAGTTTTTTTATTCATGTACTATTATTTTCTACTTTTTAGTTTTGTAACATTTAGGGTAATCATCATCAAAGTATTATAATATTGCATTGTCATCTGGTCCTGATCTATATGTAAAGTTTCAGAACTATAGATTGCCGATAAATGGTCGAAATTTGAGTTGAAAGATTTCGCGGACAAACAGACAAACAAACAAAAAAGCCGGTTAAGAAAAAACGTTAAAAAAATAGATCTATCTTACATATATGTGGCTTAAGAAATAAATCTTCCTCTGATAAATCCGACTTTTGACTTTCACTCCCAGGTTTGATCTATAGTCAAGAAGCATATACTTTCAAGACATGGGGATGTTGAACTCTGGCATGATTACACAGGTTGATTATTAGACTAATTATATTCTTACCGGTGCTTGGAGCCTCCTATTCACTCTATGGTCTGGTGTCTCAGATGGTCATTTTTCAGGTAACTGCGTACCTTGGCTCATTGCTAGTCAGATTGCTATCTAACTTCGATGAAGCAATTTAGAAATGCTGATGGTTCAAATTGGTTGAGCCGCGTAGGACACTGAGGTATGACAATAAGATAGAAACCAGTTTAGTTTATTACATATATTGCATTCATCCGTCCACTCCGACTTTGGTAGTAGAAAAATTTCTAAAAATCTGAAATTTTGGTCAGGGGTTCCTTTTTGGCGCTAGTTGGTTCTCAAAACTTTTCAGCCCTATCAGAACAAATGTGGCGGGATAGGGGTCAAAAGAAGTATTTCGAAAAATGGATTTTAGAGATTTTTGGCGATCTAGGCGTGTGGGGTGTCATTTTTCACTAAATTTTGGACGCTGAATTCAATTAAATGGGTCCCAGGACGATTGGCACCCACTGGACGAAGTTATGGTTCAAAATGGGTACCTACCCATTTATGTTGGTTATTCCTTGAATAATCAACATATGTCTTTAAATATTTTATTAGATACAATTTGTTGAATTCGTGGAGGTTTTGAGGCACTAGCAAAGCCAAATTCGTTTATTTATTTTTTAAATTATATGAAAAATCCTTGGGGTGTGTACAAACCCCACAGTACCTAATTTGTCTCAAGATTTCATGGTACACTTCGAACTCCGAAAACTGGCGATTGAACAGGATGAGATTCGTGATGTGATGAGGATGATTTGACACGTAACGCGAGTAGGGGCCCAAGTCAGAATTCAATCGCGATGGAGGTATATCATGTTAACGGGCCCTTCAGTTTCCACCACTACCAATTAGGTTGGTGGGTAATCACGACATTCCTGTCTCATCTTCTGAGACGCGCTATACGTATCTATTAACTATTATACGGAACACAACTGACTCATGTCGGCAGACTTGTGACTCAGCGCAGCATTGCCTCGAGTTCGTTGTTATCCTTCATTGATGTTTGTTACTCCTGAATGATCAATCCATGTTTTAATGCTCAAGGTCATACAGGGCCGAGTACCTCCGATCGGCCCCTAAATTTTCTTCTGGACATTTCATGATGTCTAGAACAAAAACGCTGCAAATTCATTCACAGGGGTTGTTATTTCGGTAGGTAGATACTCATTTTGACCCATGACCTCTTCCAGTGGGTGCTAAACGTTCTGGGACCCTTTTCATTGGGTTCACCGTCCAAAATTAAGTGGAAAATGATACCCCACATGTCTAAGTTACAAAAAATCTCGAAAATCAATTTCGAAATACACATTTTGACCCCTACCCCGCCCAGACGAGGTCCGATTGTGGTAATACTTATTAGTCAAGATAACCTCGAGAGTTTATTCCTAGTTATATTTCCGTTTAAAGTAGGATCAGTTTCGAGTTTTCTCGATAAAGGGTATCTAAATTGTGTGCGGGATAGGGGTCAAAATGTGAATTTCGAAAAATAGATTTTTGAGATTTTTTGCAATCTAGGTGTGTGGGGTATCAACCTCAACTTACTTACGTGGGGGTCAACCTCTCCGATTCGGCTCAAAATTTTTTTCTGGGCGTTTCATGGTGTCTAGATCAAAAAAGGTCGATGGCCGTCCGCCGTACGCCTGTCCATTGTCCACGCCGTTTTTGGTAGTAGGAAATTTTCTTAAAATCTGAAATTTGGGTCAGGGCCTAGGACGGTCCTCGAAACTTTTCAACCCGATCGGACTGAATTTGGGCGGGGTAGGATTCAAAATGTGTATTTTGAAGTTTGGATTTTCGAGATTTCTGGTACGTAGGCGTGTGGGGTATCATTTTCCGCTAAATTTTGGACGCTGAATCCAATGAAATGGGTCCCGGAACGATTGGTGCCCTCTGGATGAGGTTATGGGTCAAAATGGGTGCCCATCTACCCATTTCGAATATGTCTTTTTGAAATTTTTTGGACCTAGGCGTGTAGAGTATCATTTTCCATTAATTTTTGGACACTGAATTGGTTGGAATGAGTCTCCTCCATGCACCTGGTTCGAGGAATAACCAACCCATGTGTATGAATTTGCAGCGTTTTAGAAAACGCAACCCAACTAAAGAATGACTTCGTGTAATTTGGCGTGATTTTCGATTTTCAATCTTCAAATGATGTTGCTTTGAACGGGGTCTTTCTAATTGGCTTCGCTACGTGACACCGACGATAGATAATAATTGCCGACAGATTTTTTCCGTCTCAACCTTCGTCTTTTTCTTCGGCCGAGGTAGCAATATCCGGGAAAAGACGGCCACCAAAGGTCGGTGGGTTGAGGCATAAGATCAATAAAGGTCGACAACGGCCGATGATTGAGATCGCATTGTTGTCAGAAATGTACGGTCATCTCGGGATAGAAAAGGGTTCCACAGACAACAATTGCTCGCTAGGTACCTATTAGGGCACCCGGAACGATTCGAGCTTTCAGCTGATGTCCTCTGATAACTTAGAAATGATACAATATAAACCCGAGCCTTCTTCCCTCACCACACCCATTCGTCGGAGATATTTTGTCAATCAATGTAATCGTGGACTTTAATAACGAGATTAAATGACGTTTTTCATCATTGACGCGATTTTGAATATTAGTTTGAGTCACGTCTCATTGACCGCGAAATAGTGACAGAACGGATTCCACAATCCAAGAATCCACTCCGTGAATATAGGCCGCCAGATGGCCGCCACATTAGCTAAACAGGAACGGCAAAAACGTGAGGGACGAGACACGAGGGAATATAATTAATCCTCATCAGATGCTAATGAACTCTTCCACTGGATACGGCTCAGCATAAATGAGCAAAGTGAGCTGAGGACGCACACGAAAATCCTGGCGATATCGAGGAACGAAGTTTATTCGATGAATATCAATTGACTGGTAGGAGCAGGGGTTGGTTATTCCTCGGACCAGGCGCATGGAGACTCATTTCTTCAACATGGGGGAAGTGGGGGAAACAGTGAGTGTGGCGGGTCCCAGATCCATTCCAATCGATTCAGAGTCCAAAAATTAGTGGAAAATGATACCCCACACGCCTAGGTACCAGAAATCTCGAAAACACATATTCAAAATGGGTAGATAGGCGCCTATTCTGACCCATAACCTCATCCAGAGGGCACCAATCGTCCCGGGACCCATTTCATTGGATTCAGCGTCCATAACTTAGCGGAAAATGATACCCCACTCGCCTAGATCGCAAAAAATCTTGAAAATCCAATTTTCAAAATACACAGTATGACCCCTGCCCCACCCAAATTTAGTGCGATCGGGCTGAAAAGTTTCGAGGACCAACGAGAGCCCAAAATGGGCCTCTAACCAAAATTTCTGATTATCAGAAAATTATCTACTAGGTACTTAAGTCGGCGAGGACGGCGGACGGACATTTGCGAAATTTGATTTAGACACTAAAAACGCCCAGAAAAAAATGTTGCGCCGAATCGGAGAGATTGACTTTTTGCATGAACACATAAGTTAATTATTCAAGGAAAAACCAACAAAAATTTCTAAATTTATGTATAATAACATGATGAGTTTTATATTATAATTAGAAGCGGTTACTACAGACTAAAATATGATCACCAGTTACTTACATGTTTCCCTCATGTATCTTCTGAATCAATAATGTAAGTACAAAATGTTTATAAATATTGTAATGATTTATGTTCTTTTGTAAATAATTTATTACAATTGTTCACTTAAATACACTGTCCTCATTCACACACTTAAACAATCTCAAGGCACAATACGCAGTGGCGCAATAGTGTTGTCGCACTAATTTGTAACATGGTAGGGCAACTCTGAACTGAACTGCACTCTGCGGCATTCCTCGGTCCCTTTTTTACGCTGGCTCCCTTGACCAAGAACCTTCTCGAGTCTTCCCTGGTTCTGGGAACTCGACGTGTTGTCTCGACCAACCAGGAAGGTTCCAGTCAATTCAATATGATGCATGAATGTTCTAGAGTGACCCTTAGCCCTCCACGTGTCATTGACCTTGTAATGCTGGTCACCCAGGAGACTGGTGCAGGTGTACAACAATATGAATCATCGAAGTCTCCACATTTCTGTCTTCAATATCCTGTATCATTGAAGACAAAACATCGATGATTCTACAGCTGATACATCAATGTTTCTGAAACAACAATGTCAATGTCCCAACCCTATCATCCAACCCCCTTAGCGCTCATCAGATGGACACGATATCCCCGAAAGGAGGTTTGACCAAATGCAAATAAATGAAAGGGAAAAGGACCAGGACGTTACTGCGAAGGGCTCCTGGCAAAACTACTTTTATCTTCTTATGCCAATGCATGAATACAAGAAATCAGACGCTATAACCATAAGTACATCTTTACTGAGAGGGATTTTCTCGGTCTGCGAGACTTCTGATATAAAGTTATGAGTTGTAATACGTGAGTTGTCGTATTTATGATATCTACCCGCTTAAATCAGATTCATGCGAAGCCGTAAAAAGGATCCTATAAAAATGAACCGTGAATTTTGAGCGAATGAGCTTGAGTCAATGAAATATGACTCGACTTTTGGTTGGTTATTTCTTGAATAATCTGATCTGATAATAATCTAATGTTTTCATGCAAAAATCATTACCTCCGATTTGGTCTGAAATGTTGTTTGGGCCGTTTCAAAGTGTCCAGATAAAATATAGAAGATAGTGTTGACATTTTTTTTTTAAATCTGAAATTCGGGTCAGGAGTCCGTTCTTGACACTAGTTGTTCCTTGAAATTTCTCAGCCCGATCGGACCAAATTAGGGCGAGGTAGGGGTCAAAATGTGTTTTTTGAAAAATGGATTTTCGAGATTTTGGGCGATCTAGGTGAGTGGAGTATCATTTTCCACTAAATTTTGAACGCTGAACCCAATGGATTGGGTCCAAGAACTAATAATTTTGGACTTGAAAATAATTTTGGAAATTAAATAAAAATTAACAAATATAAGAGAAATAAATTGGGTCCTCTCAAGTTTTGGACCCTGAATCGATTGGAATGGGCCCTGGATACGCTACACCCACTGTTTTCCCCATGTACAAATTTTTCGAGGACTTTGGCGAGTTCCACTAAATTTTGGGCGCTGAATCGATTGGAATGTGTCACCATGCACCTGGTCCGAGGAATAACCAACCCCTGCGAATGAATTTACAGAGTTTCTTCATTAAACACCTGGAGCTGGTTTTGACAACATACGCGTACCTCTTTTGGACTTGAGAGGCAT
>CM034004.1:20703170-20754207 GCA_019603395.1 Cyrtorhinus lividipennis
CGCCTCACTAAATGAAGCAAGCATTTTGGTTTATTTTTCCTTAAAAAAATCAAACTATTTCCTAAGCCGAACCTAAATTCCCAAAAAGCCGAATCCCGTTCTCTCAAATTTGCCCCGAATTTTGACATTTTGGCTCTCTAAATTCCTTCACATGGGTTGCTTATTCTTCGGACCAGGCGCTTGGTGACTCACTCCAATCGATTCAGCGTCCAAAATTTAGTGGAAAATGATACCCCACACGCCTAGGTACCAGAAATCTCGAAAACAGATTCGAAATAGGTAGATTGATACCCATTTTGATTCATAACCTCTTCTAGTGAGCGCCAATCGCTCTGGAAATCGTCTCATTGGATTTAGCGTCCAAAATTTAGTCGAAAATGATACCCCACACGCCTAGATCGCTGAAAATCTCAAAAATCCATTTTTATCGAAATACACATTTTGAAATTTCATTGGTTATTCCATAAATAACCAAAATGTCCGTCCGCCGTTCACGCCGTTTTTGGTAGCAGATAATTTCCTCTCCGACTCTAGTTGGTACTCGAATCTTTTTAGTCCAATCGGCCAAAATTTTGGGAGGGTCAGGGTAAAATGGGTTTTTTTGACCTAAATTTTCGTGGTTCTTGGGAACTAGCCATGTGAGGCATCACTTTTTACTGAAATTTAGACGATGAATCTGTTGATATGGGCACTGGGCCGATCGGTATTTACCAGACGAATATATGGGTCAATACATAATGAATGTCGAGTTTTGAGTACCTAGGCGTGTGGGGTATCATTTTCTACTGAATTTTGGACCCTGAATCGATTGAAATAATCTCCCTCACGGACGTGTAATCCCAGCTTCTTCCTGAATGCATAGAAATGAAAATACAATAGAAATTCGGTCCCACAGGTGGTTTGTTAAAATATCCGCGAGTTGTTTTGCAGGAGGAGCAAAACTACAAACCTTTATTTTCCTCTTTCAGTAGTATCGCAATTAAGTGTTCTTCAAGGTTGATAGTTTTTGTTTTTGAGTTAACAATTGTATTCGTTGCCCACCTTATAGCTGATTGATTCTCAAAATTCATCCGGCTTTTTCATGGTCGAATCCTATAAGGTTCACAAGTGATTTTAAATGAATAAATCGTTTCACGGATTCGCTTAGTGCCATATATGCATTTTCTGCAATTGGATTGCAATTCTCTGCTTTTGGGATTCCTAGTTTATTGCTGTTCCACCAAACATGCAGCAATAACCTGCCTAGGATTTTCCTTCCTTGCAGCATTTTTGCTGTTAGCGTCTGATTGAGCATCAAATTTTGGAACTTCAGCACAATTTTTCGTTCCTTTCAGGTATCCTAACTCTCTTCTAGCCAAAACTCCAACCAAAAAAATATAGAAAAACAATTTTCAATATTCAAATTCTACCTTTTTTTGGTGGCTATCGGCCCAGAACCCATTTCTATCAGTTCATCATACATTAATTTAGCGAAAAACGCTGCAAATTCTTTCACACGGGGTGGTTATTCCTCATAACAGGCGCATGGAGACTCATTTCTTCAACATGGGGAAAATGGGAAAACAGTGGGTGGGGCCCATTAGACCCATAACTTCTTTCGATGGGTGTCAATTGTTCTGGGACCCCTTTCATTGGATTCAGCGTCCAAAATTCATTGGAAAATGATACCCCACATGCCTAGATCGCCAAAAATCTAGAAAACCCATTTTTCGAAATTCACATTTTGACTCCTACCCCACCCAAATTTGGTCCGATTGGGCTGAAAAGTTTCGAAGACCAACTAGAGCCGGGAATGGACCTCTGACCCGAGTTTCAGGTATTTAGAAATTTTTCTACAACCAAAATCGGCGTGGATTACGTATGTCCGGTATGATACTTACTGTAAGAAAAACCCAATAATTTGAAATAATAAGGGCTTTTGAAAGAATCCAAAGGAATTGAGGTGATGCAGCGCTATGACGTGATCAGTGCCATAGAATAGTTTCCGGCGTATTTAATAAATAAGTTAAACAAATAGAATCGAGGAAGATAGAATCTTAATAGAAGAGAAAATGCCCAATTTAAACAATTCCTCAACCAAATCCAATCGAAATACTGTTTTGTGAAATAAAATACAATTCAACCTGCGAACGACCACAATTTCGTAAGGTCAAATTGACGAGTATATTCGCGGAATATATGAAAAACACCCGAGAAGGCTGCGAGAGAGCCGTATATGAAGGAACTTCCTTATGTGTTCCTTTCGAGGACGTTTACATCCTCTGAGTTGGCTTGGTCGTTTTTCTTCGGGATTTATCCCTTTCAATAGAATAATAAGTTGGCTGTAATCTCAAACGCCATTGCATCCTAGTAAAGTTTGCCCAGCGATTGTGTTGTGTGCCCAGACTCAATTCGGAACTAGGTACCTGTTGTAAACAACCTAATACTAGTAGCTGCTCCATATTTGTTTTATCTCTCTTCTCTTCTCAACATGGCTGCAAGAGTTGACAGATAATGTGGTTCTCTTGTGTAAAAGCAGAGAAAAAAAGGGGGAAAAAATCCTTTTAATGGGATTTTCCACGATGATTTACAACCAAATCCAGTTCCATAACGATGCATTGAGCAGAAGCACATCACTAATTTGTCCCAATTTGTCAAGTACAATCATAAACACTTTCTGTCGAGCGTTAACAGAAGGGAAAGAAAGAAAGAAATACAAAAGGAACTGGAGCAGAGTGGGAGCGGTTCAGGGGGGAACACCTGAAAACGAATACGATAGGATGTACAAAAGGAATTGGATTAAAGTGGGAGCGGTTCAAGGGGGAACACCTGAAAACGAATACAATAGGATGTACAAAAGGAACTGGAGCGGAGTGGGAGCGGTTCATGGGGGGAACACCTGAAAACGATAGATAGGATGTACAAAAGGAACTGGAGCAGAGTGGGACGGTTCAAGGGGGGAACACCTGAAAACGAATACATAGATGTACAAAGGAATGGAAAAAGTGGGAGCGGTTCAAGGGGGGAACACCTGAAAACGAATACAATAGGATGTACAAAAGGAACTGGAGCAGAGTGGGAGCGGTTCATGGGGGAACACCTGAAGACGAATAGATAGGATGTACAAAAGGAACTGGAGCAGAGTGGGAGCGGTTCAGGGGGAACACCTGAAAACGAATACATAGGATGTACAAAAGGAACTGGAGCAGAGTGGGAGCGGTTCATCTCCTTGGAATGCGTTACTAAACAGTTACTGCTCCTGCATTTAGCTATTGCCAGGCTCTCCATAGTCCCAAAATGTTCAGTTTTTGGTTGGTTATTCCTAGAATGATCAACTCATAATATGACATATTATGTTCATAAGCAAAAAGTCAATCTCTCCAATTTGCCAAAAAAAAAAAAAAAAAAAAATTCTGGGCGTTTTAAGGTGTTTTGATCAAAAAAATCAAAAATGTCCATCCGCTGTCCGAGCCGGTTTTTGGTATTAGAAAATGTTATAAACATCTGAAATTTGGGTCAGGAGTTCGCTCCCAGCTCTAGTTGCTCCTCCAAACATTTTCAGCCCAACCAGACCAAATTTGGGGGGTAGGGGTCAAAATGTGTTTTTTGAAAAATGGATTTTCAAGTTTTTGGCGATCTAGGCGAGTGGGGTATCATTTTCCCCTAAATTTTGGACGCTGAATACAATGAAATGGGTACCAGAATGATTGGCACCCACCGGAAGATGTGATGGGACAAAATGGGTAGGTATATGTCTACATATTTTGAATATGTGAATCTGGATATATGATTTTGAACGAATTTGCAGCGCTTCGAGTATAGAAACTAGACCTAAAATGTAAAATTTTGGAGAAAATTGAAGAAATTGTTTTTGGAATTTCCAGAACACATGGTTTTAAAATGTATTCAAATTATCTTTAATTTTTGAAAAATACTTACTTCACTTTGGTATCATCGTTAAATGTATTCTTTTATTTAGATTGAAAATATTTAAATCGCGATAAAGTGAGCCTTTTTCATTAGCTGGTTTTTAATTCGAAGATTCTGTTTGGAAACATCGCTGTGGCCTTTTTGGAATTCCAGATGTAACGCAGCGTTTTCTGCTAAAAATTCGTTAGAAATCCTATCAAAACAGTTCGTTGTTTTAGAAAAAGAATTCATCTCGTGGAAATCAAAAACAATAACATGATCGTGTTGTTGTGAGAAAATCACGTCTCGCGTTGTCACTCACCGTGTTGTTGGGTAAACGAACAAGTTGAGCGCGAACCGAACTGTCCGAAGGAGCTGTCAAAGATGAAAGGCCACTCACACGCGAGAACACGAACGGTCACTAGAGGCCCCCTGCGCCCCCCTCCCCGTCTTATAGGCTCCCCCGGGCGGAGGTGGCCCCTTCCGCCTCGCGCCGCCGTTTTGCGGGAAATCAGAGGCCGCCTCTAATTAGCCGCCCCCTAATTAGCCGCTTCCTTCGGGCGAGCGTCTCCTCGTGCGTCGCCTTGTCGCAAGCCGTCGTGGCGATTTTGACGGAAAGTGAGGAAATGGCGACAACTTGTACTTATATTCGTAGAAATGCGAAATGAGACAAGTTCCGTTCGAATCAAAGGAAAACTAAGTAAAATAGAGACAAGACGACGCGTGTTTGTAACCTGCGTGCTGATCTAAGAACAGATTGAAAATAAACTATCTAAAACTTATCCTGTATGAGAAAGCCATCCTTGACATAAATGATATTAGATAATTATTATCACACGGTTTTTTCTATAGGTAGCCGATGGACTACGATAAGCGAGGCAAAAAAAAGTAAAATAAAAAGGTCATTAAAGTCAAGCTGCGCATGCGTCAAAACCTTGCAAGTCACTAAAAATCGTCAAACGAAAGGAAGGAGAATTCAAGTACACTTTTACTCAATACTGGTATGCATTTAAATACCCCTTTAAAAACGATGTACGTAGTTCGTGCCGTTTTTGGTGGTAAAAAATTATTTTTGAAATCCGTGGACCAGAAGCATGGGGACTCATTTCAATCGATTCAGCGTCCAACAATTAGTGGAAAATGATACCCCACTCGCCTAGGTACCAGAAATCTCAAAATCACACATTCAAAATGGGTAGATAGATACCCATTGTGACTCATAACAATTTCCGGTAATCGTCAATCGTTCCGGGACCATTTTCTTGGGATTTAGCGTCCATAATTTTGTGGAAAATAATACCCCCCACACGCCTAGATCGCCACACATTTTGGCCTCTATCTCTACCAAAATCGCCAATTTCCTCGGATTTTGTTGGTTATTCCTTGAATAATCACCCTATGTTTTCATGCAAAAGTTCAATCTCTCCAATTTGGCCCAATTTTTTTCTGGACGTTTCAAGGTGTCTACATCAAAATTAGCAAATGTCCGTCCGCCGTCCGGGCTTTTTTTCGTAGTAGATAATTTCCTAAAAATCTGAAATTTGGGTCAGAGGTCTGTTCCCGGCTATAGTCAGTCCTCGAAACTTTTCAGCCCGATCGGACCTAATTTGGGAGGTGTAGGGGTCAAAATGTGTGTTTCGAATAATGGATTTTTTGCAATCCAGGTGTGTGGGGTATCATTTTCAGTTAAATTTTGGGCGCTGAATTGATTGGAATGGGTCCGGGACCCGCCACACCCACTGTTTCTATTTTCTCCATGTTGAAGAAATCGGTTTCCATGCACCTGGTCCGAGGAATAACCTTTTATTGTACGATTTTCAAACGTAATGTATCTTCGATTGATTGTATAATACAATTTACCATCAACGTAGACCCTTCAAAAATATGTCAGAGACCAAAGCACCTACGTATTTCGCAATTCACGTAGGGCACGTCCAACAAAAAGTTGCCTTCGAGTTCAAGAAAAATAACCATTCACCGTAGAATGGCGAGCTCGTCATTTCATTTTGTCCTTGGTCAGTTCAATAAGAAAAGCGTTACGAAAAAGTTCTCTAATAATAGTGAACCCGGTTAGGATCGAATCCTGGAAACGTTTTTGTATGAGGAAAACAACGAGTCTTGCGGAAACACCTAATATCGTCCAATAAAGTGGAAGAGAGTTACACTTTTTCTGTTGTGTCGTGTAGTTACGAGCGAACTTTGAGGACTTGTACTTTGAAAAATGATAAACTTGTAAAAAAATCCGTCTGTCAATTTTACTGTTATTTGCGCGGATAGGGCAGCGAGGTCTTTAAACTGTTTTTACCTAAGTCTTTTTGCTAACGCTTGCAAAAGAAAATTTGAAACTACGATTTTTCCGCAGTCGTTTAGAGTGAAGTGGCCACATACAAAGTGTAGTGAGGAAATATCGCCCTATATTTCATATTCCTTTCTATTTCAGAATACATTATGACAATTTCTTGTATTACGATTACAACCGCAATCTAATAAATGTAAAAAATTCTTACACACGGGTTGGTAATTCCTCGAATGGGGGAAACAATGGGTGTGGCGGGTCCCAGACCCATTCCAATCGATTCAGGGTCCAAGATTTAGTGGAAAATGATACCCCACACGCCTAGGCACCAGAAATCCTGACACATAAAAAATGGGTGGATACATACCCATTTTGACCCATAACTTCTTCCGAGGGGTGCCAATCGTTCTGGGACACACATCATTGAATTCAGCGTCCAAAATTTAGTGGAAAATGATACCCCACACGCCTAGGTACCAGAAATCTTGAAAACACATTTTCAAAATGGGTGGATACGCACTCATTTGGACTCATAACGTCATCCAGAGGGCGACAATCGTTTTCAGACCGATTTCATTGGATTCGGCGTCATAAATTTAGTGGAAAATGATACCCCACACGCCAGATCGCCAAAAATCTCTGTCTCTAGATCAAAAATGTCCGTCCGCCGTACGCCGTCGAAACTTATCAGACCGATCGGAGCAAATTTGGGTGGGGTAGGGGTCAAAATGTGTATTTCGAAAAATGGATTTTTGAGATTTTTGGCGACCCAGGCGTGTGGATTATAATTTTCCACTAAATTTTGGACCCTGAATCCAATGAAATGGGTTCCCAGAACGATTAGCACCCACCGAAAGAAGTTATGGGTCAAAATGGGTATCCATCTACAAATTTTGTATATGTGTTTTCAAGACTTCTGGTACCTAGGCGTGTGGGGTATCACTTTCCGTTAAATTATGGACGTTGAATCCAATGAAATCGGTCCCGGAAAGATTGGCACCCTCTGGATGATATTATGGGTCAAAATGGGTACCTATTTACCCATTTCGAATGTGTATTTTCGAGATTTCTTGTACCTTAGGCGTGTGAGGTATCATTTTAAACTAAATTTAGGACGCTGAATCGATTTGAATTGGTCCAGGACCCGCCACACCCACTGTTTTCCCCATTTTTCCATGTTGAAGAAACAAGTCTCCGTGCGCCTAATCTGAGTAATAATCAACCCGTGTGAAAGAATTAGCAGCGTTTTTTGCATGAAAACATTGTTGATTATTCAAAAAATACCCAACCAAAATTCCTTTCACTCTAGCGCTGATCAGGTTCGGCAGGATTTTTCGTGATTCCTGATTGAAAATGGAATCACAACGTGGGGCTGTGAACGATGGGAATCAATTATCGAGCTGTTGTCGCGTTAATCGATTTTTTTCTCGGTGGTTTTTAACTGGTTCGAGGGGTAAAGACAATCATATTTTCAAACCACTCACCGTCGATCTGATCCGTCAATAACCTTCAGCCTCGAAACTCAATGAACGACCGTCGGCTGAAAAGACACCCCAATTTTCTACTTACGATGCCGTGAACGCTAAACCACCTACGAGATTCTCTAATGACAGTTATCACTTTACTACGAGTTCAGCTAATAATAACCCGCGTGACGCAACTTCTCATTCAACCTCTCGTCTTCCAATCAATCTGCTTTCACTCACAACTTTCTTTCGGTCTTTCAATGACAATGGGAAGAATTAATTGTCCGGGTCTTTGGTGTGAAGTGGGGAGATCACAGCCCACATTGCCAGAAAAGAGGTCTTAAAATATATCCAATAGTTGTTTATTCCTTGAATAAATGTGTATTTTGCAAAAGATTTTCTGCGATGTAGCCGCTTGGAGAATCATTTTTGACTGAATTTTGGTCCCTCAATCGATTGGAACGGGTTCGGGACACGCCACACCCACTGTTTTCCCCTATTTTCTTCATGTTCGATATTAAGGCGTGTGGGGGATTCATTTCTGCCAGTTTTTGGACACTGAATCGATTGGAATGTGTCTCCATGCTCTGCGCTGGTCCGAGGAATAACCAACTGAAGTAAAAACGCAGCAAGTTTTGGTTGGTTATAGCCTATAAGGGCAAGCTCTTCTTCTTTGCACTGTGAGCATCCGTTTTTGGTGGCATTTGACATTCAGAGCGTCCGCCCATACTTCAGCCTCATACTGCAGGATGGAGTGTACAACTGACATTAATAGTTGTCTCTTACACGGTCTAGGTCCTTGAATGTTTGATTAGTCGACTCAGGGTTGCACGTTGTCTTTGCTGCCTTGGCTGCTGCCATCCTCATGTGCTCTCCAAAAGTTATCTTAGATTAATTACACAGGGGTAGAGGCCTAGTGGCCCATTGTGCTAGCCCCTGGTTGGTCACAAAGCAAGCCAGACTACAAAGACAAACACGCATGTTGTGATATCCCCATGGACAACTGTTTTGGATACTTACTGCCAGTACTAATTTGGCCTCACGACGTCGAGTAAACGCTGGGGGGTGGTGGATTCAAACCAGCAGCCTCGAAACTTTGACCACAGAAGTCTCGAGCCCTTAGAGACCGACGCCTTAACGACCTCGGCCACCTCGGCCCCCAAAAGTTATCTTGGTGTCAAGCATTATTCCCAAGTACCTGACTACTGGTTTTGTTTCCACCTCAAATTTCCCCGCTCTGATTGGCATGATATTTGGGATGCGTTTTTGTGTGAATAGTACCACCCCTGTCTTGGCAGTGGCTAGAGACTGTGTCCATCCAAAAAGGCACTTTTATTGAGGCCACATTTCAATTCTTTTCGCGTCTTCCTCCTGTCAGATATCTTGTCACTGGTCGTAGGAGTCCCTTCATCGTTCTGTTCTTGATTATTGCTTGTGCTTGGCATCTTCTCCAGTATGAAATTTTTCACCAAGGCTTGAGCCTCAGCGGCAGCTTTTTCGTCGGAAATCCGTCGAGTTTGTAGCATAGTTCCAGAAAAGTACATGTTGACAGAGTGCCACTGCTCTCTATGCGACCGAACCTGTCTTCCCTTTTCATCTCATCCAGCAAGACTTCTACCACGGGCCAAACTGAAGATATCCTATCGTCTTTTTGGAAATCAAAAAGCGCTTCCAATAGTTCGTTTATCATTACGATGACACTGGAAGCTGGAGGGTAATTTTGTTTGGACAGCTATTTGGTCATCTCTTCAATTGGCTCCAAAATCTCACAAAGTGATCGACATATTTGCCATTCTTCAGGATTTAGAACAGGCAGTTGGGTATCAATTATTGCAATCGCCATTAAATGTTTCAAAGGAGTCTCTAACTCAACAAACCGACAGATCATGTAAAAAATTGAATTCCATCGAGTTGGCATAGAGTTGATCAATTTTTTTGGAGGCGATATGCCTTCTTGTTGGCGATGTAGCCGCGTGGGGTATCATTTTTGACTAAATTTCGGTCCCTGAATCAATTGGAATGGGTCGGGGACCAGCCACACCCACTGTTTTCCTCTATTTTCCTCACGTTCGTCAACCTCTCCAGGCCATAATTTTCTACTGGGAGTTTCAGGACGTCTAGATCAAAAGTCAAAAATGTCCGTCCGCCATCCGTCGTATGTCGTCTACGCCGTTTCTGGTAGTAGACAATTTTCTAGAAATCTGACATTTTGGTCAGGGACCCGTTTCCGGCTCTAGTTGGTCCTCGAAACTTTTCAGCCTGATCGGATCAAATTTGGGCGGGATAAGAGTCAAAATGTGTTTTGAAAAATGGATTTTCGAGATTTTTGGCAATCTAGGCATGTAGGGTATCATTTTCCACTAAATTTTGGACGCTGAATCCAAAGAAGTGAGTCCCAGAACGATTTTCACCCACTGGAAGAAGTTATGGGTCAAAATGGATATCTATCTACCCATTTGAATATGTGTTTTCGGGATTTCTTGTACGTACCTAGGCGTGTGAGGTGTCATTTTCCGCTAAATTTTGGACACTGAATCGATTGGAATGGGTCCAGGACCCACCACACCCACTGATTCCCCCATTTTCCTCATTTCGAAGAGATGTGTCTCCTTGCCCTGGTTCACTATAACCAACCCTGGAAAACTAACCCCTGTGTATGAATTTGCAGTTTTTGAGACTACGAAATTGTTATTTTTGGAGGAAATTTTAAGAATGAATAATATTTTTCCATGAAGTCCCGTTTGTAAATAAAAAATTACCTTTCGTTTCAGTTCATGACTTATTTCTTCATTTTAGATCATTTATAGTAGATCATCGCGCTGTGCGAGTGCTCGCAGGCCTAAATTTAGAACGAGTTCTGTAGGGTTAAGATGGGTTTCGAAATGATTACCGTCCACCGTGAGAACCCATGGATCAGGAATGATATTTTTAAAACACGTATTCAACGTTTCTACTCGATAGGCCTTCATAAATAATTTGTCGATGGATCGAAATCGTCGAACTCGAAGGAGTAGAGACGATAATTGTAGCCAACAGGTGGGTCAAACGCTGTTTGCAGTTACAGTCTCGGTTAGGAGCCACTTCGATCAATAATGGCCGGAGAAAGGGCATACGCGGCCAGCTGGATATTGAGTAACAAGTGGTCACTTGACCGGGTTCGTTAGGTTTTCACTCACCTTTTAACAGTTGGAACAAGGTCGTCCAGGTCTAGTAGGTTGTGTTGACCGTTGCTACGATTGTGCGTCGGACGTCCACCAAAAGGAATTTTTTCGTCGATTTCCTCCGAGTATCTGCTTGAGGGGGAAAAGTACATTTTAATTTGAGGCGTCCAGACGATCGGCCTTCGGCGAGAAGGCATCGATTTGGAAGGTTGCGTCCGTGAAATCGTGAAACTCACGGCCAAATCATCCTCCTGCGAGGGAGAATCCCACCTCGAGAACAGTGTAAAGTTTGTGAATTTGCAAGTATAATGAGAAAACATCTCTCATTCCCTCTTCCTAGAAAATTTTCCCGGCAGACTGTACTTGCAGTTTCTAAAAACCCCAATCTCATTCCGCCTCATCAGCCTGAAAAAGGGCAAAATCTGGGTTTAACACCTTGGACCAGTCGCATGGAGACTCATTTCTTCAACATGGGGAAAATGGGGGGAAAAGTGGGTGTGGCGGGTCCCGGACCCATTCCGATTGATCCAGGGACAAAAATTTAGTGGAAAATGACAGCTACCAGAAATCTCAAAAACACGTATTCAAAATGGGTAATGGAAACCCATTTTGACCCATAACCTCATCCAGAGGACACCGATCGTTCCGGGACCCGTCTCAATGGATTCAGCGTCCAAAAGTTAGTGGAAAATGATACCCCACACGCCTAGGTACCAGAAATCTGAATTTGACCCATAACCTCATCCAGAGGACACCGATCGTTCCGGGACCCGTCTCATGGGTAATGGATACCCATTACCTGGTTCGAGGAATAACCCACCCGTGTGTAAGAATTTGCAGATTTTGAATATGTGTTTTCGAGATTTCCGGTACCAAGGCGTGTGGGGTATCATTTTCCACTAAATTTTGGACCCTGAATCGATTGGAATGGGTCTGGGACCCGCCACACCCACTGTTTTCCCCATTTCCCCATGTTTTCCTTTTTTTTTTCTTCTATCTATGAAGGATATACGAGATATACTCGTATATCTCTCGTACATCCTACATATAATCGTACTTATCCTACATCCGTTCAATATATTGAAAAGAGAGGAGGTTACAATACAGGTTACAGACAGGTTTGCCTTAGAGGGGTGTCTAATTTTCAAGTACCGAAAAATGCTTTAAAATATGTGTAATTATCACAATCAGACAAAATACAAATATTAATCTCTAGAACACACAGTTCTACAACACTTGGTGTGAGTTGGTACCCCTGGGCTACCTCATGACGTCACTAGATCAGAGTGGGTAGTGGTGTGGACCACAATATTTCAACAACAGTAGTAAACAGAAGTCAAGTCTGAATCTTTCCTTTGTTTTCGCCTGTCGAGTTATTGACACGTAAACATCGATGTTTAAAACCATCGGATGGTTGGCTATCGATGCTAAAATCATTGATGTTCTCATAAAAAGGAGCGTGGATTTTCGAGGTTTTGGGCGATCTAGGCGAGTAGGGTATCATTTTCCACTAAATTTTGGACGCTGTGTATGCCTCTCTCGAATTAAAATCTGTTATAATTTAATTCGGGTTTCTTCGGAGGTTTTGAATGAACCTAGCGAGAGGTTACACAATGTAAGTACAAGACTTACGACTGAGCAACTAGGGATACCAAGGATGAGCATAAAATACATTGATACAAACTGAATTATAATTGAAAACAAGGACACGTTGCAAAGGAGAATATGCCTCAACCAGGGCTAGAATTGATACAAGACAGTAATTCGACAAAGTAAATTAGACAACATGTGGAGCATAAAATACAATTAATACAAGATACATAACGAGCGAGCACAGAACAAAGCCAGGATGGACTGAGTGAGATGCACTTGCACGACAGGGTTACAAAAATATATGACTCCAACATGTTGGGCGCCTTGGCCCCGAGGGGCGCCTCGACAATGACCGCCTGGTTGGATGCCTTGGCAATGAGTGAAGCCCTGGAGCTCTCCAAATGCGACGTCTGGGCAGGAGCTGCGCGCGCATCCTGGCGCATGCTCCCTCCCTTCTGGCCTTCTGGAGGCAGCAAGCCTGGGGGCTTACATCTGAATCCAATGAAATGCGTCCCAGAACGATCGGCACCCACCAGAAGAAGTTATGGGTCAAATTGGGTATATATCACCCATTTTGAATATGTGTTTTCAAGATTTCTGGTGCCTAGACGTGTGGGGTATCATTTTCCACTAAATCTTGGTCGCTGAATTCAATGAAGTGGATCCCAGAACGATTGGCACCCACTGTAAGATGTTATGGGTCCAATTGGGTATGTATCCACCCACTTTGTATGTGTCAAGATTTCTGGTGCCTAGGCGTGTGGGGTATCATTTTCCACTAAATCTTGGACCCTGAATCGATTGGAATGGGTCTGGGACCCGCCACACCCACTGTTATCCCCCATTTTCCCCATGTTGAAGAAATGAGTCTCCATGCGCCTGGTCCGAGGAATAACCAACCCGTGTGTAAGAATTTGCAGCGTTTTTTTAAGTATGATTTATGCGCAGAAGACGACCTTGCTACAGGTCTCTCTTCTCTAAGGACTTGGGCCACTCTCATTTGGTTTGAAACAAAAAACAAATGGGCACTCAAGAGGGGCTGCGACCCCTAATTTAAAGTTCAACCACTGTCATCAAGTTCAAATTACCGTATCAAAATCAATAGAATTTAGCCTCCTCGTATCAAAGGTCCCGTCGGCTCTAATGGGGAAGACGTATCAATCATCCCTGCCACCGCCACACACTCGGATAAATCACAGGACACCTACGACGTGGGAGTTCCACGAAACTGTACAGAATAATTGGCGTACCACCAATGGCGTTTTGCCCCAGTTAGCGAGATGTTCGCTCAAAACCCGAGCAAAGTTCGAGTTAACGGGCAGATAAATTCTCTGAAAGTACGAAGGCGCTCCCACGCGGTTGTTGAACTGCACCCCTGTCAGTTGCAAACTTCGTACTCGGTTTGACGCCCATTAATAAAAATATTGTCAAAAGACGTTGCGAAAGGGAGTTAGAAATGAATTCATATTCAATGAAAACGAGTCTTACAAGTATGACGTAACTGTTTATGATCGCCAGAAATCGGTGGAAGTTATTTTTTCCACCTTCGGAGCCTACTTGTTCGCTGACCAAGCTAGATACTTCAATTTTAGCGGTCTCAGGTGCGCAATAAGAGGAAAAACGACGACGAAATAAGATCAGCTTCAAAAGCTGGCCAATCAGCTCAACGGAATAAACTACCCGAGAACACAAATCATTGGTCGAAATTCAGTCAAACGATTCAGAAACTGAATATATTTGCTTTAAGATTTTTCACTATCAAATCAAAGTACACGTGGGGTCAGAAATGCAAATTCTTTCATACAGATTGGTTATTCCTCAGACCAGGCGTATGGAACCTCTTTTCTTCAACATGGAAAAAATGGGGGAAACAGTGGGTGTGGCGGGTCCAAGACCCATTCCAATCGATTCAGGGTCCAAAATTTGATGAAAAATGATACCCCACACGCCTAGGTACCAGAAATCTCTAAAACACACGTTTGAAATGGGTTAATAAGTACCCATTTTGACCCATAAACTCATCCAGAGGCCGCAAATCGTTCCGGGACCGGTTTCTTTGGATTCAGGGTCCAATATTTAGCGGAAAATGATACCTCACACGCCTAGGTACAAAAAATCTCGAAAGCACATATTCAAAATGGGTCGATAAATACCCATTTTGACCCATTATCTCATCCAGATGACACTTCTTCCTGACCGTCTTTGGAGTACGTCCAAATTAGCGGAAAATTACCCCACGCCTAGGACTAGAATCGACATTCAAATGGGTAGATAGATTCCTATGTCCATACATTTCGGTAGCAAACCATTCATTGGATCGGGTCCAATAAATATTGACCTCACCCCTCGCCAAAATTAGCATTTTTCGAATACACATTTGACCTCTACCCCCAATTGGTCCCCCCCCCCCCCCTATAACCGTCAAAATGGAAGTAAACAAGAGCATTATTTTTAATCTTCATATTTTTTTTGGAAGGATTTCAAATAATGTTTGTGCACCCCGCGCAACTGCGCGTGGCACTAATATTAACATTCTTATTTTAAACGGAAACCTCAATTTTCTATTGCAGATTCGGATTCTACCCAAAATTTCTGAAAATTTGAACCCTCCACCCAATTGATTACGCCAACCGAGTTCAGCGACCAGTTGCGTAACCCAAAATTGTCAAATAATGGATGATGATGAACTATAATGCGAGGCACATGAATTTTCAATGTTTTTTAACGCTGATTCACGAAATGCTACCCGTTTTTATTTGGCTCATTTTCGCGAATAATGGGCAAAATTTGTTAATTTGCAGTTTATTTTTTAAGGATTTGCGCTCAAATATATTATTGATTGTTTTTTTTTTTAAAGGGAAGGGAATAAGTTAATTAAAAATCGATGATGAACTTAAGTCCCTTACCCACAGAGAGCCATATGAAAGGAGGTACAAAGGGTTGTTCTGATCTCGGGTTAACCCCACTCCTGCTCACAAACCTCGTACTTATGCCAACATTCGCATAATTTGAGGACGAATATCTCGCCTTAGCTGTAGACTAGCGTTTTCAGTTGAGTAGGACTCTCTACGTGTTCCCCCGACCATCCACACTACCAAAAGCCATTTCTAGGTCCGCGTTACCGCCCTTGAGCATCCTAAATCTTCATGTTCTCCGGCTACTTGAACTTGTAAGATGGATGTCACCACTTCCACTCAAGTGAACTGTCCCGCTCCAACTAGATGTCCTCATAAGTGCCACGCCTACTTATGATTCCACTCAGAAATGCGATAAGTTGAGCTTTTACCATCTTGCATTTCCGCACGAAACATTCTACAAAACATCCACATTTTCCATATTAACCTAAAATCTGTTATAAAAAACGCTGCAAATTCTTTTACTTGGGTTGGTCATGCTTCTCTACTGACCCATAACCTCATCCGGTGGGCGTCAATCGATCCGGGACCCATTTCATTGGAGTCAGCGTCCAAAATTTAGTGGAAAATGATACCCCACTGCCAGGTCCCCAAAATTCGAAACTTACCCTACCTTCCAAGAGGGCCAACGTCCACCTTTATTGGATTCAGCGTCCAAAATTTAGTGGAAAATGTCTCACATGCCAGGTAAAATCCCAGAAATCTGAAAACACGGGTATTCAAAATGGGTGGAATACTCCCCATTTTGACCCATAACCTCTTCCGGAGGGTGCCAATCGTTCCGAGACCTTATTGGATTTGGCGTCCAAAATTAAGTCGAATACAATATCCCACGCGCCTAGATCGCCGATAATCTCGAAAATCCATTTTTCGAAATTCACATTTTGATCCCTAATCCCACCAACCCCTTCAAACTTGGCCCGATCGGGCTTTTGAGGACCAACTAGAGCCGGAAATGGGTCCCTTGATTATTCAAGAAACAACCAACTTAGGAAAAAAAAAAAAAAAGTCAATACAGCAAAACGTCCTAACGGCTCCTGCACATACTGCGTTCAGCAAACCTCAACTTATTCTACAATAGACGGGTTTCACTTGTATAAAAGAATGTACCCTCTTCGCATTGTTAATTTATTCAAATATATTCACACATAATATATTTACAAAGTCCAACAGATTTTAACCGAAAAAAATAGTGAACACATGGTATTGTGAAAATAAAAAGTTTGCAACTACTATTTACCTACCTAATATAATTCATTAACTTAAATTAACTTTCAACTGCAAATTGGCAACAATACTTAACTAAGATTTGCAAACAAAAGAAATTAAAAAAAAAGTGCAACTAAATGCCTCTTTTGAGGTTGTGATCAGGAAATAAGGCCTGGTATGACAATTTCAATGTACAAATTGATACATTTTTAGTGGCCGTACACGGATTTTTTGTAAGAGGAGTACTCGTGGTGAAAATATAATTCCATATCATCTACATGAGATAGCGGGAAATTTTAAATGGACAAGTTATATACTTAGTTATACTTGGGTGGGTGTGTAAAAATAAATGTAAGTATAATTCGTGGATGGTGGAAATGTGGAAAATATTTTCAATGTGTGGACAAAATTACTGAAAAAATTAATATAATCACTTTTTTGCTACAAAAAATTAAATTGAAATAAATAATTATAGGTAGGTACATTTGATGGAGTTATTTTGATGATTTACCAGGGAGGAGAGAAATACCTAATTTTAACCCTTCGGTAGTCGCATTGGGTCATGATGACAAATCTAATTTTGTTGATGAGAGTAGATCTAATGTCAATAGTTTGGTGCTCAAAGTAAGAATATTAATTCCTATATAATTATTTTTATTCCCATTTGTCACAGTAAATTTTGAATTTGAAGTGGACTGGACGAAAAAGATCCGACGCGGCTAGTAAAGTATGAAAAGATGCGCGACTACCGAAGGGTTAAATTGCTATGTGAACGATTTGGCGGATATTTTTCAAATTGGATGAAAAAAGGCGTTGGATTTTCATTCAAAATATTTCTGTTTCAACCAAATTAATGAGCCATAAAATGTGCCGTTTTCATGTGCATGCAATAAATTGGCCCACTTATTTCTTGAAAATTATTGCTATTTGATTCGTCGTGACGAAATTTCATCTAAAATTACAATTTTCGACCGGTTCGACTCGTCAGAAAGGCTACTGGACGACGACGAGTCGAACGTGAAGGACGAGCGGGCGCTCGACTCGTGATTTCGGGGTTTCGACCGGCCACGTGGGCTGTGCGGTGATTTCGAGGTGGATCTGGTGGGCAGGTGGATTCTTGAGCCGCCGACGGAAATGAAGGCTCCACACGCCGTGTTTCTTCGTCAGTTCAAACATTTTCTTTTCGTTCCCTTTCGTTATTTGGTAGTCGAAATCATTTGCCTGTAAACGCGAGAACATTTATCAGTATAAAGGGTCATACTATAGGGAGTACATTTAAAAAACGCAGCAAATTCATACACAGGGATTGGTTTTTCCTCGGACCAGGCACATGGAGTCTCACTTCTTCAACATGGGGAAAATGGAAACAGTCGGTGTGGCGGGTCCCGGACCCATTCCAATCGGTTCAAGGTTCAAAATTTAGTGGAAAATGATACCCCACACGCTTAGGTACCAGAAATCTCGATTACACACATTCGGAATGGGTAAATAGGCACCCATTTTGACCCATGGCCTCATCCAGTGGGCACCAATCGTTCCGGGAACCGTCTCATTGGAGTCAGGGTCCAAAATTTAGTAGTAAATTTAGTATGATACCCCACACGCTTAGATCGCAAAAAATCTCAAAAATCCATTTTTCAAAATTCACATTTTGACCCCTACGCCACCCAAATTTGGTCCGACCGTTACGTCACGTCGCATGCTTTGAAGTGCACAGTCAGTCCAGTTCTTAGTGCGTTGCCCATCCTCAGAATACTGAATGTGAGAATAGAATCTGGGCAAGGCCTTCATCATTTTCTTCTTCTTTTTCTAGATGAACAGCAAGCACTGCAGGAGTGCCGAGAAGGTCGTCCACCAAAATCTGATCCCAAAGAGACACAATTCCCTTTGCCCTGCTGCACATCATCTCGCTTCTAATTGGCCTGACGCGTGTCAAAGTGCTGCAGAGGTTGCTTGAGTTCCCGAGTTTGAACAATGATGTTAATTACACACCCCCTCAGTACCCATAGCTTGAGGGGAGTGTTGAATCAGTTATTTCTAAAATGATCGGCCAACTTGAGGTCCGCCTGTCATCAAGGGTCCTATTCCTGGAGCATGGCACAAGAGAGATCGATGTCTTATGAGCGGTTAGTAGACGGCTCAGCATGGGATTACCTGCATCACATCAACTGCTGAGGGACACATCCCTGCACTGTAGCACTCCTACTTGAAATGGCTCCATGCAGGTTTGCCTCCACCCTCCATAAGCACTGAGTATTCCCCATAGAAACAAACATCCACTCACCTCTGTGGCTGGCATCAATTTAATAATTCGAGTCCGATGTTTCGTTTGAGTCATTCGAATTTCCACCACTTTGGTTTCGTGAACCCAAATCAAATCGTTGACCGAATTGGACAACGTGGCGTTGGCCGCAGGGGTGACGTACATCCACTTTTGCGTCTGAGCTTCGTTTTCAACGTAGTTGTGTCTTTTGTTTCGCGTCCAGTTCTTCTGAAATCAACATAAATTGATGAATGAACCAAATGAACAATAGTTAACTGATCGCCTATACAAAAATTTAAGGGGAAAATCCTCTCCTTACTGCCATTAAAAACTTGTATAACGAAAATTGGATGCACTTCTGAAGTTGAGCTCATGTTCAGTCGTATAATTAAGTATCTAAATGGATATCTTAACGACAAAATTTTATTTTGTCAAGAAATATATGAAAATCTCTTCTGTTGAATTGGCGATTACATAACTCAAGACCCACCAGAGGTTTTTGGTGTCTTGACGAGTGACGTTTGCGATGAGTCGCATTTCTTCTATTATTTCTCTCAATTATCACAGTTCCGTTGGTCGTGCGCCTTTGTCTTCCATTCGTCTGTTGATTAACAACGCGATTGAATTTTCAGAAAATCATACAAAATCATATTATGCAAAACACCGCGTTCATTTGATCTGAAGTGAGCGGCTGAATAATTTCATATTCAATTTAAATCATTGAAGGCACCTTGCACGAGAAACATCCTTCGGTAGAGATGATTTTGTCACTTCCGACTCTGTACGGATCTTGCTGATTGGAGTCTAACGGATAACCGTTGATGTGGTAGCCCAAATTAGGGAAAGCTGTCTGACCCATCGATGAGCGGCTGTTCACCGTCGAGAAACAATGACCCTGAAAATCAAAATCAATATGAGTATTTCAAAAAAGGGATTTTTACGATCTAGTACGTGTGGGGTATCATTTTCCACTAAATTTTGGACGCTGAACCGATTGGAAAGGGTCTCCATGCTCTTGGTCCGAGGGATAACCAACCCCTGTGAATGAATTTGCTGCGTTTTGGTTGGTTATTCCTCGAATAATCAACCTGTTTTCATGATAATACTCAACCTCTCCGATTCGGCTCAAAATTTTTTCTGGACGTTTCATGATGTCCTGATCAAAAAAGGTTTTGAATCATTTTCGGAAGTAGACAATTTTCTAAAAATCTGAAATTTGGGTCAGGGGTCTGTTCCCGGCCGAGACGGGTCCTCGAAACTTTTCAGCCCGATCGGATCAAATTTGGGGGGGGTAGGGGTCAAAATTTGCTTTTTGAAAAATGGATTTTCGAGATTTTGGGCGATCTAGGCGAGTAGGGAGTCATTTTCCACTAAATTTTGGACGCTGAATCCAATGAAACGGGTCCCAGAACGATTGGCACCCACTGGAAGAAGTAATGGGTCAAATTGGGTATATGTTACCCATTTTGAATGTGTTTTCGGGATTTCTGCTACCTAGGCGTGTGGGGTATCATTTTCCACTAAATTTTGGACGCTGAATTCAATGATGGGTGTCCCAGAACGATTGGCAACCACCGGATGAAGTTATGGGTCAAAATGGGTATGTATCCACCCATTTTTTATGTGTCAGGATTTCTGGTGCCTAGGCGTGTGGGGTATCATATTCCACTAAATTTTGGACCCTGACTCGATTGGAATGAGTCTGGGACCCGCCACACCCACTGTTTCCCCCATTCGAGGAATAACCAACCCGTGTGTAAGAATTTGCAGATTTTTTTCTAAAGCGATATGTACCCCACAGGGATAAACAATAAGTTCATACACAACATCTCATGGGGGAGGCCAGTAAATGCACTTAACTTGACACATGGACAAACTTGGCGAATGTAGGTCCCCTCAGGGAGTCAAAATGGATAAGCAAGCATTGAATAATAATAACTTTCTTCGAGGATGAGGGGGTATTGCACTTTCTCTTAGTTTGTGAGTAAAACAACGCTATGTGGATTACCCCTTCCTTCTAATCTCAACAGTCATTGCGTTCTCGTTTGTTGCCTGTTAACTCCAATATTACAATTTTCATCTGATTAGTTGTTGGCTTTAGATTTTCTTATTCTTATTAGAATCATGTACACTCGTATGGGTAACAAATATGACGAATGTCGGAGGAAATCGAACGAAATTTCGGAGCCATGTTGCTCAAACCCTCTCAATTAAATAGTTCGAAGTTGGGTTAATAAATGCTTTCTAATTTTCTCATGTAGAAGCAACCACGCCCTACTCTGACCTTAACCCAAGGGCCAAACGATGTTAATTAACCTGCGCAACTCGCAAGTGACGAGTATCAATGGGTGACCTACGCTAATTGTAGTTCCCCGGCCGTTGTCTCGAAAAAAAATAGGTGGGGGATAATGACATATTTTCGGTATCGCCATTACCTGGCCAACGTGTTGAAATCCTGGAGGGCACCCACACGTGAATCCGACCGTTCCTAAAGAACCGCTTGGTGAGCACCCGTAGGCGCAAGGGCTGCCCAAACAGGCGGAGCTGACCTGTCATGACATTCAAAATCAAAAAATCAAATATTCATTTATAGGCACAACAATAATTTTACCACAAAACCATAAGGGAATAAAAAATATAAAATTATATAAAATTGAAAAATATAACATAAATAAATACCGTTGCCCACCGAAGAATAAGTTCAAAAAACTTGTGCTCTTCAGCGGACTTCAGGAAATTAGAAACAATGTAAAGCATGAAATGGCGAACTAAGTGCCAATATGGAAGAATAAACATACATAGTATTCAGATAACTATTAACTATTTGAACCAAAAAATTCTAAAATAGAGAATATAAAAAGAAAAGGAAAAGAAAAATCATCCGGAAAGCCTGTGAGCTATAAACTAGAGCTCAATTTTTTCTAAAAAGAACCCAAACTGTCAAAAAGAAAAACATTAATACCCTTTGAATTATTTTTGTAGAATTCAGTGTTAGCTCTTGGCAAAATTGTACAAGACCAACTAAAATTTCGTCTGCTAGTAGCGACTGAAACATGATCACTTTTGATCCCAGAACGAAATAAGTGTATGTACATTGAAAGCAAATTTTGATCTTTTCGAAATCTTTGAGGGAATTTGTGTGTGACGTGGAGCACAGCTTAAGCTGGGTTCACATGGACGCGTTTTCTCCGTTAGCGGCAACTGCGGTAGAATGGTGGGGGTAATACGTTTTGAGTTTGGGTGTTCACATGGATGCGGTGCGGCAAGCGCGTTCGTGGAGCTGACTGGTGGCAAATCGGAGATAACAAAAATGAGATAACATGACACGACAAGAACAGCTGGGAGAGCTGCACCAAGACCCACTGCGCATGCGGTACTGCGGCAAATATCAAAATGATTTGATGTATACAGACTGCTTCAAAAGTTCACCTGCAGCAGCTGTGATAGACCCGTGGAGACAATCAGATGGCTGAACGCATTTACCCCCCAATGGACCAACGGGAAAACCACGTCCATGTGAGCCCAGCTTTGGGATTGTTCTGTTGCGAAATTACATCTGCACCAGTCTCCTGGGCAACCAGCGTTACAAGGTCAACGACCTGTGGAGGGCTAAGGGTCACTCTTGAACATTCGTGAACATTAAAAATTCGTTCAAATTGGCTGGAACCTTTCCATTTGCTCGAGACAACACGTCGAGTTCCCAGAACCAGGGAAGACTCCAGAAGGTTCTCGACCAAGGGAGCGAGCATAAAAGGGACTGAGGAACGATGCAGAGTGCAGTTCAGTTTGGAGTCTGAATATAGATGCTTTGTGTTATAAACTTTATAAATTAGTGCGACAACCGCTACAAGGCGTGTATTGTGCCTTGTGATTGTGTAAGTGTGTGAATGAGGACAGTGTATTTGAGTGAACAATAAGTTGTAATAAATTATTTACAAAGAACATAAATCGTTAAAATCACCTGGACGCATAAAGCAGCGTTGGAGTCGTACTGGAAACCATCTGTACAGCCGCACTTGAAACTTCCAATTGTATTGATGCACTGGCCATTGGCGCAGGGTGATTGCTCGCATTCGTTTTCGTCCACACAATGATTGTAGTAAGCGTGTTTCAAATACCCATCGGGACAACCACATCGGTAGCTGCCGAGTATGTTCTGCGCCAAACAATTCCACTTATAATCACCATGAGGACTATTTGAAATGTAAATAATATAATTTAGAAAACATGAATCACCTGGCAACCGTGTTCGCATCGGGAATCATCAGTGCACTCGTCGTTGTCGCGACAATATTTGCCCGATTTGTGCAACGTGTATCCTCGAGGGCAGAGGCATTTGAAGGAGCCCATAGTGTTGATGCACCTTCCAGGTCGCGGGCACAAGGATTTGTCGTCCTCACATTCATCAATATCTGTCGGGGAAAGGCGAAAATAAGCGTTATATTGCATTCAATTCGCGATAATGAGCCAACAAACAGTAGCTGGAGCTCTTTCGTTTCATTTATTTCGGCTATACAAATTATTATTCATTTAATAAATATTGGAATATTACATAGAATATCCCTAAATTAATATTAATATTAATGGCCCCATCCAGAGGGCACCAACCGTTCCGGGACCCGTCTCATTGGATTCAGGGTCCAAAATTTAGTGGAAAATGATACCCCACACGCCTAGGTACCAGAAATCTCGAAAACACATATTCAAAATGGGTAGATAGGCACCCATTTAGACCCATAACTTCTTCCGGTGGGTTCCAATCGGTCCGGGACCCATTTTGTTGGATTCAGCGTTCAAAATTTAGTGGAAAATGATACCACACACGCCTAGATCGCCAAAAATGAATTATTCAAGGAATAACCAACCAAAAATGAACCTCAAGCAAAACAAAATAATAAATACCTATTCCTCATAAACCACCACTTTTCAGTTACGAACAGTAATACCAACAATGGAAACCGTAAAACATGTTTCTGAGGTTAGGTATTTGTTGACAAACAGCTCGAAACTATGTGGAGAGAAATCTAGTAGTTTTCTTACTAAACCTGAGTATTTTTCATAAAACTCAAAATGTCCAAATTTTGTGTTTATTGGACTAACAACTTATATTTCATTTGGTCAATCTTACTTACAATCTTGGCCTCAATGTTGGTTAGAAGTAATTATAAAAGGAGTAAAAACGTATATAATAATGTTTTTTGCCGAATAAGCTGGTTTAATTTTGTACGAAGAAGAAATTTAACCTTCTAAAGATGTTGTTTCGGTACGTTTTAAGGTCAAAGTAACGGTTCATCATCACTTTTGAAAATAAGATAATGAAGAAATTATTCTGGTTTTCTCATCTTATGACTTATACTGTTGTTAAGATGAAGAATCAATCCGATTTTGACCAAATTCCGGAACTCTGAACTCACCCAAACATGAATCTCCATCTTGTGTGTACCCTTTGTCGCAAGTACATTCGTAGCTGCCGTGAGTATTTTTACATTTCCCTTGACAAATGTGCATTCCCGTCGAACATTCGTCGACGTCCAAGCATTTGATACCGTCGGAACTAAGTTGAAATCCTCGAGGACACGTACATAAGAAACTTCCCGGCGTGTTGTGACACCCGAATTCGCAAGGGGACGGCCTATGTTCACATTCGTTCACGTCTGGAGACAAAGGAGAATGATTGGTGCGTGAAAAGGCACGAACTTGGCTTGCGAGGGGGTTTAAATTAATACGAATGGGGTCCGGGGAAAAGGCCGCAACCTACCACGACAAACAGTTCCTGAGGGATCCACTTTGAATCCTCTATGGCACAGACACTTGTAAGATCCAAGAGTGTTGATGCAGCTGCCATGTTTGCAGAGATCCGGCAGTGTCTCGCACTCGTTGATATCTGCCAACGAACGTTGAAATGCAAATTTGAAATAAAAAGCCTGCCAAGAACTGGGTTGCTCCGCGCAGTTGAAGAAACCACAAATTACCTACTCATCTATTATGAAGCAAGAAAAGCATTTCTTACCTTGACCGTCAACACTAATGCCGCTTTCAAGACACAGATCCGTGTAGTTGTCAGTCCCTGAAGCCGGGCATCTCTCGCAGGATGGTCCCCAAGCTGCTCCCATCGTGCAACAGCAGTCTGCTTTGGTAACCATCATCCTGGTGTCTGTGTGCATCGCGCATCGCCCATTCGACAGCTGCTTGTAGCAAATTCCTTCCCGCTCATCTGCGAATCGTCGATCCAATGTCCTGAGTGACGTCAATAAACAACAAAGTCTTCGTCATATCACAAGATTCGACAATTCACCTATGCATTTGGTCGAGTCGTAGTTCGCCCGGAATCCTGGGAAGCAGTCACATTGGAAACCTCCTTCCAGGTTGGTACAATATCCGTTTTCACAGACTCCGGGGAGAGTGTCGCATTCGTTGATGTCCTCGCAGTCATCGGTGTCCCCAATTTTGCTATATCCCTCTGGGCAGGTGCACATGAAGGAACCGATCAAATTCTTGCAGCTGAACTTGCACGTGTTGGCAGGAGTTTGACATTCGTCGACATCTACCACAAATTAAATTCCAATTGAGGGCATTTAATACAATATCAAGAGGCAACGAGAAATGAAAAGGCGAGTTCTGTAGAATCACCTTGACAGTGACGGCCGTCTGGTGCCAATGTATACCCATACGGGCAAATACATCGAAACGAGCCTGGAACGTTGTGGCATCTGAAAGCACATTGGTTGCTCATCTCCTGGCACTCGTTGATATCTTCGCATGTCTGAAATGTGAAAGTAAACTTTGATTATGGCTCTCGAGATTCCATTGGCTCACCCAAGACCCTATGCTTTTGCACTTTCCAGGATTAGTTCCTGATCCCCCTCCCCTCTTAGTCACAATTCTGCTTATTTAGGGCAATAAAAATCACAAATAAAAACATACGCCGGTTGGACCAGGAGCAAAACCAGGGCCACAGTTGCAGTCAAAACTTCCTTCAATGTTTGTGCACGTTCCATTTCCACAGATATTTTGATTTCGCCGGCACTCGTTATCGTCTGAAAAGAAAATATTCCCTTTCGTGACAGCGTAGATGCTGAAGCAGCAAAGTTATAGAGTTGGAACCTTGGGAAAAACGGCAAGATGGAGAGAATCAAAGCTAACCAGCTAACTGGCTTTAGGTAGGGCGTCCGTAAACTCGCCTCCAGTAATTGAAAAAAGTGTAAGCTCGATCCCAAAGAATAAAACGCTGCAAATTCATTCACACAGGTTGGTTTCCTTGGACCAGACGCATGGAGACTCATTTCTTCAACATGGGGAAAATAGGGAAAACAATGGGAAACCTATTCCAATCGATTCAGGGTCCAAAATCTAGTGGAAAATGATACACCACACGCCTAGGTACCAGAAATCTCGAAAACGCATTCGAAATGGGTAGATAGGTACCCA
This sequence comes from Cyrtorhinus lividipennis, assembly GCA_019603395.1. Lineage (NCBI taxonomy): Eukaryota > Metazoa > Arthropoda > Insecta > Hemiptera > Miridae > Cyrtorhinus > Cyrtorhinus lividipennis. The sequence goes on from CM034004.1 coordinate 20,729,390, forward strand.
TTTTGACCCATAACTTCATCCAGAGGGCCCCTTTCGTTGAATTCAGCGTCCGTCTTGCCTTTCTCTCCCTATTCCTCCTTTCTGGCTCCTATAGGGGGGCGCTTGATGTTATAGACGGTCGCTTCCGCTCGACTCCTGCCACGCTATTCGCCTCTGCTCAGAGCAGTGCCCAGGATGGGCCTCGCGGGCGGGACCAGGAGGAGGGTAATTGGCTTGTTTGGCCATAGGCCACCCTTTGGTTTGCATTACAGTGTGCACAAACGTTGTTGCACGGAATGTGTCTTTTCTTCCCACAGCTTCCTTCTATGTGACCACTCCATTTGGTGCCACTACTGATTTCCAGTCTTCTCTTGCGGCTGCGTACTTTGAGCACTCCATGAAGAAATGGTGGGCTGTCTCTACCTGGCCACATTGGCAGGCAGGGGATTGCTTCAGGTTAAACCCATGTAGCTTGGCAGCAAAGTCCCCGTGGCCCGTCAGAAATTGGGAGACAAAATGGTCGAGGTTAATGAACCTGTCGCTCCTCCTTCGTTCCGCTACGTCTGGTCAGATGTTGTAGGTGTGCCTGCCCTTTGTGGATGATGACCATCTGGCTTGCCATTCTGCCATGGACCACTGCTCCACCTGCTCAAATTCAGCGTCCAAAATTTAGTGGACGATAATGATACCCCACACTCCTAGAATGCAGTCCACGGGGCGAGCTTACATAATTGTCCCCATCTTTTTCCCGAGACATGGACGAGCTTGCTTCCCTTCAGGTACCATACCTATGCATCTCTTTTCTGAGCTGTCCAAAACGTAACCAGACGGGCAAATACATCTGTAGGACCCGTCTGTGTTGATGCAGTCACCTCCTGTACAAGGGTTGGGCATGAATTCACACTCGTTCAGATCAGTTCCTGTATCGTAACGCCCTTTTCCTTGCGGACAGAGCCTGGTGAATTCATCTGCAACAGTATGCTGTAATGAGAAATCGTCCCATCGAGTGCAATTAACCATAGATCATGTTTAGCTGGCAGTATACCTGTTCCTTCTTCTGGGCATAGGTCACAGGAGCGTCCCCAAGCCTTACCCATGGCGCAGCAGCATTCCTTCATCGTTATGGGCTCCATTCTTGCATCGATACATCTCCCTATAAAGCAAGATACCGAAGACCGTATTATTATTGTTTAAATAACGAAAGGATACTGCTTAAAATGAAAACCCAACATTTACCTCGCTCCAGCTTCTCAAAACACAAGTCCTGCCGCATGTCGATGCATTTCAATTTGCTTTCAGACAAAATAAACCCGTCTGGGCAGTTACAAACGAAGCCGCCATCAGTGTTTATACACAGACCTCCTTCACACATCCCTCTACGATCGAGACATTCGTCAATATCTGGAAAAATGAAGAGGGAAAACGTGTAGGAAAGGCAATTTCGCTCACTCATTATGAAGAACTGAGCAATGTAAGTGGTCTTTGTTCCTTACCTATGCACCTTTGACTATCTTGAGACAAGTGATAACCAGGTGGACACGTGCACATGAAGGATCCCATCGTATTCTGACATTTTCCAGGGGGTGGGCAAGTGTCTGGGGACTAAACACAAGATGAAGAAATAGAATTGAACCCATCGCAAACAGAAGTGGCAGTTAGGTACTATTGGGCATAGAGAGGAATAGAGGTAGGTTGGTAGTAACCCTGCTCTCATTGTGAAATGGTCAGTTCACATTGGGAATGCCGTATTTCAGAACGAGTAAACGCTTGGCAGAGAAGAATGAGATATGAGTGCTTGGCTTTAGAGGCGCATGATACAGGGTGTCTACACAAATTCAATAAGGAAAAAACTCAAGGGGTCATTTTCAACAAAAAGTGCCCCTAGGATTCTTTTGTACTAAACAAAACATCCTACTTTTTTCACTTTTGAAATTTTTTCGTGTTTTCGACCATGCTTCAGTAAAAAAGTTCTAACTAATAAAATCCTCAGACCAGAGACTCATTTCTTCAACATGGGGAAATAAGTGGTTGTGGCGGCTCCCGGACCCATTCCAATCGATGCAGGTTCCAAAATTTAGTGGAAAATGATACCCCACACGCCTAGGTAGCAGAAATCTTGAAAACACTTATACAAAATGGGTAGATAGGCACCCATTTTGGCCCATAACTTCTTCCAGTGGATCTCAATCATTCTGGGACCCATTTCATTGAATTCAGCGTCCAAAATTAAGTGGAAAATGATACCCTACTCGCCTAGATTGCCAAAAATCTTGAAAATCCCGTTTTGTGGGCGTAGGCCTGTTGCATACTCATGATTGAAGGATGGTGTGATGCTCAACAAGGGCGCTCTTTTGGCGTCAAGGAGTACAGCTGGACTCAAATGGATACGATTGTCCAATGTAGATCATCTGCGCCAAGGGCTGAGGAGGGCCACATGACGCAAACTGTTTCATGGAAATCAAATTTGATATTCCTCGTACTGTTTAACGCGCAAGGGCTATCCTACTCTCTTCTATTATCAATTGATAAGGGCGTTTGGGATATTGTACTTGGTTTGGATTAGTTGTTCCTTGAATAATCAACCTCGCCCCAAGCGTGTGGGGTACCATTTATGGCTAAATTTGGACGCTGAATCCAATGATACGGGTTCCGGGACGATTCGTGCCAACCGAAAGAAATTATGTGTCAAAATGGGTATCTATCTACCTATTTTGAACGTGGGTTTTTGAGATTTCTGGTACTTAGGCAGTAGGGTTCATTTTCCATACACTTTGGGCGCTGAATCGATTGGAATAACCTCCATGCGCCTGGTCCAAGCATTAACCAACCCCTGTGAAAGAATTTGCAGCGTTTTTTATACTTTGTGCTGCTATATTGCCCCTACTAAGACCAGTCATCTCTAAATCACATCATCTCCTCTAAGCGTTTCAATTAAATAAGCAAAAATTAAGTTTAAGAATGCGTCTTATAGCAGGTTTAGCAGCCGTGGCTGCAGTTAAGTGCATCTGGGTTTGTTATTTGTACTGCATTTTCCCTCAAGTAGTCAAGTTCTAGGTGAGACGCGGCTAACCAGCTTCGGTCGGACAGGCTCTAATTCCTGACGGGATGCGGTTGAGCAAGGTCCAAGAGTCGCGTGTCAATTACAGAATTCGAACCCATCCCGCGCTGTCAACAACGTGGTAGTTGGTCAGCGGTCACGCAGACACAGGGAGGGGGGAGAGGGTTATTAGCGGTTTTAGATCAAGTTCAAGGCGCGCTTGGCTCGTTGCTGGAAGAGGGTCTCATTGGCCGCGTTGCGTGAAGCACCGAACGCCTCTTATTAACAAATTTCCTTATCGACGGAACGATATATAATTTTTCTCCAGGGAATTAGTGAGCTTGTGGACACTAATCGTTCAATTTTACGTTGGAATGCCACCAATCCTTCCAAAAGAATTAATTAATTAGCCTCCAGCTCAAAAATTGTCAAAACTTACGCTACACCCCCCAATAAGAATTTTAACCCTCAAAAACACCCTCATTCAGCGCAACCATACATTTTGTGCAATTAACTGGAACCTCTAATAATATTTTTTCTTTGTTAAGCAGTGGACTGTTTCTAATTTTGAGACATTTGTGCACAAAAATTGAAATTAGCGCATGCATTTTGTGTTTCAGAGTTTTCTGAACAAATTTTGGAATAAAGCCTGAAATAAAAGCCTGAATTTTACACAAATATATCGTAAAAAGAAGAATAATCCATTAAAGTTTAATTTTTAAAATTTTTTTGATAATTTTACAAAAATACCAATTGAGCCAAAAAACAGAGTTGGGGAACAACACAAATTTGAGGAGAAACAAATACATAAGTTTTTGTAAGTGGTGCTCAAAATGTAATTTTACTTTATTTGTATTTATATTGTGGTTCATGATTTTAGCTATTACATTCTGACGTTGAAAGCAATACGTTTTCAGTTTTGTGTTTTGTTCAACATTGTGCATTCTTGTTTTCAATCATTATTCAAGTAGTGAGCGGTATTTATGATGTAATATGTTCCTAAAAACATACATTCGTTCTGTGATAAAGCAAGGATATTTACCGCCTCAATGAATCCTCTGTGCCATACTTAAAAAATAATTAATGATCAAAAAAGCTGCAAATTCCTTCACAGGGGTTGGTTATTCCTTGGATCAGGCGCATGGAGACTCATTTCAATCGGTTCAGCATCCAAAGTTTAGTGGAAAATGATACCCCATACGCCTAGGTACCAGAAATCTCAAAAACCTACATTTGAAATAGGTAGATAGGTACCCATTTTGACCCATTACCTCACCCCGTTTCATTGGATTCAGCGTCCAAAATTTAGAGGAAAATAATACACCACACGCCTAGATCGCCAAAGATCTCAAAAAATCCATTTTTCGAAAAACACATTTTGGCCCCTACCACCCCCAAATTTAATCCGATCGGGCTAAAAAGTTTCGAGGACCAGCTAGAGCCAAAAACGGGTCCCTGACCGAAATTTCAGATTTTAAGAAAATTTTCTACTACCAAAATCGGCATAGACAGCGGACGAATATTTGCTAATTTTGATCTAGACACCATGAAACGTCCAGAAAAATCACATTGGTTGGTTATTCTTCGGACCAGACAGAGAGAGACTCATTCCAATTGATTCAGCGTTCAAAATTTTGTGGAAAATGATAACCCACACACCTAGGTACCAGAAATATCAAAAACACAATCAAAATGGGTTGATAGATACCCATTTTGACCAATGGCCTCATCCAATGGGACCCAATCGTCCCGGGAGAGATTGACTTTTCATGAAAACATGGGTTGATTATCGAAGGAATAACCAACCAAAAAGCATAAAAAAATAAAAACTATCTGCTTCTAGGTAATGTCACAAGCTGCAATGCCATAAAAAATACCTGGCACCTCCCTTCCCACTGGTTTTGTCAAATTCCACTGTTATGAGTCCTTGGCTTCTCACTAACTCACCTCGATGCATTCGTTGACATCTCTGCACTGCTGGTTGTCTGGTGACAGCAAATAACCGTCAGCACATTCGCACCTGAACGAGCCCACAGCGTTTCTGCACCTTCCATTGCGGCATAAGTACGGCGTGCTTTGGCACTCGTCGACATCTGAAAACATGACAGCTTGATGAAGCTGTTCTTTTTTTAAACAAGGCGGTTTCCAATAACGGGAGTGGCTTTTTGGCTCACCGATACAATCGTTATTTGGACTCAATTTGAATCCAGGATGACAATCGCATTTGTACGAGCCCATAAGGTTGGTGCAGGTCCCGTTGTTGCAGATGTTTGGGTGTCGCGTGCACTCGTCGATATCGACGCAACTAGAGCGCGATGGTGTCAAACTATACCCAGAATGACAAACGCATTGGAAGCTGCCTTGGAAATTGTTGCACGTCCCGTGTTCACAAACGCCAATTTTCTCTTCGCACTCGTCAATATCTGGAAGACAAATGGAATACTGATAAGGGGCGTTCACAACAGGAATAACGTGGTTTTGAATACTATGGTGAGCAGATGGCGATCTTACCCACGCAATCTCTGTTGGACATTCCGAGCTTGTAGCCGTCAGGACACTGGCATTCGTAGCCTCCCTGAGAATTCATGCACTGAGCGTTTCCTCGACAGGGGCTCGGAGAGCGCAGGCACTCATTTTCATCTGAAAAAGGATTAGAAGATAGTGGAAATCGTTGCTGGAGGCTTGTTGATGATCGACATAATACAAGGAGAATGCTCAACCAACCTATACACTGGTGGCCGTCAATATCATAGGAAAAACCTCGATTGCAGTGGCATTCGAAACTTCCCGGAGTGTTCATGCAAGCTCCGTGGTTGCACATCGTGGGCATTAAATCGCATTCATCGATTTCTTCAGTTTGATTTGTTATGGGATTCACTATGAGCCCTGGCTGAGTGCCGCATAGGTCGATGTATTCACCTGCGGTCCACGATTTTGTTGACAAATTTGTTTTGACTTTTGTAAAATTAGCGCTGAATAGGCATAATAATGAAGATGGTCATACGTGATCTCGGTGTCGGGCATGGCAAGCAAGGTTCGCCCCAAGCTTCGCCCATTGAGCAGCAGCAGACCATCTTCGTTTGTTCGTTCGTCATTGGATGGCTGCATTGTCCGTCTTCGTACGCCATGAAGCAATTTCCTCTTCGTTGATCGATGCATTCCTCTGCAAACAGTCACGTCATTTGTTCAATAACAATGCGAAAACTTGAATGAAATCATAAAGGAAATTTTCATTGCGCAACGTCAAACATGAGGAAACACCTCTTCCAGCCAAATGCACACTTGGTGGTGAAAATGTACTACCTAGACCGGGTTATGTGCGGTCATAAACATGATTGAGGTCAAATTGTCATAAAATTTCGAATACAATTCGAATCTAAGATGAAATGTTGCAGATTCTATCACAGGGGTTGGTTATTCCTCGGACCAGGAGCATGGTAGACTCATTCCAATCGAAACAGCGCCCAAAATTTACAGGAAAATGACACCCCACACGCCTGGGTACCAGAAATCTCGACAACACTTATTCAAAATGGGAGATAGATACCCATTTTGACCCATAACTACTTCCAGTGGGCGCCAATCGTTCCGGGACCCATTTCATTGGATTCAGCGTCCAAAGTTTAGTGGAAAATGATACCCTACTCGCCTAGATCGCCAAAAATCTCGAAAATTCATTTTTCGAAGTATTCATTTCGACGGGTGTTTCCTAACTGACTCCCGAAGGACATCAAAAGGCCCAACTGACTCCAGAACAGAGCGAAAATTGAAACTCCCAACTGACTCCCTCGATTAGGGTAGTTCAAACTGACTCCCGGTGAGAAACAAAACTGGTGAAAGAGCCTAGCTGACTCCCTGAGTGTATAAAGGTGTGTTTTCCACAAACTTTCCTTCCCACTTCACAGACCTAGGACTGTCTCCACGAGAACGTGCAGGTGTGGTTAAAATTTGTGGTGTTAGTCGATGTTAGCAAACTTCTCGTCAAGCCTACCTACTTTAATCAATAAAAATTATCAGTGTGGAACAACATATCGTCAAATAAGTAAAAATATGTACAAAAGCCACTCTAAATAAATAAAATTCATTCGTCATCCTGAACTTCTTCTTGTTCGTCATCAAAGTGGGGTCGGAGTTTGGAGGACAGTTTCTTGACGAACTTGTAAATTGGATACCCTTCCCTTTGCTTATCAATGTATCTTAAAATCCATTTCTGTCCTCTAACAATTTCTGGTCTTGGCTGATGGACCTCACCGTTCTCAATGGACTGGAGTTTGGCGTACGTGTCAGTCTGTAGTTGTTTAAGGGCATCTACTGTGAGGTAAATGTTAGGATGAGGATGGTTGAATTCTTTGTTGTACCACGAATTAAAGGATTCGCAGGCGTTCGTGGTTAACGTTACCTCAGCTGACTTGGACGCCCAAAGAGCGGGAGGGTACTTAGCGTTTGACGACACAATTCAGCAAACAGTTGAAATTTCCCTCTCTCCCTTGATGGTTTGTCCATCAGCCAGTCACAGTAGACATCAGCTACTTCATTGGGATCACAATAAGGCAGCCCAAACGCCCACTTCAGCCACTTGCTAGCCTTCTTACCCTCCATGTACCGAGTTGGCTGGCTTCTCACATCTTCCCAAACAAACGCCGCATTTTAAACACTCCATGTGATAAGGTTGTTAGAGCCCTCTTACCAAATAAATACGCTTTTTCCTGGGACTCAGTTGGGATCTGAGGGGTTTGCATTTTCGTCGGGGCTGACGGCCTATGGAAGTCAGTTAGGTCTATCACGAGACCACGTCCTAATTTATTTTGATTCTTTGGGAGTCAGTTAGGTAACGCCCATTTCGACCCCTACCCCACCCAAATTTGTTCCGATCGGGAAAAGTTTCAAGGACCAACTTGAGCCAAAAACGAGTCTTTGGCCAAAATTTCAGATTTTTCGTGAAATTGCCTTTTTGAAAATGAAATGAAACCTGAAGGAAAACAGGTTGACTGTTCAAGTAATAACTAAACAAAATGAGACCAGCTACAACTATATTTATTCTTTATAAAATACTCAAATAAACCTTTCTCTTTCATCTCAGAGTTATTATAGACTTTGAGTCAACTCACTTCCGTTGGGCCGTTGCATATAACCTTCGGGGCATATACACTGGTAGGTCCCTTGTTCATTCATGCAATAACCAACTCCGCAAATGCTGGGAGTTTCCGAACATTCGTCGATATCTGTGAAGCGAAATTTGAAGTTGACACATTATAGAATTTAATAAGTAAAGACACTTTTTTTCGAACTTCTCGGTAATGAGAGAACGTAGGGTAAAAGCACCAATTGTTGACACTGATCCAAATGTTGACACTCCAATTTCAAAACGTAAAAATAAGGTATTGGGACACCGTAGGTAGTTGGAATTGGCGTCTGTTGTGAGGTTAACCTTCTCCACTTTTTTTCATTATTTACATAAATAATTATACTTATATCGGAATATTATATAATTATATCGGAAAGTGGTCACTACAGGCCCTATAGGGTCGCGAGTACAACAAAAAGAGGTCACCCCTCTCATACCTAATATAATTGTGATCAGCCTGCCCATCAGGTGGGCTGATCAGTAAATCTGACTAATATTGAAGCTGATGACAAATGGAACAGTCACTCCAGCGACGCCATCCTTGTCCCACAGCTTAGTAAGCGAGATAAACCAACAAAATTAGATTTTTCAAATCAAGTATGATGAATAATCATTTATATTTCACATACACAATAAATAACGGAAGAAAGAATTTGTAAGCAATAAACCCCTGAATTTCATTGTGATAGATGGTTAAGTTGGGTGTCATCATTGGGGTTTCATGAAATAGGTTTGTGTCCTAATGTTAACACAGGGAAACTGTTGATCAGGCTGCCGAAATGGTACATGAGTTTAAATAATTTCATAATATATCAAGACACTTGAATTTTTTAAATCAGCTTACTTGAACCGTATGTTGACATCGTCTGATCCTAATGTTGACATTTCATTTCTCAAGTTGACATGTATTTTATTTTTCTTTTTCAAAACCTACAGGTAACTTGAATTTGATATATTTGTTGTAAGAGTATTTCAATATTATTAGGTACCTATCAGTATCTAACATAACAGTATCATTCTTATACAGTGTCCTATCATTTCAACAGGTTGACTATAATCATGCCTTCCATCAAAAATTTAATATGGAAGTACTCAGCCTAGCAAATGGCAGATGCTGTGATAGATGTACAGCTTAGCACATCGGCTTCTACCTGCAAAGCGCCATGGAGCTCCTTGTGTCACTCTGTTGTACAATGCGAGAGGGAAAACTCCTCTCAAAAGATGATTAGGGGGTCAATCAGTGTTGTCAGAAAATTCAGAAAATGGTCACATCCACATACTCCTAGTTTGCTACCGAGCGTAGCAAATGGCAGATGCTGTGATAGATGTACAGCTTAGCACATCGGCTTCTACCTGCAAAGCGCCATGGATCCCTTGTGTCACTCTGTTGTACAATGTGAGAGGGAAAACTCCTCTCTAAAGATGATTAGGGGGTCAATCAGTGTTGTCAGAAAATTCAGAAAATGGTCACATCCACATACTCCCAGTTTGCTACCGAGACCTTTCAAGAACTGTTTGCTTTGGCTAAGAGAGAAGAAATCAATAAAAAGAAGCGTCAGAAAGTAATTTGAAAAGTAGGTACCTTCACAAATGGACTTTTCAGGCCTATATCGAAATCCTTCGTTACAAGAGCACATGAAACTTCCAAATGTGTTCGTGCAATGGCCGTTTTTGCAGATATTTTCGTGTTCCAAGCATTCGTTGACGTCCTCGATCTCCACCTACGAACAAATTGAAGCCAGATTGAGTGAGTGATCGTGTTAATTCAAGGATTATTTTCGATAGTGATAAACATGTCGGGCTGCTCACAGTGTGCTCGTTGGGTCGATATCCTTGGCCAGCGGGGCAGAGTTCGCGAAAAGCTTTGGAACCATATTCCGGGCAAACTTCGCATCTTGATCCCCAAGCTTTACCCAAAGTGCAACAGCAAGTGGCTTTCGTCACTGGATGACCAGTTTCTTGAGAACAGCTCGACCGTCCGTCGATCGTGGTAACTGATTTATAGCAGCGCGACTCTCTTTTGTCTATAAAGAACAAGAAACGAAAAATAATTTGTAGTACTTAAGCAGTTCGTTGGATAAATAACTTCGTAAGCAACAAAATATTTACAATAGCTTTTTACCCTTCAAATTGGAGGTGTTTTGTGAAATTGTAAGTGCAGTGACGAAACCTCCAATTTGACGAGTAAATTAATGCTGTTCTTAATCAACTTAATGGGGAGCACCACCTGTTGACCTCAGTCAGCTCGAGTGATTTGCTTGTAGGACAGCAGGAAGAGATACATCATTATTGAGGTTATTATTATTTTAGGTTTTGGTTGGTTATTCCTCGAAAATCAACCCATGTTTTCATGCAAAAAGTCAATCTCTCCGATGGGCCCAAAATTTTTTTCTGGACGTTTTAAAGTGTCTAGATCAAAATAAGCACATGTCCGTCCACCGTCCACGCCGATTTTGGTAGTAGAAATTTTTCTAAAAAACTGAAATTTTGGTCAGGGACCTGTTTCCGGCTCTACTTAGACCTCGGAAGTTTTCAGCTCAATCGGACCGAATTTGGGGGTGGTAGGGGTCAAAATGTGTTTTTCGAAAAATGGATTTTAGAGATATTCGGCGATCTAGGCGTGTGGGGTATCATTTTCCACTAAATTTCTGAGGCCGAATCCAAAGAAATGGGTCCCAGAACGATTGGCACCCATTGGAAGAGGTTATGGGTCAAAATGGGTACCCATCTACCCATTTCGAATGTGTTTTCGAGATTTCTGGTACCTAGGCGTGTGGGATATCATTTTCCACTAAATTTCGGACGCTGAATCGACTGGAATAAGTCACCATGTGCCTGGTCCGAGGAATAACCAACCCCTAAAAAATTACAGCGTTTTTCTTCACTCGTAGTTTTTTGTGGACGACATTGGGACGTCATTCTAAAACTTTGAAAGACGTTTAATGGCTAACTTAAATCATTTCCAAAGTCCGGACAGACGGGATGCTACGATGAACTCTACACACCTACCGACGCATGCGTTCCTGGACGGAGTCAGTTGATAATTTGGCGGGCATTTACACATAAAACTGCCCTTCGTGTTCTCGCAAGTGCCGAAACGACACGCTCCCGGATTTTCACACTCGTTTATGTCCGTACAATTCCCTGTAAAAATACATAATTTCATCAACTTCATAATATTCGACTGTGGCGTTAATAGTCGCGCTGAAAAAGGTAAGAAACGAACCTCCGGTATGATCGAGCTGGAATCCTTCGTTGCAGATACACTTGAAGAGACCGAAAATATTTTCACATCGACCATTGACGCAGACGTTGTTGAACACCGTGCACTCGTTGATATCTGCAAACACATTTTCAATTTAGTTGCCGAATGGTTGGATGGTTAAATAGTGATTCGTTAAAAAATCAATTGCCCCAAGAACCTTATTTGAAGCGTTTTATAAGAATTTATTTATGAGATTTTGAAAAATGTACATTATTCTTTCAACCCTTCCAAATGCTAATCCAGTCTTTTTTTTTAAATAATGAACATAATGTTTTTATGCAAAAAGTCAATCTCTCCGATTGGCCAAAAATTTTTAACTGGACGTCCACCATCCACGACTTTGGTAGTAGAAAATTTTCTAAAAATCTTTTCAGCCCGATCGGACCAAATTAGGAAATGGTAGGGGGCAGAAAAAAAATTTTTTTTTTTTCGAAAAATGGATTTTTGAGATTTTTGGGCGTGTGGGGGATAATTTTCCACTAAATTTTGGACACTGAATCCAATGAAACGGGTCCCAGAACGATTGGCACCCACCGGAAGAAGTTACGGGTCAAAATGGGTACTTATCTAAACATTTTGAATAGGTGTTTTCGAGATTTGTGGTACCTAGGCGTGTGGGGTATTATTTTCCACTTAATTTTGGACACTCAATCCTAAGGAATGGGTCCCAGAACGATAGGCCCCCTCTGGATTAGGTTATGGGTCAAAATGAGTACTTTTCGAATGTAAGTTTTTGAGATTTCTGGTACATAGGCGTGTGGGGTATCATTTTCCACTAAATTTTGTCCCTGAATCGATTGAAATGGGTCCGGGACCCGCCACATCCACCGTTTCCCCCATTTCCCCCATGTTGAAGAAATGAGTTTCCTTGCGCCTGGTCCGAGGAATGACCAACCCTGTAAAAGGATTTGCATTTTTTTTTTTTTTTTTTTTTTTTTTTTTTTCATCACGCGTCAAAAAAAAGATGATTTTTTAAGTAAAATAACGGATTTTGCTCATTATTCCGCAAAAATTGAGTCTACTCAAGAAACGGATAGCATCACGTGACTCAGCGTTCAAAAATAATGACAGTTCACGTGCTGCAATTCAGAGTTCACCATTATCCACTTTTTGGCAATTTCGGTGTTGCTCAACTTTGCGTGTTCGCTGAACCAGTTGCGCTCAATAAAAAAAAAAATTGGTCGAAGGATCACATTTTCATGAAAATTTGGGTAGAATCTTCGTTAAAAAATTGGGGTGTCATATAAAATCAGAAATTTAGTGTCGCTTGCGCTGTTGCGTGGAGTGCGCAAAAATGATATTTGAGATCCTTGAAACCATGATATGAAGATTCAAAGAGGAAAAAACGTTGTTTACTCCTATTTGGACGATTGTATGATGGGCAGGGGGGGAGGGGGGTGGGTTATACTTCATACACCTTGTTCATTCACAAACTCACCAACACACGCAGACTCCGTGCTATCAGGATGCATAAAACCCATTTCGCATTCGCACCGATAATTTCCCGGCTGATTGAGACAGTGGCCGTTTTGACAGTACATCGGATGTTCGGTGCATTCGTCGACATCGGTACATGTGTAGCCATCTCCCCTGAAACCAGGATCGCAAACGCATTCGAACGATCCCGGCGTGTTGCTGCACTGCGCATGCTGATTGCAGCCACCATTATTTGTCAGACACTCGTTGATGTCTCGGCAAGTGGCACCGTCGCCGACGAAACCATCTTTGCACCGGCAGCTGAACGAACCCTAAAGACACGGTGACCACATTAACGCCATCTTGTTCGAAAATGTATTACAACCGAAATTCCCACATTTCCAACTCTAAATATGCTAAAAATAAAAATAAAAATTCATCCACAACGGGCTAATAAAAGTCGGATGAAAAGTATGGTTACCTACGGGATTATTAATGCAATCTGCATTTATATCGCAGTTATGCATCATTAATTCACATTCATCGTCGTCTGTACAATGAGGACCTTCGTTCGGTTTAGTCGAATACCCGACGCTGCAGTGACAACGGAAAGAACCGATAGTGTTATCGCAGTCACCGTTCCCGCAAATGTTCTCGTGATCTTCGCATTCGTTGATATCTGCAAAGGAATTGACCCATTTAGATGCTATTGGCCGCAGAAGTGTTTTTGCTCAGTTTCAACCATAACCAATCCTTTAAAAATTTTAAAAAAACGCTGCAAATTCATACACACGGGTTGGTTATTCCTCGGACCAGGCGCACGAAGACTCATTTCATCAACATGGGGGAAATGGGGAAAAAAGTGGGTGCGGCGGGTCCCAGACCCATTTCAATCGATTCAGGGTCCAAAATTTAGTGGAAAATGATACCCCACACGCCTAGGTACCAGAAATCTCGAAAACACATATTCAAAATGAGTAATAGATACCCATTTTCACCCATAACCTCTTCCAGTGGGTGCCAATCGTTCTGGGACCCACTTCATTGGATTTAGCGTCCAAGATTTAGTGGAAAATAATACCCCACTCGCCTAGATCGCCCAAAATCTCGAAAATTCATTTTTCAAAAAACACATTTTGACCCCTACTCCGCCCAAATTTGGTTTGACGAGGACCGTCCTAGGCTGGGAACAGACCCCTGACCCAAATTTCAAGGAATAACCAACCAAAAATTGTTCAAGAATGAATAATCCAAATACAATTCACTTTATACCAACACAAGAAGACCCGTCCGGCCCTGGTAGCAGCCCTTTGGTACATTCGCATCTGAAGCTACCAACGGTGTTGGTGCACTTTCCGCCGTTGCAAATTCTCGGATTTTCGGCGCATTCGTCGATATCGGCGCATGATCTGCCGTCATTTTTCAAATTGTAACCATCCCTGGAAGGAACACCTTCTTCAAGTCGGTATACAGCAATTACATTGGAAATAATCAGCAGCGTTTTTGTGTAGTCAAAACATTACTTGTGTCCAATTCACTCACCTGCACGAACAAGAATAGCTGCCAGGCGCATTCAAGCAGAGGCCTTGACATCCACCGTTGGTCCCATCGCATTCATCAATATCTACGAGAAAAATTAAATAATTAATTAATTTTAGCTTGAACGGGCAAGCCTAATTGCAGTTTATTGGAAAAAGGCAGTTGGTAACAGAGAGAGTGAAATAGATTATAATATATATGGGCAGGCACATAACGTAGTATTTCTGCAACAAAGGTCCTTGAGGGTGCTTGGGGAAGATCGAACATGGCGCTTGAGGGTGCTTTGGGAGTCTGTAAGGAAGTCGAAGTTGGTGAGAGGTTAAGCAGCAGATTGGCTGACCTGGGAATTTTGCTCAACGGACGATATTGCAGGTAGTTTGTGGCCGAAAAAGGGACACAAAACAGGCAGCTGGATTGCTTAGCTACTCGCAGCAGTCGGATACATACATTTGAGAGAAGGGATGGACAGTGTAGACAGGACTTAAGGTGCCAGAAGCTGCTGTAGTCAATTTCACCTGAAGGAATCCAACATTTGAGGGCGGAATAGCGGAGGAACCTCAGCTGCACCCTCTCAAGGCAATAACGGTAAACGTCGTAGAATGGGGACTAGACCGAGAATTGGTAGAACAAGAAACTTGTACAGCGTGACGATTGCTGGAATACTTGTGAATTCCCTCGTATTCCTCTTCAGGTACCCAAGGCTCTCATTGTTCTACTGGCAGGTGCCGCAATGTGCTCCGAGAAGGTCAGTTGTCCATCAAGCAACACACCAAGGTCCGTCAAACGTATCAACCAGTGATTGCTGGCACAGCAAATAACCAAAGTCAATGCAGTCCCCACCAAGAAATAATGAAACAAGGAAAACTTGGCAGAGTTCAGGAACAGAGCCTTCACCATACACTAATGGTCCAAGTTGGCAAGGGATCCCTAAAGAATCCAGCAGTCAGCAGCAGAGTGGATATGGCAAAAACCTTTGAATTGTCAGCGAACAGAAGACAGCACCCCAGGACTCAGCCTTGACATCACTATCATCATATCATCAGGAGGAAACATAGAGGTCCAAGATGACTTCCCTGAGGGATCCCAGAGGTTGTGATGAACTGGGAAGGCAAAACACCTTGCAAGCGAACCATATGCCTGTGCCCAGTCAGGTAACTGACCAGCCACCTCAATAAACATAATTCTCAAGGGTAAATCAAAATTGACTGTCTTACAAAGTTCTACACAATTTATTTGGGTTCATGTTCAAATAAGATAGAGCAAAGGTTCCACCATATTCACCTTCACAATGTGAGGTGATTCCAGCATGCTCATATCCATCGTCGCAAACGCATTGGTAAGTTCCCATCATGTTTTCGCACACACCATTTGAACAAATCCCACTTGTTCGAGAGCATTCGTCAATATCTGAAAATAAGGCATAAGTGATAACTACAGCTCACTACTATAACACTAATAAGATTCATCTTTTGCGTTTCATACCTTTACAATAACGTTTATCAGCAGAAAGCTCATGCCCTTCTGGACATTCACATTTGAAGCTGCCAGGTGTATTTCGACAAATGCCTCCCTTGCACAAGCCAGGTATCCTTTCACATTCATCAATATCTGAAAAAAGGGGTTTGAGCATTTACATTTTAAAATCCAATGTTTTCATGATATGCCTCAACATGATGTTATTTACACTATATAAAACAAACTCACCCATGCAGACTTTCATCATGACGGTACTCTCATAACCTTCTTTGCAGTCACATTCGAAGCTGCCAGGAATATTTTGGCATGTTCCATTCCCACATACTCCATGGAGGATGCTGCATTCGTCAATATCTGGAAAACATTCATATGAGTAAATAGTGAGTTCTTGTAAAACATGGCCTACTGCTACTTGATCAGCCTTGAATTACCATATCCTTACCAGCACATTTTATACCGGCTGGGTCAAGGGAATAGCCTTGGTTACATTTGCAACTGAATGTTCCTGGCGGATAGTTAGTGCACCTGCCATTTGCACACATGTTGGGAAACTCCAAACATTCGTTGATCTCTTTTTTGTCAACGTAGCCTTTCCCCTAGAGATGATATCAGTGTATCAATATGTACGCTCTTTCAATTTATGTAAATGATATACTATCAGAATCGTATTAAAATTTGACATGCACCTTAGGGCATAGCTCGTTGAACGACTGTGTGCCAGGTTTGGGGCAGGATTCACACCTTTCGCCTCCAGAAGGGCCACCCCAAGCTTTTCCTATTCCAGAACAACAGCAGAGAGTTCTCGGGAATAGCCCCTCTACAACACCTTGGCCTTGTCCATGTTTGAATTCGGTGAAGCAACTTTCCTGCCGCATGTCAATACACATTGTTCCTGCGCAACAAGCAAAAATGTAACTAGCTTATTTGAATTATCATAATTTTCCACGTATTTTGTAGATTACCTCAACTTTTACTTTGAATAGTTCCCTGGAAATGCTATTTTTCTAACCTGTTTGATCCAATGTGAGCCCAGGAGCACAAATGCATGTGAAGGATCCTTCAGTATTCACACAAGTTCCGCCTCCCTGACAGACTCCCGCATTTAGTTCGCATTCGTTAATGTCTTTGCAGATCTTTCCATCGCGCTGGAAATTTAATGCTCTAAATAAGCATGGAGACCTTATAATACATGTGCAGCGTCGCTGAAAATAAACTCACCTTGGCGTATCCTTTAGGGCAATCGCAATCTCTCAAATGGCAGGGCTCACAAGGACTACCCCAGGCCAAACCAACGGAGCAGCAACACTCGGATTTGAGAGTCAATTGAGGTAAATTGCTCTCACAGCGACCTCCCACCAGCCTTGTCCAGCAAGACCCTTTCCGGTTGTCTGGAGAAAACCACTTGGAATGAAATTCAAGTGCAATCTAACAAATCCTCAAATTCACAAAAATTAATTGTCAAATCTCTGTGTTTACCTATACATATCCTCCCTGTGTGGTCGAGGATTGAGCCTGCGTCACAGTCGCAGGTGTAAGATCCAAACGTGTTGTAGCACCTGCCATTGAAACAAGCTTCGCTTCCCAACTCTCGACATTCGTCCACATCTTCGCAGGCGTGTGTGATGACGTTCAATTGAGTCCCAATAGGACATATGCACTGAAATATTTTTAAAGGAAAACATTTAAATTCCTAGGAATAGAGTTCCTGCCAGGTTTAGCTTCTATCTGCTGCTGCAATATGGCAGACCCATGTGAAAACCGAAAGTCCAACGAAAATATTACCTGAAAACTGCCTGGCGTGTTGCGACATTGGCCACCATAACAAATGTTCATGTCGACTTTGCACTCGTCAATATCCACACACTGCTTTCCAGTTGAGTCCTCTTCAAATCCTGGATTACATACGCACCTGTGGGTTCCCATGAGATTCTCGCAGGCTCCATTCTGGCATATGTCAGGATTCTGAGCACACTCGTTAATATCTGTGCAAAAAATGCATGCTTAGTTGTAAAAATGTCATTGTAGGTACAATGCACTCAGTTGTGAGAAGCGCTACTTGAATATACAAATAAAATTTATATAATATTTGAGTGTGAAGCAAAAGACAATTTTTTACCTATTCCCGCATTGGTCATTCCAGGTCCATGTGGACAAAGCTGTTTGAATTCTTGAGTTCCAGGTAGTGGGCAAATCTGGCACGATGCACCCCACGCCATTGGTTGATTCTCAAATGACACACAACAGCAGCAACTTGATTTGGACACTGGGGTGATAGAAGGGCTACTGCACTGGCCATCCTCCACTTTGGCATAGCACAGTTCTCTGCGTGTGTCTGTGGATTGGAATTTAAGCGTGTTCTTCAGTATTTTAGTTGGAATTAAAATATCAATCACATTTTGTGGGCTGACATATAAAACTCACCAACGCAAGATCTTCCATCAGGACCAAGATTAAACCCCCTCTGGCAATCACAAGTAAAACTCCCAATTGTGTTGCGGCAGACACCATTCTGGCATGGAGGAGTATGGCTTTGGCATTCATCAATATCTGGCCACAGTTAAATCTGTGTTAATGGCATATTACACAAAAGCATAAGTACATTTTCAACGGTACATATGTTGCGAGTTTGCATATGATTACACACAATGCAATCACTCACCTATACATTGCTTTTTGTCTTGAGAAAGTTTGAATCCTGAGTCACACAGACACTTGAATGTGCCTTCCATGTTGATACATCTACCATTGTTACACATGCCTTTTGAGCATTCATCCGTGTCCATGCAGAATGATCCATCAGCAGAAAGGGTGAATCCAGGTTGACACACACATCTATATGAACCCGGAGTATTCTCACACCGCCCGTTCAAACATATCCGCGGATTCTCTAAGCATTCGTCGGTATCTGCAGGAAAAAGTTTATATGATTCAGAAGGCTGTGTTTACAACATGGAGTCATCATGAAGGTATCCAGACTGGGAATATTCAAAGGCAGCCCTCCCGCTGCTCAGCAATTTGGAGAATTCTTCATACCTAAATCATTTTGTTCTGACACTTACCAACGCAAGAATGCCCTGTGTTGGACAGGACAAATCCACTTCTGCATTTGCATTTGAAGGATCCATCCATGTTAATGCAAATTCCATTGGCGCACATTCCATTTTGAGCGCATTCGTCATGATCTGCAATTTAGGATACATTAAGAATATACAAAATTTATACCATTAAAGCCCATCATTGTTCTGGATCTGAACATGTCATGGATAGGACTAAGTAAAAATGGTCTAATCCATAGCTACCTAAGCATCTTTTGCCGTCTGAAGACACATCAAAACCCAGTGGGCAAGTGCATTGAAAGCTGCCTGGAGAGTTGAAACATTTTCCACCTTGGCAAAAACCATGTTTGCACTCATCAACATCTAAAAGGAAATGAGGATACTTTATAATTGCTGCTAGCTCAACAAGTTGCTGTAATTCGAGGACTTCATTTTAAATGAAAAAGATACTTTTGCTAAGTAACTAGCCTTCACACACTTGGGTCTGGCCCTGCTCGTATCCTGGGAAGCAGTCGCAGCTGTACCCATCATGCGTGTCTGTGCATGTACCACCGCCGCAGATGTCTGGACGAAGACCACACTCGTCCACATTTACCATTCGGCCGTCAAAGTCAAACACTGAAGAGCCACTGTCACTGCCAATTTTGTGTTCACGAGAGTCGTCGCTGCTTTTTGTTGGCACGCCATCTCTGTCTCTCTCCCTTTCACCGTCTCTGTCTCTAGTGAAGTCCAGTCCTGGAATCCTTTCACCGCAGAGTCGAAGGTACCCAGCTGTGGGAAACATACAGGTCCATCAATTCCCGAGCATGAAAAGTGTTTGAATGTCAATCATGCCGGAGATTTCTCATACGGTGAGACACACATATTGATTGGAATGTTTGTGAAACGTTTCATAATTTAGAAATAAAGATTATAATAAGATTGGTGCATAGTTTACGACAAGACGGTAGTTTTAGGGACAGTATGGGGCGCATACTGGTGAATTACTGTCTATGAGGGAAGCCTTCCCTGCTCAATTAATAGCTGGATGAATAACCAACGAAGAAGTTATTCAAAACCCCTTCAGCAAAAAGCAAAGAGCTAGTAGATACTTCTTTATTACCTGATTAGGGGGAGAAGGATTTGGGATTAGCAATGATAGGGTTTCCCTCTGCATCAGGGGTGCTCAACCTAGGTGCTGCAGATTCATCCGTGTGCCACTATGATGGAAGACCACTACACGGATTGCTTTCACCCCAGCTTTTATCCAGTCCATTACGCGCCTCATAAAAATATATAAATTACTTTTAAAGAACCCTGCCACAGGAGCAGACACTGGGTCGGTCAATTTGGCATGCTTTTTCATGGTTACTCTGAATTGTAGCCAACCCAATCCGATCTCAGGGGAGGTGAGAGGGCGTGTAAGCATTACTCATGCGGAAATTTAAAAAAGTCGCAAATTTTTCGCAGGGGTTGGTTATTCCACGGACCAGGAGCATGGATACTCATTCCGATCGATTCAGCGTACAAAAATTAGTGGAAAACAATACTCCACACACCTAGATCGCCGAAAAACTTGAAAATTCTTTTTCGAAACTCAAATTTTGGCCTCTACCTTACACAAATTTGGTCCAATCAGGCTAAAACGTTTAGAGGACCAACTAGAGCCAAAAACCAGTCCCTGACCAAAATTTCATATTTTTAGAGAATTTTCTACTGCCAAAAATGGCGTGGATGGCAGACGGACATGGTACCTTTTGGTTGGTTAGTTTCTAGGCAGAAAGTCAACCTCTCCAAATTGCCCCATAATTTTTTCTCTGGGCGTTTCAAGGTGTCTAGGCCAAAATAGGAATAATGGTCGACCGCCGTCCATGCCGATTTCGGCAGTATTGGGGCATATGGAGGGGAGGGGTGTCACATTTTGGCAATCTAGGAGTGACGGGTATCATTTTCCACTAAAGTTTGGACGCTGAATCGATTGGATTGAGTCCGGGACTCTCCCCACTCACTGGTTTCCCCCATTTTCTTCATGCACCTGGTTTGGGGAATAACCAACCCCTGTGAAACACTTTGCAGCGTTATTGATCTGGACACCTTGAAACGAAAACGGTCAAATTTCGGGGCAAATAGGAGAGGTTACCCTCTTGCATGACAACATAGGTTCAAGGAATAACCAACCAAAACGGAAGCCTCTCGATCTCCTTGACCCCTTGCGTTCATGCTTACAATTCCATGAATCTCCCCGCATCAAAACCCTTTTTGTCAGTCGAAAAATTCCTGGCCTGCATCTTCAGTAAATGGACCCAACATATGGCGGTTTCTCCGAATAGAATGTACAAACGAATAGGTGCGTTCTTCAGCTAAAGATCAGTTGAACACTTACGTTCGCCTTGGACTGGACATTCTTCACATCCACTCCCCCACGCTTTGCCCATGTTGACGCCACAGCAGCAGTCGCGTTTTGACAGGCGCATACTCAACGCGTCTCGACAGGCACCTCCTCGACGGTAGCTTGTGTAGCAATAATCTTGCCTTCCATCTGGAATTGTTCACGTTTATATGAATCAAATCAACCTAAGCAGTATGAGCAAGACGACGGGCATCCAAGATGGTTTGTGTCGCATTAGCTGATACCCTTTCTGAACGGTATTTTTCCAGTTCGATCATCTTTGCATCTTCATTCTCCACCCTCGGTACCTACCAATGCATCCAGTGTTGTCTCGGTTAGTGATGAAACCTGGGTTGCAAATGCAATAATAGCTGCCGATAGTGTTGACACATCTGCCATTCTCGCAAATGTCCTCGCGATTGTCGCATTCGTCTATGTCGCGGCACGCGTTGCTCTCGACATCCCGAGCGTAACCGTGCTTGCATTCGCATTTGAACGAGCCCACCGTGTTGACGCATTTACCGCCTTGGCATAGGCCAGGTATCGCTTCGCATTCGTTGATGTCTGTGAATAATACAAAAGAGGAGATTAGTTGATGATTTCCCCATCAGGCAAAGGATAACTACATATTTTGTGACCCCTGAACGTCCTGTCACTGCCTGCCTAAGGACGTTGCAATGTTATCGTTATTTTAAAAAATCGATACGTATGTTCCGATATTTTCCTTTCAATATTATCTTGATCAAGATATTTTTAACCTGAAAATCGAATACTAATTTTTGATGGACTTGTAGGTAACAGCTGGGTAGATCTTTGAAAATTATTCATCAGAGCCATTATGTGATAATATTTTTGGCTAAACCCAAGTATAGGAACCGCTGTCACGTAATCAACTGATAGCAATGATATCGCGCGTACGGTGACTATCGATTCTATCTATACAATTTGAATGCCTTTCATTTTGTTATAACTTATGTAACATTGTTCCGATTATTTTATTTTATTATTTATTTTTATTTTATTTCATTTTTATTATTTAATTATTTATTTTTAAGTTTATTCCAATTTAGTATTTTCTCTCGTTTTTATAAAAACAAATATGGCGGACAGGGATATAATATTTCGCGTATATCGATAGTGCGCTCGACAGCAGTTGCAGACGTTTTGCAACTTGCTATTTGTAATAGCAATGTCCCTAAATATCGATATTTGTCTCGTAGTAATATCGGAATATCGATATTTGTGTCCGACATTGATATAGAAAAGAAAAACTATACATATTTAACTATATCGCATATATCTCAATGTCTCTATGCCTACCACACATCATATGAGGGAGATTATGCAATTGCAAGATCCCCCCCCCCCTTCTCCTACTACAATTGACAGGCCATTGGTTTAAGGGTCCAAAGGGCTTTCTCTGAGCTTGTTAGACATCGACTACATGTGCTTTGGTCGCAGTTGTCTCAAATGTTTGTGTCTGTTGGCTGTCAAATTACATATGTCGGCAGCCTTCACTTATTCCAGAAAGAAGGTTCAAATTCACAAAGTTATGGCGGGAAGAAGAAAATGAGCGCATATACGCGCAGGTATCCACTGACAGGTGTCACTATCTCGAGCTCAAATCACACAGAATCTAAATAAATTGTCACCATCAGATCCCATTTATCTATGTTATTGCTGTGACAAGAAACGTGGACAGACAGACACTAAACCAACATTGTTTTCTAGGCAAATTTTTGATTTTGGGGCAAAGAAGATTTTTTTAATCTGAATGTGAATAGAAAGCTTCTGCTGCTCCACAGTTTTGGCAGAAAAATCAGGTGATGTATCCCTTGTGCCTAGCAGTAGGCCCTGGCTGGCTTGGCTATTTATGCCCCTCTCCTTCCACTTATCTGGTCGGTCAGTTCCCCCTTGTTTCTTATTTGCAGGCTGTCGCCTACATTTCGCCCCTTTCCCTTCTATTTATAATCTGTAATTGCATTTGGATGCGATTCTGCTTGGGCAATGATTCCTTAAAGAGTTCTTGGACTCAGGAACTTTTGGGAAGTGAACAGGAACACCGGATGTGGGAAATCAAATGGAGGGATCATGCTTACAAGTTGTCACTCATATCGAGTTCCTGGTAACTCTGAACCGATTCACTTACTCTATTTCTTTTCAGTGGGAGGGGGCTTGCAATTGCACATCCAAACTCGACAACCCACCTTGACATCAGGTAAAAGAGTTTGAGAAGAAGATAAAATATAAATGAGGGATTCTGGAATCTCTCGATCCCTTTTCAAAAGTCCAAAATCCTAGTTCGTTCAAAGCTTCTAGAATACACATGAAAAGCGTAACATGGCACGAGAAGTGACAACCAAAGGCCTGGAACATCTCAACTACACAATACCTCTACATCAAGGGACAGTACGCGGAGTGAAGAGGAAAACATTGACCGCCGGTCTTCACAGTAAACACTTTTTTGCGAATCATTCGAAATAATAGTCAGAGCATTCACTTCATACCCACACACTGTCCGCTGTGGATGTTCTTCAAATGTCCCTCTTCGCACGGTAAATATTTGGGCACATTTCACACGGGTGTCCCAAGCTTTGCCCACAGTGGCACAGCAAAGGTTCCTCGTACAAACAACTCCTGGCAACTGAGCTTGGCAAAGTCCGTTTTCAATTTTGGTGTAACAAGGACCAGTTCTGTAATCTGGAAATTAACAAGAAAAATTATCATAAATCTAATGGTGATTCAGTATCAAAACAAAGAATATTCCAAAAATGATCTAAGTACCTGCTTCGCATCGTTTTCCAGTGTATCCATAAATACATGCGCATTTGTCAGGAGCAATACATCTTCCGCCGTTAAGGCAACTTTCTTTGCAAATTGCTGAAAAATCAACAGGTTACTGTCATTATGCATTTTCTTGTGAAATAAATAAGTACACAATAAGTAATTCATTTCGTACTTCTGAAGGAAATGGCTAATTTTGAGGATTTTGCAAGCTCCTTTGATCGAATGGGTAAGAATGAACAGTGTTAATACTGTAACCACACCTCTCAATCCAGCGTTAATCTTATGTGTGATAGGGTAAGATCAGAATTTGTAAAAAAATATACTTGGTGCATTTTGTTTATTCTTTGAATGAAGCTAATACTGAAGGATGGTAGTAAATTAGACCCCTTTACAACAGTGTCCTTAGATTTGTGATTGCCTGGAAAATGGACCACTTATGAGCAAATCATCAAAATGAGTTTAAAACCGCTGCAAATTATTTCACAGAAGTTGGCTACTCCTCGAACCAGGCGCGTGGATTATTCCAATCGATTCAGCGTCCAAAGTTGAGAGGAAAATGATACCCCACACGCCTAGGTACCAGAAATTTCGAAAACCCACATTCAAAATAGGTAGATAGATACCCATTTTGACCCGAAAGCTCTTCCCGTGGCGCCAATCGTTCCGGGACCCGTCTCATTGGGTTCAGTGCCCAGATAGATTAAATTAGTTACACGGGGTAAAGGGGGCGAGTAATATCGGAAGAGAACCCACATTCAGGACAAGAACCA
>CM034004.1:20754308-20792077 GCA_019603395.1 Cyrtorhinus lividipennis
AAATTTTCTGAACGTTTCAAGGTGTCCAGACCAAAAAAGACAAATGTCCGTCCGCCGTCCGGGCTCTTTTGGTAATTGAAAATTTTCTAAAAATTTAAAATTTGGGTTAGGGGTCTGTTCCCGGCCTAAGTCGGTCCTCAAAAGTTTTCAGCCCAATCGGACCAATTTTGGGAGGGGTATGGGTCAAAAATGTGTATTTCAAAAATGGATTTTGAGATTTAGGCTATCTAGGCGTGTGTGTTATCATTTTCCACTAAATTTTTGACGTTGAATCCAATGAAATGGGTCCTGGTACGATTAGCACACATCGGAAGAGGTTATGGGTCAAAATAAGTATCTATTACCCATTTTGATTGTGTTTTCGTGATTTCTGGTACCTATGCGTGTGGTGTATTATTTTCCGCTAGATTTGGACGCTGAATCGATTGGAATTGGTCCGGGACCCGCCACACCCACTGTTTCCATTTCCCAGTGTTGAAGAATGAGTCTCCATTCGCCTCGTCCGAGGAATAACCAACCCGTATGAATGGATTTGCACCGTTTTGGTTGGTTATTCCTTGAATAATCAACCTATGTTTTCATGATAATGGTCAACCTCTCCGATTCGGCTCAAAATTTTTTTCTGGACGTTTCATGATGTCCTGATCAAAAAAGGTCAATGTCCGTCCGCCGTCCGCCGTACGCCGTCCATTGTCCACGCCGTTTTTGGTAGTAGAAAATGTTCTAAAAATCTGAAATTGGGGTCAGGGGTCTGTTCCCAGCCGAGATGGGTCCTCGAAACTTTTCAGCCCGATCGGACCAAATTTGGAGGGGTAGGGGTCAAAATGTGTTTTTTGAAAAATGGATTTTCGAGATTTTGGGTGATTTAGGCGAGTGGGGTGTCATTTTCCACTAAATTTTGGACGCTGAATCCAATAAAATGGGTCCCAGAACAATTGGCACCCACTGGAAGAAGTAATGGGTCAAATTGGGTATTTATTACCCATGTGGGTGACTTCAGCCGAATAGACAAACAAAACACATCGTCATTTATCCTGTTGTTTATAACCAGCTGTTAAACTTAGCAACCAATTTTGAGCAGTTGCCTACAATTCTTTTTACTGTCCGAGCTTTTTATCCGTACCATTCAATTCAATTTAATACAATTATTATAGCCTTCTAAATTACCTACGTTTTCTCAATATTATATTAGTAAATTAGTGTCGTAGTGCCCCATAGATACACCCATCTTGAATATGTGTTTTCGGGATTTCTGCTACCTAGGCGTGTGGGGTATTTTCCACTAAATTTTGAACGCTGAATTCAATGATGTGTTCCCAGAACGATTGGCACCCACCGGAAGAAGTTATGGGTCAAAATGGGTATGTATCCACCCATTTGGTATGTGTCAGGATTTCTGGTACCTGGGCGTGTGGGGTATCATTTTCCACTAAATTTTGGACCCTGAATCGATTGGAATGGGTCTGAGACCCGCCACACCCACTGTTCCCCCATTCGAGGAATGACCACCCGTGTGTAAGAATTTGCAGATTTTTTTAACTGTGATGAGTCGGCCGTTTATTCACCACTAGAGAGACTGTACAGTTTAACGAGATTTTAACAAAAATTACTCGTCCATATAATATCGTATTATCATTTAATCCTTCATAGTCGGTTTGAAAGAAGTTGCAAGAAGTTCTGAAGGTCGATTTCCCATTTTCGGAGCGGTTAGCCCTCCTTTTTCCGCAAAGATAAACATACTTCCCG
This sequence comes from Cyrtorhinus lividipennis, assembly GCA_019603395.1. Taxonomy (NCBI): domain Eukaryota; kingdom Metazoa; phylum Arthropoda; class Insecta; order Hemiptera; family Miridae; genus Cyrtorhinus; species Cyrtorhinus lividipennis. The sequence goes on from CM034004.1 coordinate 20,756,055, forward strand.
CAGTGGGAAGGCTTGGAGAAATGAACGCCCTGAGAGAGGAAAGTTCGCACCATGTGAGAAAATAATGAAAAATTCCTCTCATTCTAGTGAGAAGGGAATCCACATTAACCAAATAATTGTAGAAGGGTGGATGGTCGAGCTCGAGGGTAGTATAATTCGATCCGTCGGTATTTTTTCTACTGACTTCATCTCGAGAATTGTACCTACTTTTACTGTAGGTTTTTCGTTGAATCAAGTGTCAAATTGTTCTTCTCTTGAAGAATCATTTTCTTAGACCATACTAACTGTAGTTCGATGTGATACGACGTTGTTCCTTACAGGTGAAATCTATACATTTTACTTGTTACAGCATCACCAAATTGTTCATTGATGATACACAAGAATGTGTGTGTTACATACAAGCTGTTTTAAAGATTTTTTGAGCAGACTTCACTTGTTGATGAAGCTGAGCCTCTGATTATCATCAATTTTCAAGCCCGATACCTAAAATGCTTTGTAAACGTAGGATACTTTTTAATAGAAACATGTATGCAAATGTCAAAGGAATATGTATTGTTCGAGCTGCGTACTTTGTGTTCAAATAAAAGCACGGGCACATCCCTTCTCACTGCCTCCTCTTCACGTAATTGGCTTGATGAAATTTCAGAAATTAGTTTATAGTTGTATTATGCTGTTGTTTAATAGCAAGCAAAATTCGAGGACTTCCGTAACCGTGGTATTCACCTAAAAGTTTTGAGCGTCGATGCGCGTGTTCTCGCGTGACTATCAATACACGTTATCGGATTAACGGAGTGCGTTTGATTTGACTGATGGAATGGATCTCCGGATCAACGTCAACTGCAGAACGATCGTGATGGAGACAGGGAAGCCCCAGAGCTCTGGAACGGCCAGATTAGGCCGAGTGGCGATGTTCTCGTAACTGGCGACAGGGTGCTCGATCACTCGGAGGCCGGGCATATCTGAGCGGACATTGATGGGGTTGACGTCCGGGTAGGTATGAAGCTACTTGATGGTGGTCGGTCTGGCGCGTTCTTGACCGCGCCCTCAATTATCTCGTAGTTTGCTTGTCGGACCACTCCTTACTAATAGGACAATCCATTACTTCTTGTTTCCACCAGGTGCTCTAATTACAGTGTGATACAGCCACGATATCAATATGAATGTCCAACTGGACCGAAACAGGCAGTTACTTGATCAGAAAAAGGAAGGTACTTGTAGGTCCTAGAACCATTCACACATCAGATTTAGGTCATTAGCAACGTAATGGGTTAATGCTTGATATACTTAGATAACTTTTTTAGAGGCGTCATTCATCTGGTTTAATAGCAAGCACAGTCTTAAGACCAAAGGTACATACTGAGACTGTACTCAATGGGTCGAACTTTGTCCCTTAAACGAAGACTGACAACACCGGAGTTGACCACCGTGATATACTTATCGAAGGGTAGCAACGTCCAAAAGTTGCTTGTACCCTGGCGTACGCGCCCTAAAAGTCTTACGAATCACGTCTTTCCCAGTCAAACTTTCTTATTATTACCCAGACGTTATAATCATGATAGTAGTGATTGATTATAATTTAACCATTATAATCGTTGATTTAAAGCGTTCAATTCATTGATGAACTTTGATTGATCGGGCCATGTAATTTGTTATGAGTAATTTGTCAATTTATATTAATTTATAGACCAATTACCGAGAAATTTTTAAAATAAAATATCATGTGTTTTTAGTTCACATAAGGGCTGATGGAAAACATGCCCGAGGCTTCCACTTTTAAAACTTTCTAGGTCCTTTTCTTCAGTTTTTTGTTATAGCGAAAATTTATTTTCTCCGAACTGTGAGAAAGGAACGACAGTGAAAGTAGGAAGTGCGTCGAAGAAGGGAGGTGACATTCTCATGGTTCACACTCTGGCAGTAAGTAATTTAGCTTGGAGTCAAGACAGGCAATGTCTAATGCAAAGGTATATCATGCATGGCCCAGGCGCCACCCTCTAACGATCAGACAGAAATTATTCTCATTCCTCGCTTCCGTAGAACGGTATCGGCCTCGGTTGATATCCCCATGATATGGAATCAAGATAATTAACCGTTGTGAGGAATCACTTCAAGAAATAATGGTGGTAAATTCTACAAATCAGTTTGGTAAGCCTTGGGATAACTCACTTTAAGTATGAAAGAAACCAATGTCACAACGTCCGTACGTCATAACGTTAATTAATACATAAACCTTGTGGTTTATTATTCTCTGGATGATAACTTTCTTTTCATGCCTCAAGTCGATATTTTCGATTTTCCCGAAAATTTCTTTCTTCACTTTGAATTCTTCTGACAAATCTGAAATTTCGTTTCGGGACCGCTTATGTGAACGACCGGTCTGCCAAAATGAAAGATACAGTAAAAAAATCTGCAAATTCTTACACGCGGGTTGGTTATTCCTCGAATGGGGGAAACAGTGGGTGTGGCGGGTCCCAGATCCATTCCAATCGATCAGTGTCCATGATTTAGTGGAAAATGATACCCCACACGCCCAGGTACCAGAAATCTCATAAACACATATTTAAATGGGTGATGTATACCCAATTTGACCCATAACTTCTTCCAGTGGGTGCCAATCGTCCTGAGACCCACTTCATTGGATTCAGCTTCCAAGATTTAGCGGAAAATGATACCCCACACGCCTAGGTTCCAAAATCTCAAAAACACATATTCAAAATGGGTAATATATACCCAATTTGACCCATAACTTCTTCCAGTGGGTGCCAATCGTCCTGAGACCCATTTCATTTGATTCAGCGTCCAAAATTTAGTGGAAAATGATACCCCACTCGCCTAGATCGCCCAAAATCTCGAAATCCATTTTTCAAAAAACACATTTTGACCCCTACCCACCCAAATTTGGTCCGATCGGGCTGAAAAGCTTGGAGGACCGTCCCAGGCCGGTTACAGACCCCTGACCCAAATTTCAGATTTTTAGAAAATTTTCTACTACCAAAAACGGCGTGGACGGCGGACGGCGTACGGCGGAGGACATTGTCCTTTGGTTGGTTATTCCTTGAATAATCAACCTATGTTTTCATGATAATGGTCAACCTCTCCGATTCGGCTCAAAATTTTTTCTGGACGTTTCATGATGTCCTGACCAAAAAAGGTCAATGTCCGTCCGCCGTACGCCGTCCGCCGTACGCCGTCCGCCGTCCGCCGTCCACGCCGTTTTTGGTAGTAGAAAATTTTCTAAAAATCTGAAATTTGGGTCAGGGGTCTGTTCCCAGCCGAGATGGGTCCTCGAAACTTTTCAGCCCGATCGGACCAAATTTGGAGGGGGGTAGGGGTCAAAATGTGTTTTTTGAAAAATGGATTTCGAGATTTTGGGTGATTTAGGCGAGTGGGGTGTCATTTTCCACTAAATTTTGGACGCTGAATCCAATAAAATGGGTCCCAGAACAATTGGCACCCACTGGAAGAAGTAATGGGTCAAATTGGGTATTTATTACCCATGTGGGTGACTTCAGCCGAATAGACAAACAAAACACATCGTCATATCCTGTTGTTTATAACCAGCTGTTAAACTTAGCAACCAATTTTGAGCAGTTGCCTACAATTCTTTTTACTGTCCGAGCTTTTTATTCGTACCATTCAATTCAATTTATTACAATTATTATAGCCTTCTAAATTACCTAGTTTTCTCATATTATATTAGTAAATTAGTGTCGTAGTGCCCCATAGATACACCCATCTTGAATATGTGTTTTCGGGATTTCTGCTACCTAGGCGAGTAGGGTGTCATTTTCCACTAAATTTTGACGCTGAATCCAATAAAATGGGTCCCAGAACAATTGGCACCCACTGGAAGAAGTTATGGGTCAAATTGGGTATTTATTACCCAATTTGATTATGTGTTTTCGGGATTTCTGCTACCTAGGCGTGTGGGGTATCATTTTCCACTGAATTTTGGACGCTGAATTCAATGTGTGTCCCAGAACGATTGGAACCCACCGGAAGAAGTTATGGGTCAAAATGGGTATGTATCCACCCATTTTGTATGTGTCAGGATTTCTGGTGCCTAGGCGTGTGGGGTATCATATTCCACTAAATTTTGGACCTTGAATCGATTGGAATGGGTCTGAGACCCGCCACACCCACTGTTTCCCCCATTCGAGGAATAACCAACCCGTGTGTGAGAATTTGCAGGTTTTTGTTTTTGAGAGAGATCTCACAATTAAGGCGATGACTGATGAAGACATTTCGCTTCTTTCAGGGCGAAAACTCATTCGATAGCCTCACATACTTTCTCCTCCATCTCAGGAATCAACAATTCAAAAATGGTTGGCTGTTATCGGTCTAGGTCCCATCTGATTCAATTAAGTATCCAAAGTAAAGAGGAAAATGATAACTCCACGTCCACGGTTTCTAAGATATGTGCAAAACACATTTTGCGAACACCCGTTTCCACACACATTTTCTGCCTCTTGCGGTGATTGGGCTCAAAACACGGCATAACTATAACCCGTACGGATTCTGTGTGCTAAAGTTGAAATACCTTTTTCGGCTCGAACAACAACATCAACAAACTTGGAACCGTTGAAGGTGTGCATTTCGGATATCCATCCATTCTCGCACAGCAGTTGAAACAACTTTAAAATGTATGACATTATCTTCTATTGGTGAGGTGAACATCCTCTTTTAGTCTAGATATGATTTAGTATAATGTAGCAGCATTTCATCAATCTGCTTTCTGGCTACTTTGATGCTGTTGCGTGAATCTTGACCAATTACGAAGCAGTGGAGATTGTAGAACACTATTAAGCCGTGAATGGCCCTTAACAAATATTTGATGAAGAATCTAATGACGTTCCTTGCCAACCATATTAAAGGGGTCTTTTTGGTGTTCTCATCACTTATGAAGGAAGGCTGAGTCAAGGTATTCACATCTTTTCAAAAATCAGAATGATCGATTTGACCTAAATCTGTGCCTAATCATACAATTACATGTGCATGTGATTTTAGCAATGTTTTTTTCTCCCAAATCATCAAAATCGTGCTTCGAATACATTAAATATAATGGAATAAACGTAGTAATACATTAAATGGAAAGTTTCAGATTCAGAATGTGACCTAATCCTTCCTTCAATTTGAGCGTGGTTCTCCTGCTTTATTAGGTTGCTGATTGGTGAATGTTGTGCCACGCGTGTTTTCGTGTTTATAAACACTCTAATGAGGAGTATGAAAATCGGGAAGGACCCTTCGGACCTTATATCTGATTTCACCATTGGCAAGTGGAGTGAATGTAATCAATTCATAGTCATAATTATTTTGAACCTGCGGTTCCATCTATGCGAACGGGAATATCCAAAAGTGCTTGTATTCACCTTCTTTTCAACGCTAATGAAGCTTTTCTTCTTGGTTCTATAAAATTTGCGGCTTTGAAACTACTGTGAACGGCTGAGCCATTCAAATTCCAATGCTGTGTAAGCAAAAGCGCAAACCATACTTCGTTTCCTCGACATCTGACCAACTTCAAATCTTCCTACCCCAGAAAAATCTGAATCATCGCTTATTTTTTTGTTTGTTCTTTTTCGTACCGTTGTACCGCCATCATTGTACCGTTCTTTACTCGCACGTACGTCGTATACCTTAAAAACGAAATTGTGAATACGGCTTGGAGTTTACTGGTGTATGTTATTATTCAATTAATTGATTTTTAAAATCTACGCAGGTGAATAAACTGGCAAAAATCATTCCTGCCTGAGGGGGACACATACCGGAAGTGGATGTGCCCATACTTTCATTTCTGACTAGGGTTTTTGATATTTTAGCATTTTTGAGAATATTTTTGGTTCTTAATAGGTACCTAAGGTTACAATAGGCTAACAACAACAGCATTATTTATTGAAACCGACAATTCTTTATTCCTCAATGAAGGAATTCATGTGGGGATTTACTTTATGATTTCCCTATCAGGCTACTCACGTAATAATTCTTGTTTTACTGCAAGGAGGAACTTTCTTCATACTCCAGAGGGCGTAATGTAGCGTAAATTAGCCCTCGAGTTGGCGATGTGGAAGTCAGCGCCTCTATCGTACCATTAACCAAACACGGAGTTTAGTTTCGCTGCCACCAGGTCGTTCTATAGGCCCTCAAGCTCAATAAGCAGAGTTGAGGGTGGGTTTTCCACCCGCCCCCAAGGAGCTGCCTCCGGTTCGCAAGCCAGAACGCACGTAGGTGGCCAGGTGGCTCGGTCATTGGACAGGAGCAGGTCCGAGCGGAGGAATTACCTGATCCTCCCCCCCCCCCCCTTCAGATACATTCAACAATGAAGCCTCCTTCAAATTTAGTATTCCCAGGGCATTAACTAGTAGGTCCATCAACCACGCTAGACATCAATGAATTTTTTGTTGGATCCAATCTTCCAACATAGGGCACTGGGTCGATTGAAATGGGCTTTGGTCCGATTGCCGGCAACGAAGACCGGATATTGGTAATAATGAGTATTTAAAACGTGTTGTGGCAAGGCCTGTAAGAGGCCAAACCCGTTCAGATACCTACTTCGAAATTTCAAAAAATTAAAACTGTCCAATATTCAAATTTTGCATAGCTTCCAGTGAAATTTTTTAACACATGGCCAAAAACTGCGCTTTTTAAGGTGCAAAGAAATATATAACTACAAAGCCACTGCACACGTTCCTAATCCGCAGTACAGGTCTGAATGTTGTCTAACGCAAATCGGCGACGTTCCCCAGTAAAAAAAACCCTTGACAACTTCGAATTCAATGGAAAACAATCATCAGAATTATGGGTCCTTCGCAATAGAATCAGCGAATTCCTTAGTCCTCCACGGATTAAGTTCAAGATTCAATGTTATCCTTTTCTATGTTCATCTAGTTCCCGATTGTCGTGGGGTTAGGCCCTGAGTTCAAATAATGGACTCCGTATCTTAATTCGAAACCAGCATTCTCATTATCCCTTTCATGTCCTTGTGCGTTTTAGGAATCGAGTTCGACACATGAATTTAATACTATTCATTGAATTTAAAAGCACTTTTTTACGTCTCCAAAAAAATAAATAAATAAATAAATAAATAATAAGTACAATAAAAGTTTTCAAAATAGGACTTTTATATCTTACGCTGGGTTCCCATGATGTTGAATAGATTCGAAAGAAGGCAAATTTGATACCTCGAGAGTTTTGTTCCGTACACCTTTTCCTTACGAGAGTTTCGACAACGATTCCCGACGGCACGATTCTGCGGACTCGATTTATCTTTCCGAGTATTTTACTTCGCAACCCTCTCTGTATAACTTGACAGAACTGTACGAACGAAGGCGTTGAAAGTACATTCACCGATCTCTTGGGGAGGCGTACTCCGTCAAACTCGTCCCAAGAGGATTATGTATTTTGATCGAACCCGCCTGCTTCATTGCTCGGAGGTTTTTCATGACTACACGAGAAAAGTTTGTAAAATTAAGTTCCGCTTTCTTTCTTTTTTTTTTTTTTTTTGTTATCCCTCTCATGCACTTTTGCCAGCTGAATTTCAAGAAAATTGAATTATATCGGAGGTTTCTCTCTCTCTTTCGCTCCAAGATTGAGACTACCAAGAAAAAATGAAAACTTCTCAAAGCTGCATGACCTAATTTTCTCTCTTCTGAACTTCCGGCCTGTCTTTATCTCTTTTCTTTAACTCTCCCTTTTTTTCTCTTTAATTAAAACAAACACCATAACGCCGTTTTGCTCTTTTACAATGGGCTAGGTAGTGGGCTTCATCAAGGCTAGAAAAGGAGTCTGGTAAACCGCACTAGGTACTGTACACTGAGAGAAGAGTCTTGTTTGTCGCTTCGTTTCACACGGCGTTTCAAGTCTAACATCCCATCAGAGCCAGGCCATCGTTTCATAGTGCCGGGTCATTTTTATTGTGCTCTTTTCTTGCTGCTCCTCTCGAACAAACTCGGTGACTGGCATAATGGATGGAACTTTAACGAGCGCGTCACCCTACATGGAAAAAAGCTTTGTACGCATGGGAGCAGGGGTCGCTTTATGATGTGACAACTGTTGTACATGGTTTCTTCGTGATATCTTTCCATGTAACCCGATAAGTGTGTTTTTGCGTAAAAGCCATGCTACAGGTTACTTGCCTTTATACCGTTTCTAAAGAGACCTCAAATAGAATATCATTCGCCTTCCGAAATTTCGTCCCCTCTCGCGAAAAATGCATCTAGTTCCTCTTTGGTGCCGAGTTGGTCTACCGGTCTGGCTGCATCGGAATGGCTAACACAAGATAGGTGAAGGTTTCGCGATTCGCGGTAAACAAATTCCAAAATTTAAACTTGGGTTCTTCCACGCAACATTCCTCTTATCCCAAATTCCTGCGTTAACTTATCATTAATAATTTGGGAACGATTTCTCTTGATAAAAAACTAACGGAGGAACGGTTGCACTCAAATCTAGGTCACTTATTATTAATTGCGTGATTTTTGCAGCAGGTTCTGACTGAACTGAATCGTTATGTGTAGACTTAACTTTTCAAAGGTGTTACATACATATTCTCATTTAAATGTCATATCCATTGCTTATAACTTGTATCAATACAAGTGATGAACCACATTTTTTACGCTGATGTTATACCTAACGTCTTGATACATTTACATTATGATCAACAGCCAGAGGCCAACAGATTGAGGCCAGAGGAGTCAAAGGAACCTCACTCGGTGTGAAAACCGAGGGCCGGGCATGTAGGTATTTTAAATGTTATACAACATCTTTCAAGTGATGGCATTTAGTTGAATTGTTCAAAGAAACACTAACTAGAGTGCCCTGACTATATTTATTCAGGTTCAGAATCTTCTTGACCCGACATCAGTATTAATTATATGAATATTAACAATTGTGATAAAATACACTTTGTACGGTTTCGTACCTATTTTCGATAATATTTTCTTTTGTTGCAGGTGAGTACTATGGCAACAATCATTCACCTATCCGTAAGTTACATCTAAAACCAGAGGCATGCATGGGTGAAAAGAGATTTTCTGAAGAATATATACATTGTATATATAGGATACATTAGCATTACTGATATGATATGAAAACGATTAGAAGAAAGGGCATGTGCCGTGGGACGGGATGACACTAGGTTCAATATCCTCGACTTATATATCAATTTCCATTTTTTAAGTTTTCCCTCGGCGTATACATTTTAAGTATTCTCTCCTTCTCCGTTATAAGGTACTTTTTGCCATGACTCTGGAAACCCAGTAAAGCAACTATTCTCACGATTAATTAGTAGTAGGCTTCCATAACTATGGCCTCCAGGAAAGAGGAAAAAATAATGAACACTAAGTTGAGTAGCTTTGGTCGATAGTATATATATATATGCTCCCCTCATATATCCCTGGATGTATTATAAATGCTGATGTGAGGTGCAAGGTACAGTCGGCGCATGTAGCTTGGCTCTGGGGAAGCATTTGTTTACCGTTTATAAAATGTAAACGGTTTTTAGAGCCCCCAGAACGGACACTCCCGCACCCAGTCCCCTCGTAGTGAAGTAGTGAACGACATTTTTTATACAAAGAACTGATTCAACACCCTTTAGCGTTTACGATTGATGGTGAGGAAGCGTGGGGCATTGAGCGAGCTATATTAACCTGAGGTTAATTCAATTTTTAATGATCAGACCAACTCCTTTTGTCAGTAAGCTGCACGAAAGGATTTTCCGTTTTTTTTCCGAGTCTAGGATATCTCCGTGATAGCTCTGTCGCATGTCACCCCTATCAGCCAGTGTTTCAGAGACGCCGTATAAAATGACCCGTGGAGAATAAGCCGAGGTTCGAATTAGTCCTTGCAAAATGAGGTCCCGATTGTAAAATTGACTCCAGGGTTTATATTTTCATAAACCTGAAATGAAATAAGTAGCAATTTGGATATTAAGAATCAAGAGAATTACCAACGCAAAATAAAAATATCAGAAGACAGATTAGCGTGTGGGGTATCATTTTCCACTACATTTTTGGATCCTGAATCGATTGGAATGGGACTGGAACCCGCCACACCGACTGTTTTCCCCATTTCCCCCATGTTGAAGAAATGAGTCTCCATGCACCTGGTCCGAGGAATAACCAACCCGTGTGAAAGAATTTGCAGCGTTTTTTATAAGGATTATATCGTGAGTGTATTACTTTTTTCATAGGATAGGTATTTTAAATTCTATAACGTTACGGAAGTAGTGTAACAATATAGTGTGGTAACATTATGTAACCCTGACGGTTACCACAATAAATACCTATTGATTGATTGAGTGTATTCGGCCTTTCTTCGTGTAAAGAATGTCTCGGCCTTATCACGTCCCGTGTTTGAAACAGTGGCGTCGCCGGAGGAGGGTTGATGCTGAGAGTCGTACCTTTTCGACCTTTCTGCCCTGAGGTCCCTCGATTTAAGTGGTGATTATCCTTCAAGGGAAGGGCCGAAGGTAGGTGCCTCATTAAAATTAATAGCCTCATCAACTCTTAGGGTGGGCTAAGTTGTCCAGTCCGTCAAGGTTCATCTTGAGTGAAGTGAAAACCCCTTGTTCACCCTTTTCCTCTTCCAATGCTAGCTTCTTACTCAGTGCCTCTATAAGATGTTCAATCGTCTTCCTTCAGCATCAGTCCATAATGCAGTTTTCAAAACTAGTTTCTATGTGCCTACACAGGAATGAGGAGTGGTCACAAGATCATCAATTCTACTTTTCATGCACTTAGGGATCATAAGGTGAGGTCTATGAGACGCCTCCTAGAACATGGAGGAGGAATCTGCAATTTGTGAATGTGCCTTTTTGAAGCAGGAAGCAGGAGTTTTAAAAGGTAAACAAATACCCTTAGGTTTATTGTTCTTACTCGCTTTGCTCGTGTGTGTGGAGGGGGCTCAGAGATCATATAAGAGAATTATTGCGCATTATCAGTCTTGCCCCCAACGACGGAACATGACCGTCTAAAGGAGGACCCCAAGAAATATTATAGTATATAGTAAATATTATTGTAGTATATATTATTAGAGACAAAGATGGTTTTGGTGGTGTTCTGATAAATCTACCAGAGTAACATTATTTGAGCCCTGGGGGGCATTATGAATCGGCACTCGTGTTACTGACTTTCCTTAAACGTCAGTAACATTAGTATAAAACCCGTTCGTTTTTTCCCTTTATTCATTAGGTAAATACAAAACTATACCCGTGTCGTTGCATTTAATATTTTAAATGCGGACTCATAATATTGATGAAATCTCATCTTAGGTGAACCGCTACCCTTGAATAGGGTAGGTTTAAAATTTAATGAAGATAACTATGGTGCGCTCTTGCTGCAATTCAATCATTGCCAACCAGAACATGATATATTTTTGCTATGCATTGCTATCAACACTTTCAACAACATTGATCGAATAGTAATAGCGAAAGCGCACGACATTAACTCCTCCCCATGTAATCTTCCTTGCTCCAGCTAAACTGCTTCTCAGCCGACATTCCATGTGATATTACCATTGAAGATAGGGGCTCCTCTCATCAAACTTCTAACAGCTGCTGTTACTGGCCTTGAGACCCTTCCGCTCTAGAATAGGCAAACGCTCTTCACTTGAGTTTTTAATAAGAAGCGCTTGCCGCCTTCGACCCGATTTCAATTTAAAAGTTGGGTACTGAATAAGCTTGGCCCAACTACCAACTTCCTTTTCCCTTATCTGTTTTTTTCCCTGACGCCTTGACCCTATTAAGTTCTTCCATATTACGTTCTTCAGTCATGAAGTATTTCGATTTATTCCATTTTAAAAGATGAACGAATTAACGAGTTTGCACTGTTAAGCTTTAAGATCGACCCAAGTGCAACCACCGTTGCCTCCATACGACACCATAAAAAAAGTAGGTTGATTATTCAAGGAATAACCAACCAAAACGATGTAGAAGATTCATTTGGATCGGATCATCCATATTTTGAGGGGTCAACCAGAGAGGTATAAGTTCATCCATGCCCAGACCCCTGATTTGACTATGGATTATTTAAACGAACGCGCGGTATTTGGCTCAGTCTCCTTGCCAACAAGTGTATGTCAACAATGCCCCGACATACTGCGGCGAATTGATAATTCCAAGCTTAGAGAAATGTAGACTCTTGTCCTTCCCAATATCATCATCATGATATCAATTCAAGTGCGACAGTGTTTTGTTACCAGTGATGGTTGTGGTAGAGAATTGTGAGCAGTATGTAGAGTGAACGTGGACAAATGAAGAAGAACGTTATGAAACCATGCGTTTATTGTTCATAGAAGTTAGACTGGGCCCTGTCTAAATGAATCAATCCTGCATACATGAAACCCCCCTGTTGCCCTAAAATGCCGTTCGGCATTGAAAATTTGCAAATATTTCAATAAAATTAATTTTTACTGGATATTGGTAACGACTGAGTACAAATGGTTTTTTTTTTTTTTCAAATTGTTTCAATCCCCTCACGAATGGGAATTTTTCAATCCTTTACGTTGCATTCAGGCTCTAATGAAATTAGTAATATTTTTATCAACAAACTTATATCACCGAGTTGTACGTATTTATAGCTGCTCTCGAAATTTCCGTATATCTTGGGCGTAGCCTCTTAAAGCCTTCTCTCTGCTATTCTTCCGCGTTGTGATGAATCGTAAGCCAAACCGAACTATTCTTCACTCGGAGTTTTGAAACTACTTGACAGACGCCTACGTATATATTGGCGATACTCCGCTCTTCTCTCTTGTTGGTTTTCTCCGATTCAAGTGGGGAGCTCTTGAATAATGTAGTGGCTTTTTCGGTGGCTTTTTTCGTTTCGAAAGTACTCTGAACAGTCTTCGTGAAGGAGAACCTTCGCCGTCTGAAAGATAATACAGAGAGATACGATTGATGTATAGCAAATGACGGAGGTGGAATATGATCCGAGCATGTGATTCAATATTTATTTTATGAAACATAAAGGAGTTAATAAAGTTCCGTCAACTGGTGCACGCTCACTTGTTTCCGACTATTGCTTTGTTGCCTCCGGCTAATTATCGGAATTAATTTCACTCCTATTAGTAGCCCAGGTGTTGCAATCAAATTTCAATATAATGGGCGCCCTCCTTCACTTATTGAAAAGAGTTCCTTTGGAGTTGCTCCGACAGTTATATTACCCAGCAAACCTGAAGATCACTTTGATTGGATTGCCATTTGGTATCCTGAAATTTGACTAGCTGTACGGTTCGATAAGTTGGAATTCAAGCCTCTTCAACACATTTTTACACGAATTTGCTCGATTATAAATATATGCATCTTACCTTTTACAGTTAATTGTCAAGACATTTTTAAAACTGCGCAAGAGCACTATGGTTTTGCTTAATGAGTTATATTGAAGACTGCTATTCCGTAGAGGCTTATATCGGAACGAGCGTAATGTCGTATTTGGAGATCGATGTCTGTCTTCATTGAAAAGTTTGGAAAACGTCTTTACACAATCCAAACCTCTTGCAAGTTTGGGTTTTGCGCTGCTGCTCAATCAATCTTGACTTTCTACCTAACTTCAAGTTAGATGACAGTTTTCAAGGACGTTTGTGGACACAAGAGTTGGTAACCACAAGGGTGGTGAAGAAGCGACGGCATTCCGACAGGAGGAGATGATGAACACGGTCGAGCTAGTCTCGCTCCTCGCTCCTCTTTGAAGGGCCGAATCTTCAGCTTTTTGGAATATGAATAGGCAGTAGATACGCCATGTGTTTGAATTATTAGGTTTTTGTACAACGCTGGGTGACCTCTCGATGTTTTGTCGGTGTCGTATTTTTTTTCACCCCGTCCAATACAGTCGGTGACTGTATATTATTCTCTTCTCTCGTTCAATCGAAATCCTTCACTTTAAATAATAACCTCTGCTCTCACAGCTTCATTTATTTTTGCTTAGTCGTAACTCTTAATCACATTCTCATCTAAACTGGCTTTATCATCCCTTGATTAAACCATGGGATCATTCGAATCTCCTGATTTCCCAGGAAAGCGTTAAAAGCTCAAAGTACCCACCAAGCGTTAATCAACGAGATGGAATGATCAAACATGGGTAGATAACGTTTGAAACCCCATGGGTCTCTCATACGTCCTCCGTTCTTCCGTTGATTTGCCGACTAAAGGTGCTGTAACGCCGAGAGTGTCTAGTCTTTGACAGCTAATTAGACTCCCCCCTTCGCGTTCTTTACGTTGTGTTCACTACACCCCCGTCTGTTCTTGAACGTACGAGAGAAAAGGATTTCAAAAGAAGACGAGAGAGAACGGGGGAGGGGGTTGTTTGGAGGGGTGGTTTTGGATGAGACGAGGGGAAGTTGCCGCCCCCAACCACCTCCATGCCGCCCCAAGCTCGATCGTGGCGGACGTTCCCACAGCCGTCCCTCGACAGTCGACCCCGGGCCGCCGTCGTGTCGCGTGAGACGAACGTCGCCACAAAACTGGGGGCCCTTCACTATTTTATGAAAATTTTCATCACTATCGTTATTGGTTGCCTCGATTTTCGTTCTAATATTCTTTTTCGACAAAATTCATTGCCACCACGAGCCACTGGCTTCTTTCTACGAATTTCCCCTGTTTGATTTCTTTCTTTGTCATAAAAGGCTGTAATGTACAAGTGCCCGTAACATAAATGCCAAACCGAGCCCATCCGCCTGCTCTTTTTGCTGCTCAAATTTGAAAATTAAATTAACCATAAGTGCCACAGTGATAACGACGAGTGAGGATTACGACTGAGGTATGTGGATGAGGGTGAAGTGGTCGGTTATCAAGGGGTTGTGGGCGGTGGAGCGGGTTCGGGGTGAGGGGAATACACTGCTTGCGCCGAGCACTTGTTGCTCGCCGCTCGGTTCCTTCACTAGGACTGTCCTCCTCATAAGTAGGAGCTTATAGTTAGCGGAGGTAGTTTTAAAATAGCTCATCTTCTCATCTCTACTTCATTGAATCTACTCACTTATCCCCTGGCTGTCAGGCTCTCCTGTTGTATAATATGATACTCATACGGATATGTTGAGTTAACAGATAAAATAATATACTGCTCTCGCAAGTCGATATCAACTAATTAGTAAAAAAAAAGCTAAGTTCCGTCCTAACCTTATTTTAAATGCCGAAGCGATTGTTAACAGTCCCTCATTGGCCGATGTAATGACGAATGAGGTAGGCGATCAATGTCTCTCATCACAAGTTGAATGCGCTGTCTGTCCATCGCAGGGTACTTTCCATACATAATGTATCAATTTGAGTTGAAGTAGTTTGGTGAACACGCGACAACCTTTCAAGGGTCATTGTCTGAAAAAGGTATTGTCCAATGTCTGCTCTGAATCTTGGTTGCCACTCAAGCCAGTCTTTTGCGCATAAATAATAGTAGGTGTCAACCCGTTGAAATGAGAAATATTAAGGAAAATACTCATTCCGCTGCCCTTGAATAAACCATGAAACGAAAACAACCGCTTGAATTAACGAGGTCATCTGTTTACCGGGCTGAAATTGAGTAACCTTTTCTCGGCAGAAAGCTCTGCATTTTAATTTGAGTATTCACACGAACCATGATTAATCGAGAGAGTTTCATTTTCATAATTAGAGTCGGAAAAACAAACTGCCGTCCCATGGTCTTCAAGAACGAAACGCCCTATTATTGTTCCTAAAAAGGGGCCAATGTAAAGAGTTGCCATTCGAGTATAAAATGAGGTTCTGAGCACGATAAAACGAGAGTCGAGTTTGAATCGAACTCTTGTCGAAACTTGTAGAGAGTTATGGGTCGTAACTAGTTTTGATATGGGTAATGATCATTGAAACCAAGACATTAGTATGTTACATTCATATCCCTGTTTCAGAACTTTCTAGATAATGTTGGTCGCGGGTTATTCATTTTTACCTTTGACCAAATACATTTTTAGGTTTGCTGCTTGACTGCCGAACAGTTTCAAGTTATCATACGCACATACCTACGTTTTCTGGAAAAAATCACGAGATTCGCAAGCGGGGTCACCATATTACGCGCTAACCTACACCTTCTGACCTTTAAGGGGGTGGTCTATATTGTTAAGGAGGTGTGACTCACTAAAGATTTTCCCGGCTTGAATTTTTCACTCGTTTAGTATTCACGTTTCCGCTGGTCAAAAATTGGTTCTAGAGAGTTGTCTAGAAAACTCGCAAAATCATTTTCGTGTAAGCTGAAGAACCCTTGATATTGCTCTCGATGTACAAGAAATCTAATTGATATGCTCACCCTGTACAGAAGGGAATAACCAGTAATTTGTCATGATAAGTTGATTTCATCGTTGCAGAGCTCGATCATCGCGGTAACTAGTAATGTTTAAAGAAGAGACCACTAACTGAAAACGCTGAAAAGGGTTTATAATCAGGAAGGGGTCATTGAACCGCGAAACGAGAACGAGGGTCAACACCATTTTCACGCGTGTAATAACGATTTAGTGCGGGCTCTCTCTTCAAGCGAACCTCAAGAGCCTTTTACGCGTGTATATTTTTCCAGTCATTCGAGAAAAAAGTAAAACTGCCGACGAATGCCCTTGACTAAATATACATTCCTGTTTTCAATCCTTTGTGTAGGACCAGTACGAGAATGATTGACTCAGTTGATAATGTAGATGTATAACGCGAGAGTTTTCTTTAACTCTTGGGAATTTAAAAATGTGAGTTTCCTATTTTTTCATTTTCTTAAAATCGGAGACCCCTTCCTCTGAATGATGGGAATTCATTTGAAGGAAAGTACCTCAACGAGAGGAAAGGAATATAGTTATTATTATTTGTGGTTAGCTCCCGAGTAGGACTGATTATCCAATGAGCGGTTGGAATAATTTATCACGAATAGAAACTGTAGGTACCGAATGGCCCTCAATGAAGGACCAATTACACAGACGGGCTTCCTTGATGAACAGCAGGGAACAACAACAGTCAATTACGGTTCCTACCTTCTCCTTAAGGCTTACATTTTCGCCTCTTCAACTAAATCTGCCTCAACTGTGTTCCCTCACGCCCACAACCTCCTGAACGGACTGTTATACCACCTAATCGCTTTTCTTGACGGAAAATTGACGCAGAAGATGCAATCCTTGTCATTTTTAGTTTGCGTTCCCGCGGGCCAATAGTTTCAACTGAAATAATTCTTCAACCGGAGCCACACCGTCGAAGATTCTATCATCTCGGACTACGTGTAATGTATGGAAGATGCACGGGAAGGAGATGGTGAGGTTGGGAGGATGTGGAATGCGCTGACACGGTCATTGGAACTGTTTGTTGCCTTTCTCGAACAATATGCTGCAAGGTAAAATTGTATAATTGTTATATTCTTGTTGTCGAATATTATAATATGGCCTTCCAAGTTGTGTATTGAATGATTACGGTATCGCACGCTGATACCGGTGATACATGGTATGATCCATTCTATTTATTCTCTTCTTGATGTGCATTACGGCGTTCTATTTCAGTTGATTACATTAGTTCTTCTGCTGGTGGAGTGGGCTTTGCTCGTTATTAAAAGAACAAACCCCTTATTCCTGGGCGAAATGCAAACCTTCTGACACTCACTACTCTCATACATTGTTCATCCTTTCCCTTCTTTCTCGCGCTTCTTCTTCGAAACGAATCACTCCAAAAAGCACCAAAATAGATATTGGAGCATTCCATGCATGAGGTGTAACGAGAGGTCTA
Organism: Cyrtorhinus lividipennis; assembly: GCA_019603395.1. Classification (NCBI taxonomy): domain Eukaryota; kingdom Metazoa; phylum Arthropoda; class Insecta; order Hemiptera; family Miridae; genus Cyrtorhinus; species Cyrtorhinus lividipennis. Next base: position 20,773,726 of record CM034004.1, read on the forward strand.
ATTATGATCCCATCTTATTTATTAGGTTTACTTACATTCTCACCAATAGATTTGTTTGTGGTATATCAAGAATCAAAGATAATAAACGTCTTACTTCAAATTCGAACACAATTTGTAGGCCTGATTTATTGATTGACATTATTTCTCGTTCGGTACGGTGTGTGTTATGGGTGATGAAGGGGTTATCTGGGCGAGTATGTATTCATGATTAAAACAGAATGGTTCGTATAAAAGTAATGCAACAACCAGAGGCATTACTGTGTTATCACCAATGTTCCCCTCTGGGGATTCTCAAAGGATGAGTTATCATTAGACACGAATGGTCCGCAACCGTAGCGGTATTAATTATTATAATATTGAGGTGGGACCTGTGGGAATCGGAGGAATGTAAACTGACCTCTGACACGTAATCGTCTAACCTACACGGTTCCCGGGGGTGATGAATTCATCATCTAACTGAGTGAGGTTCAACTTTTATCAAACCATTACCTAATATTAACTCAGATGAATAGTGTGAAATAAGACTGTATATTTCTACAGAAGTAAATAATTGTTGTATTCATCAGAAACGTATTGAGTGTGTTTTTAGTTTAAATTGAATCGCGGCGCATAGGCCATTTGTTCGTAGCCCATCTATCTGTACACGCTAAACGAATAAGTCTTGTTGGTTAGTTTGTCCATAATGAAGCTTTCTCGAAACACAATTTCAATCAGCCTGAATTCTCCCAAATTCATTAGACCTAGGATTTCTCCCCAGCGCCGATGTGCCACATTCAATATTTAATTTCGATTACTTAAATATGCCGGACAAACACGTTAGTACTGGACATTATCCGTACTCTTAACCAACCTAGGTATTTGAGTTGTTGATCTAACTGACAGAATGTTAATAGGATCGAGCGGTTTATTTCTATTTATTTTAATGCGGTATGAAACTACAAATATTTGAAACAACGAATGATCACTCGGTGATCATATTTTCTAGAGGGGAGTTGAATTCAGATTAGATTAATATGCAACCTGAAGTGAGCGCAGGAAGTGGGTCGTAAGTACCCTTCCTGAATTCGGATATGCTGAATAGTATTGTTCTAAACTCACCCCAAACTGGTCTCTGGTATGTACAGTCAGAAAATGGATGCGATTGCGCATCTTAAGAATTTTTGATGTCTCATAACTTGCCACAAAGTGATGCGTAACCTCAATACTAGTGGTGACTGCATTGAGAATAAGCTCACGCGTCATCGTAGTATTACCCTGGACTTATCGGATTCCGAAAAAGACCATTTGCTTTATGCGGAGAATCATATTGTTCGATGACCCGAAATTGCCCAATTCATACCAATCAACAGGTCGATCGTACCTTGGCATTGTACTGAGTATCGTTGGCAAACATTATTATCGTGTATTCAACAGTTCACTGCATTTATCAAAATTACTGTTAATGTTCTTGCTGATTGAGCTAATCTGAATTGTATAATTCGTTGTTCTCATACGGGTACTTATGGTCATTGATAGTCCAAAAACAACGGCTAGCCAGCAGTTTCATGTTGACTAAAAATGAATACTGATGTAAAGAGAAAACTATTCTCACAGCCCAAGGAAATAATCAGACTGAAAACCTCAGGATAATCGAAGAGGAGGAGGGGGAAATAATGAATCTTTGTAGTTATCAAAAAGGCTACCGATGAAAGTAAAGGAAGCTCGCTTGAAAATGGTTGCCAGTTTCCAGTCTGTTCCAGCCGACTAGCCCCTCATATGCATCTCGAAATAGAAAGTTGGTAACAGCAACACTTCTGGTTTTCGAACGGATCAATACCTTGGTAGTCACACAACTGACGTTGATGGCATATTCATTCACTGATATACTCCTCACACAATCTCTCTGAAGCAACCCCTCCAGTAGGATCGCCGGCACAAATTATTTATTTATAGAAAAAGGCTCCTCTTTTCGTTGGCGGCCGAAACCCACGACCGAGTTCTTTCCATCAAATATACATTGAACACGCTGACGGTTTGTGAGTATCAGAGAAAAAGAAAAGCTTCGATTCCTCTATTCCTGTTGTCACCGCGGTCACTTGATCCCTATGCCGCGAATCACCGTGTACTGAATACGTTTACATCAATATCCAGTCAGCTTCCTTACAGACCAAGGTTTTAAAAATGGAATGGATTTTTTCCTAAGAGTGTTTTAGTTTATTCTTCCTGGAATAACAATCCTATGTTGGCATTCCTGCGAAAAATCTCCAATTTTGAAAAAAAGGGACAGTCTGTGTTTTTAAATGTCCGTTTCTCGACCACGCCACTTGTGGCAGAAGGAACTTTTCTAAAATCTAAAATATATTTTGGTCAGAGATTCTTCTTGAGCGCAAGTCGGTAAGCAGCTAAGTCTTCTCAAGATAAATAAGTCTCTAGCCCAATCGGCCAAAGTGGAGGTGAAAACGGTTATCCGAAATTTTCGGAATGATGATATATAGGAATTAGTTTTTTGTTGAGCTGGTATAATCGAGCGATTGTCAAACTTGCCGCAGCAACAACCCCGGGAAGGAGACTCAACGAGTGAACCAATCATCACTTTTACTATCTACGCGTGGACTTATTGGATGGAAAATGGTTGGGAGAGAAGGGTGGTACTCCTACATAATTGGATACTCACGTAGGAAGGATGAAAGTGTGGAAGTTAACCGTAGATACGAGTACATTTCTCTGCCTTTTGGTTTGGTATTGAAGCTAAGTGAAATACGGGGTATGGAGTGCAATAAAGTGAGTTCTCAAGTTGTTGAATTTTACATGTTATCCACCTCCCATTCCCTAGTTCAAGCAGCTCTCTCTCAGGATGGTTAAAATGAGATCAACATCCGATAGTCCGTTTCCCTCTTTATGCGGTGTACCGTTCTACTCCTCATTTACCAACCATGTTCTCGCAGTTCGGTTTCAGTTGATGGCAACAAATTACCAGTGAATAATTTAATGGTCTCTTTAATATAGTTCATGCAGAATGCTCTTCGAAAAGATGGCATTGCAGAAACTTTCTCATCCAATGAATTAATAACGAATGAATAAAGATGTTTCTATCAACCTTGATAATTATTTAAGCAAAAATCATCAATTAGTTGCAATGGTTACACCGTCTGCCACTGGTTTCCACTTTTTTACTCCAACATCTTCCGTTTCCTAATATGCACTAATATTTTAGCGACTGCATACATAAAATAGATTCCTCTGTAGTTTTCCACCTCCTCAGGATTTCTTTTTTGGTTGGTTATTCATTGCATAAGCAACCTATGTTTTCATGCAAAAGGTCAACCTCTCCTATTCGGCTCAAAAAAAAATTTTTTTTTTTTTCGACATTTCATGGTGTCTAGATTAAAAAAGGTCAATGTCCGTCCGCCGTCCACCGTCCGCGCCGTTTTCGGTAGTAGAAAATTTGAAATCTGAATCTAAAAATCTGAAATTTGGGTCAGGGGTCTGTTCTCGGCCTAGGTCGGTCCTTGAGACTTTTCAGCCCGATTGGACCAAATTCGGGCGGGGTAGGGGTTAAAATGTGTTTATTGAAAAATGGATTTTCGAGATTTTGGACGATCTAGGATGGATTATTTTCCACTAAATTTTGGACGTTGAATCCAATGAAATGGGTCCCGGTACGATTGGCGCCCTCTGGATGAGGGTATGTATCCAAATGGGTACCTATTACCCATTTCGAATGTGTGTTTTCGATATTTCTGGTACCTAGACGTGTGGGGTATCATTTTCCACTAAATTTTGGACGCTGAATCGTTTGAAATTGGTCTGAGCCCACCACACCCACTGCCTCAATTTTTTCCATGTTGAAGAAATGAGTCTTCATGCGCCTGGTCCGAGGAATAACCAACCCGTGTGAAAGAATTTGCAGCGTTTTTGAAGATAGTGAACACAATCACTCTGGCAAAACTAGGAACCTTTTCCCATCTAACGTTGAGGAGTGCATCGAAATACTGTGCAAATTCCTCCAATACGATTTCTCCTTTTTACTCTTTTCTTGTTACTCAGCGTCTTGACGGCAGCCCAAGTCCCGTTAGCATTTCTTATTCAGATTAAAACATCTTCATTAATTTCTTTTTTCTTCCTTTCTCACAGGGCTTTATACAGCTGGTTCACTTCTTGATGATCTCTAATCCAATCGTTCTCCATTGGTTTTTTTTTTTTTTTTTTTTTTTTTCAAGGAGTCCGAAGTTATTTTTTCTTTCCCAGCATACCTTACGTGCTACTGCTACCGAAAGGATGAATGGGTTGTCGGTTTGCTCCAAACATGAAACATTTTACTAGAGCGATATATTACCCAACATGCATTTACATTTACGCATTCATGCGCATAATTTACAATATTAGTGAAACCTACTGTGCATAATGTAGGTGTTCATTAGATCCCCTTCAAGTCAATCTCCCCGATTCCTCCAAAAAGTTGATCACAAATAATCGTTTTGACCTCCCATTATTATACATTTAAAACTCATTTGTCTTCTCCCTACCGGAGCCTCAGAGCTTTACATTACCGGTAGTGCAGAATTATATCGTTGATACAGACAAATTGATCTTTGGTGGGAAAAGTTTCAACGAGGTGAACTTTTCCTATCTTACTTATGAAAAGCCGTTCAAACTTTTCTCCATCAGAATAATCCATTTCGTATGCCGTGGGTACTGTGCCATGAAACTTTTGCACTTTTTTATTGTAATATTATTTAGTTCATTGGTATGTCGAATACGTATGATAAATGAGCTCCGAGGGTGATTAAGTATCCGATTCTATAGCTTGGCAGCTTGCCTTCCAACAGGCAAACAACAGTTCCTACCTACCACGAATAATATACCATAATTGTCAGATTTGGTCAATGTTTTAAATCGACTTTAAATTGGCACAGCCGTACGATCATGAAACGTGCATTGCACTCTTAACGAGAAAACGTCCGTCTGACGCATGATTCAGCCAAAGCCGAATAAAGAAGTTTCCTCCATGCAAATCGCAGATGTAACCAGCACCAAGAATTGGAGGCGATAGCGACTTTAGTTCTTGCGATGAAGCAATACCCATTTCTTGCTTTTGTATTTTAGAACTTGAATGTATCTTTATTTTCATTAGACTCAACTTAAATAATTTACACTAAATTATTCAATTCAGCATAGTTACGTTTTTTGCGGGTATTGAAAAATTAAACTTGTGCATGATATACCAGGAAGCAGGTACAAATACGCCGTATAACACCGCAACTGGGAAGTAAGAGTTTTTGCTCAGTGCATATACCTACAGCGGGAGTTGTACGAAAATCCCGAACCACGCGAAAGGGAGAGTGGAGAAGATAACCAAAAAAGATGAGCCAAACGGAGGCAGAAAACGTCCTTCTGGGCTGGCAGGGCAAGGTCGGTAAAAGCTCGGGCGAAGGAAAACAGGAGGGGTTAGGCCACCGGGAAGCTGAAGGGGGCAGGGGGCCGTGCCCCTAACGGATCAATAATTCTAACTTGTTGCCACTGAACCACTTGTTAGAACCTCTTTTTAATTTACTTACTATTTCCTTTGGTGACAGCGTAAGGAGCCCATCTCGAACAGAGCCTCCACAGCGCTTTCAACTCGAATAGTAGTGATTATTGTGTTGTTACTCTCTCCGAGGACGTCACAGTGGTGTTAACTTCAAAAGTTTCCTCATAGCCTTCTAATTTCCCCATGTTTTACCCTCTTCGAAATAGCAACGGCATAAACCGTATCTTACATTCCCAAAACGTTGTATAGATCCGCGGAAAAGCATTCCATTTAGTATTATCCCAGACTATTTCAACATTTCTCTCTCCTTTGCCTTCACCACACATCATTTTTCATGTCTAGTGTTGGGATATCTGTTTCTCCTTACATGATACATTCATTAAAACAACTATTTCGTGAGATGATTTTGATGGAAGACCACCATATGCTTGTAGGAATGATGTTTCTTCAAAAAGATGGACCGAACCATGCCATGAGCGAAATTGAATCAACAATCGATAGGTTGTTGTTGATTGCCTTGAGGTATTACGGTTTCATATATGTGATGTTAGTTGTAACGGTTTTCAATATTCTTTGTGCAATAGTTTTGTTCGTTAGAACGTTCGGATCGGTAGGTACAAAAAATTGACCGCAGCTATATCTTTCTAGTTGACAATACCCCAGGAATACTCCACAATAAAGCGGAATGGTGGTATACTAGAGTGATCTCAGATCGATCACTCTACAGGCGGCGTTGGTTGGTACTCAGAGATTATGTATTATGATTTGAATAAGCGAAGATGTGTGGGAGGGAAGAGGGGTCTTCATTGGCCTGATCCAAGCACCATCCTTAGCGCACTCGTGTCTCTGGGTGTTTTTAATAGTATTCATGTCTGGATGCAAAGTTACGTTACGGGTCGATTCCTCAGTCAGGGTTCGTGGTGCTGTTTCTGCAGCCTTCACCTCCACGTCTGGTGTTCCCCAGGGGTCTCATCTCCCCCCCCCCTCCTCATCTTTGGTATTAATGGCATTGGTGCTGTCCTCAACGGTGCCAACTTTCTCATATTTGCAGGATGATATAAAGCTCTTCCTTCAAGTGTTTGATCCCTCTGACTCCATTACCCTTCAGCTTTGCCTTGATGACTTCACTCAGTGGTGTTTGGATATTGGCCTTTCCCTCAACCCAGACAAATGTTAAGTGATAACGTATCACCGCTTGCTGACCCCACATAAGCACCCATATACCATCAATGGTGTTGCTCTTAGACGTCCCTCCGTGGTCTCCGATCATGGAGTTCTTTCGGATCTCTATCGAGCTATTGTCCAGCCTCACCTGGAGTATGCTTCCGTCGTCTGGTGTCCCTCATACGAATGCCATGTGGATCAGCCCAACAGTGTGTACCGTGTATTCCTACGTTACCCGGCCTTCAAGCTTGGGGGTCTGTCGTGAGGACGTAGAGTACACAGTTTCATCTGCTCAGCCCCTCTGCCCGCCGGGCTCTGGCGGACATGTCCTTCATGCACGACAATTTATCTGGGCGCATTGATGCCCAATTCTTGCTTGCCCAGTTTGACTTACGGGTGCCCCGAGTTGGCCTGCGCTCCTGCGATCTGTTTGCAGTGCCATTTTCGCCCACCACTTCACGCGTTCTCGACCTCTCTGCCGACTTCCTAGAATGGCTAACCTGCAGTCGGCCGAGTGTGACATATTATCTCGATCTCCCTTCGTCTTTGGTGTTCCCCTTGGAATTTTGAACTTTCATAACTTTACCCTTACTTATCTCATGGCCTGCGTGCGAATGTATTTTTTTCTTTTCTGTAATTGGGCTCGTCCCGTTCATATGTAATAAATAAATCAGTTTACTGAGGTTTTGGACGGTGATGCGTGGGATCATGTAGTCTAGCTTACCCTGCGCACTACCATCCCACCTACTCGTTACGTATAGGTCAAAATGTATGGATTTTTGACAAATGAGCGAAGACACCCAAAGGCCCAGGTTGATGGAGAAAAAATTATCAACTTCTTTTGGGCCAATCCCATACTGTACGACCCTGGAAACAGAGAGTAGCAACTTTTAATTTTAATTGTTTAAAATTTGCGATAACCTAATACATTGGTACATTTTTATTTGTATGCGTTTTTCAGTTGAACACTTTAGGTGTTATATTTCACGTAAAAAGGGTTCATTAATAAACAAAAAAGGAATACAATGTTCCTTGCCAAGATCGTCGCCTCTTTCTTCCAGATTGAGACTCCTTTTAAATAATCAAGATTTACTTCATACCCACCTTAAGCAAACTGCGAGAATGATCTCTGCTTGTATGCTCTCTCGTTGCTGAGTCGAGCATTTCTCAATTTTCGGACCAACCAATCTCAACAATTGATAGAACTTATTTTTTGTCATGCGGAAATACATGACGAAACACTTTGTCCTCGACCAATACGGGCATCGAAGTTGAAAATTTGCTGTACAGGCCCCGCGTGCGGGGGATGGGGTACACCCACATCCTTAATGATGCTGCTACAGCACTGGCGATTGCCAACCCAGTAACTTCTTCCTCTTCCTCGTCCAGCAAGTCGTAAAGTTCTTGAATGCCAAAGATTAAACATCAACTGAACACACCTTCCACGCTCCTTTGAGTATGATATCCATGCACCCCCCCCCCCCCCCCCCTCATGTCACATCAGCAAACTGTGAACCTGTGGGCCTACATATGATGTGAGCTGTCGCTGCCTGAACATGCGTCATCTTACGTCAGTGTAGTCAGCCCATAGCTTAAGACAGTTTAGCAACCCGCGCAAAGGCAGCTGTATGGCTAATTTTATAGGTATACCATTATTGCTCCCCCTATTTTGTTTGTGGTTCTAGAGTTTCAGCGCCTTTCTATGAATAATGCGGATAACTTTGTCCATTCCTCGATTCATAGAACGGGCTGAGCAGTAATTTAATGGGTTATTCCTGGATCAATATTTCGGTGAGAGTTAGTTTATTATTCAACTTACTATCGGCTGATTGAAAATTTTCCCTACTGGGACCCATCAGAAACTGAAACAATTGGCCCTCTCTATGATGGACGTTGTAGGTTCGAAGGACGAACAGAACACAATAACGTTCCAACGGTAAAAGCGGACGCAAAGGCCACGAAAGAAATGTGACTACCCAGCAAAAAGCTGTACCATTCCTTGAAACGGGAGTACCTACCCTAAATGATGCAGAGCTTCCGACTAATTGGAAGGAAAAAGTTTCTGTTGGCGGCACTACCAGCTGCGTTTGATGGTTGAGCCGTTCTACAACTCTCCCATGTTGTCCTCCACGTTCCGCAGAAGTTGGCAGTATTATCATTCCATCGTCGTTTCATTTTATGGTCGACCCTCGTATAAAATATTCACCTATCGATCCATTACTTCTTTGGACTGAGCCAAGCAACTGAATGGGTAAGGTAGAAGAGGCAGAAGCACAATATTCATCTCTCATTAGGAATTGGAACATCAAAATTCATATAATTAGTAGACGGTGAAATGTTGATTCCTGTAGGAGTAGTATGAGTCACAATGGATTATTTAGAAAGTGAAAAATATCTTGATTGAAAGTATCTTTTCATGAGAGTGGGAAGGGGGGGGGGGGTCACAATTTGATACCGACTGCTGTTTATTGCCATCAGGGTCTTCGAATACAAGCTGAATCCCTCTTAATTGAACTGTGAGCTAGCTTGAACGATGACCTCATCCATCAACGAGATGAATGACTTTCACGAATTTCGATGTCTCGAACTATGTAAAATTTCAGCTAATGAAATCGCTTCTTGGTTCCAATATTTCGATCAACCGACTTTCCTCGAATCTTGTGAATGGCGTGGTAACTGCAAAAAGCCCTCTGATTCCATGCATCCACAGCAACTCAAGATTAATTGTTGCCGAAGAGTAGTCTTTCACCTGTCGTCTTCTGTGGTCGCTATTTGAATCCCAAAAGCGTTTTCGGGAGAAGGTTCTGAGACGTAAATAGACGCGATTAACAACAAACATCTTCTCGTCCTCTGTATTGCTGGTTTTGGGGAAGGTGACGCTTGAGGATCGTAGAATACATAGTAATATAAGGCGTATAGCGCAACTTCTTAAACCTAAAGAGGCCATCAGATCAATGCTCAACCTTATTCCCGATGATGACCGTTATTTTTCTGACAGGTCTGTTTTTTTTTCCTACGTCAGGACAATCGTCATCGTTTCTGTTGTCATTTGCTCTGATTGAACCTATGATGTTCCGGAATCGTGGCCCATCCATCTAAGTTGTTTGCTCTTATCCATCTTGAAGACGTCGGGTCGCTCATTTTTCAGGTTTACTGATGATGCGATTTGCTACATTCCCGACTCACCATTAAGGTTGTGAAACTCGGATGGAGGAATGACCTAAAATCAGAGCTTCAAAACCTCAGCATTTGGAATTTGTGGTTTGCTACATAAGTTTCTTTTCCTTCTGAAAAATCACAGCTTCCATTTTTCCTCCAACCCCATTTGATCGAGATCTAGATGATTCAGGAATCAGCGGTTTCTAATTTAGAAGTAACTTGTACATATTGAATGTCGGATACAATAGTTTCTAACAGTCTTTCTCTCGTTCATTCCACATTGTACTCATTCCGTAAAGTTCGTGAATGAGTTGCAAACTACAATTCTATTACTGCTTCCATCGACATCAGATTGGAACCGTACACCATCCCTCCGATTGTCTCTCCCTAACAAAATCGTATACGAACTGAATCGTAATCAACATATCATTTGGGCCACGCTATAGTAACACGGCGAACCGAAACGAAGCTCACCCGATATCTACCCCCGCAGCAGCGAAACAACGCTTATTGGGGCAGTTCCGTTGCTAATATCGAGTGCGTGTTCGACCCGGCACAGCTATAGGTACTAGTTACGTGACAATAATGTTCCAGTGCGTGATGGTGGGATGATTCACTAATCTTTAGGTACGCCAAATTCACTGTGGTTTCAGAACGTGTTCCCCCATTTCAACTCTGATTATTTCGTAACATTCAACACAATTCCACGCGGACTGATCTGATTCTCACTTGAGCACCGTTGATAAAGTTCCAACGAAAAACAAACAAGAAAAAAATTCACCCTTGGTATATCTAGATCGACCATTCTTTTGGGGACAGGACGAATCCATGTAATCTTCAAGACACACAAACGTCCCGTCCTTCTGATAATGTTTTATTAGTTTTGATGTTCAGATTGAAAATTAGAAATGTTCATCGGTAATTTCCAATTGCCCAAATTCTTTGGAGGTAACCAAGCCGTGATCATTTCCCTAAATATTGGTTGTAAAGGTCGTCAACCGATTTCTTTGGAAACGTTTCGCGTTGTCTGAGGAAGACAGGCAGCATTCATGGGAATGATGGCATCTTAGTTTTCTCGTGGCGTGGGACGTTCGCTCTTGTTTGTCTGTTCGTTCTCATTGTTTCCCTTCTCGCCCCCACAGTGAGCTGTCCGATACTCTTCTAACGTCTCTCTCCTGCCGAGGGGCGAGAGGGTCTTTTTCGATAGCGGCCAGATGTGTAGATGGCTGTGTCGAGACCTGCCTACTCTGTTCTGACCCTTTCCTGGCTCGACTCCTTTCGGAGACTCAACTCTCCAGCCTTTAGTGAGAGATGTGTCTGCATTGTTACTAACTTCATTAGTTTTAATAGCTTTCTACTCGAGACTCGGTTGATGAGACATGGTTGATAGTGCATAGCTGTCATCCAACTGTCCTTCACTTATTTCTCCCTTTCCAACCAACTTGTTCTTGACTCTCCAAAAAGACATGGATGCAGAGATACCTCGAAATGAAGCCCAAAAAATTGCAGAAATAGATGGAAACGTTGGGACTCTTTCAATGCTTTTATGGTTTGCTATTTCTATTCCACTCCAATGTCTATTATCACGTAGATATACTCTTCAAATATTGCAACCTCATCCAACTTCTTCCCCGTCCCTTTCTTCAGGTGCATGCTTGCTCACTTTTTCTTTCAGCCTTCTGGTCGAGCAATCTCTTTGGCGATGGGTCAGAGAATGGTGAATGGAGTTTTGAAGATGACAAGAAAAGAGTAGGAGGTCGTTCATAACTGCCGGATGGTGAGGCGATGAGCGAAAACAGGAAAGTTTACAGGGTGCTCAAGTTTCCCCCTTTTCACTTCCTTGTCAGATTTCCGTCACCATATCATTATTAATTTTCAAACTTGAGTTTTTCTCGAAACTTCTCCATTATTCTGGTTCTTGTGACTATATTTTTTCATAATAAATATCCCTAAGGTTTTGACAAGAAATTAATTCTGAAGAAGAGAGAGCACACGTTGGAAGATTGTTTTTCCCTAAAAAAAAAAAAACACGTTTTTTATGTTTCTGACTCTCTCTTCGCTCTTCAGATGATATCGTCATTCTCCCTCTATCAACTCCCTCCAAATGTGTATACTGTCAAATTTGCACTGATAGGATCTCGTGTCATGATTATCGAAAAAATAACTCGAGGTCGATTCTCTTCGAAGGATGAAAAGGTTTATTTTATCATTGCCGAAGAACGTTGTGGATGAATTAGAAATCACTCGTGGCGTGTACTTTTTACTTTTCACTAAGTAAGTAGATAGGTACCTACGACTGACTGGTGAGCTCTGTGGGTTTCTCCAGAACTGACCTTGCAGCGGTCACAACTACCACACTGGATATTGATAAATTTAACGCGGAAGTTATCTCGTCGGGTCAGCTAGGGATTGCCCGTTGAATACATTCAAACATGATTTATGATTGCCTTGATCGACGTATGAATGTATTCAACAGTAGATGATGCATGCAGACTGCTTTTATGAGCTTCTAAGTAATTCCATCAGGGACCGTGTTTCATTCCCTATTCATTGAATTCCCTTTCATCAAATATTTCGACTGTTCAAGAGAATATTTATGTAGTAGTCATATACTCAGATAAGGGAATGTGTATCTCGTTACTAACGGAGCGCCGAAGATGGCGTGTAGTTCCCCTTTAGTCTCCATTAATTATGTAGGTTCCCTATGGGATGGTGTACGACACGGAGTAATCTATATACCACGATATTCGTTGTGTATAGTTGTTACTTTTTTACTTTGATACTTAAGATAGCAGTTATATTCTATTAAGGCATGACTCGTCCTGTAAAAGGACAATCAATATCTAACTTCATTCCCTCAACGCATTAGGGAAGAGACAAATCTTTTTTGAAGAGTCTTCATTGATAAACATATTGTAACATAATTAGCATTGATCATTTTCCGTTCCTCCACCTGCTCCTTGCATGAATCGATGAAGAGGATCCGACCACGCTTGCCTCTCTACTGATTGTAAACAGACATAGTGACCGGTATTCGGGCCGATCCAATCGGTTGCAATGTTTGTAGAGCCCCCTGGCCACTGTAGCTCCAATTACGAATTCCTACGATGCTAAATCAGCAGCGGCTACCGTAAATGCAGTTTAGTAACATGTTTATGAAGGGGCACGTAACAAAACGTGGAACAAGCTATTTATTCAACCTAATTGTAAATCAGCCTCTTGACATTGTGGCAAATCATTGTTTTACAGTACATCGGCTGATTCTTTCTATGACGATGGTCAAGTAGATATTTATCAGAGTATTGTACGTATCAAGTTTTTCCACAGTCAGGACTAAGTGCAAAAACATTGCTTTTTGCATGAGTCTAGGCTAGGCCAGGCTGCTTTGCAGAGCTACACTATCGTTGTTGCTGCTGACTGGGTCGAAATATCTCCATTTGTCCACTTTATAGCTCTAGTAAGTATTCATACCTGTGATGGCAGCCATAGCGTTTTATTCGAAAGGATGTTCGGCTGTGAGCTTGGCCGCGAATTTGAATGGGATGGTTCTGAACAGAAATTAACACAACCGGTGAGATGGTAGGGAACAGTCAGCAATTTCGCAAGTAATCCTAGAGCTCAAACGCTAATTAACACCTCTCGGAAAACCGATATAGGATATTGCATCCACTCATATTCATCGTAATCGTACCACATAGTCCGGTCGAGATATATTCCATTTGTATTTGTGCAAACCTATTTAACAGGAATGAATCCTCATGCACACAAAATAATACTTGACATACACAATAACTATCAAGGGATAGTTATTAGGTGTGACACCTTCATCATGTAGGTAGGGCTTATCGTACCGCATACTATTATGATAATATTATTGACTCGATCACTCTTGTGCTTGAGAACCGATGCTTTAAAAGTGAACCCGAATGGCTTTAACTTTCCCTTGCTTTTGCTTAGTATCATTTTTTAAATGAAATGGGGTAGTATTACCATTCTCTCCTGCATAGATAAATGAATGAAAACAATCATTATTTGTAATCATGTCAGTAGTTATCTTTAAATTTATAATATCTATCTATCTATCTCTCTTCCAGAGGTAGCAAAGGAGGATATCCAATGGGCAAAACGTAGTCTGGATAATTTAGGATCAACTGCTTCACGGTGGTTTCGCCAAAGAAACTTCTCAATATGCTCGAGGTCTATCCCTGTAGGGTATTCTCATCTCTGAGCTCATCAATTCATGTTGTTTGAGGATAAAACAAACACCATGCAAATGGAATCAGAAGCTTCCCCCTTAGATTATGGGATCCGCATCCACTACCATAACGTTCCATGCATCCTTTATAAGATCGAAGTTCAAACATCTAGAAAGAATCTGTCCTAAAACGAAAAAAGCATTGTGTGGGAAAAGTTGTCATTGCGGTTTTCAGACTACTAATAACTACCTCTTTTGGAAAAAAGTGGGCGAACATTTTTTGAAGTTTACCGATTTAACACCAATTGTGTTCCCATGTACTCCTTGAACCATAATTACTAGCAGTGTGGGGCTATATCATTTCGGAACTCATCGTAATTTATTTCGCATCCAAAGTGGAAAATAGTTCCTCACTCGCCCGAGTCCACAAAAATCTCGAAAAACCTATTTTTTCATAATGCCCATTTTACCCATCGGTAGCTGACGTTCGATCATAGTAACGTTTCAGTAGATTTGGCGTCCGAAATTAAGGGAGACAATACTTAACGCAAAACATTCCAAAAACTAAGAGAAGAAAAAAAAAATACACATCTAACACCCATTTCTACTCACCTGCCATTGAACGATCGAGCTTAGATAAGTATGGGACAACTAGAACCAGAGTGATGTCCACGAGCAATACACCAGTTGTTCGGTGTATTTGATTGCTTTTTTGGTTTGAACGGACTCGTTGCTTGAGATCTTTGTTTAGGGAAGGAAATTACACTTTTTGGTCGGCACACTATTCTGATATGAATTGAACCAGATGTATATTCTTTAAAACCCTACTCCGTTATACGTTAACCGTCCTTATATCAACCATTAAAATGAATAATTAATATCTACTAACTGTAATTCCAATAATCAATTTCATACACTGCCCTTCAGGGATCTAATTGCGAATGTTTTCTGTTTCATGTAATCCGTTCATCGACACAGAGCGCAGTTAGAGTAAGTAGTAGTCAATTATATATTATGCAATACACGTAGAACCGCATGCCAAGGTGTTGTAGATCCACTCACAGACTGTAGTAAATTTTAACCTTCCTTAATCCTGTAGAACGTATCTTTATAATATAATAACGTCTTATACCAAAGTAGTAGATCTTGAGTCTTCATGATAACTTGTAAATGAGTACCCAAAACGGATTGAAACGGTCAAGTTAAAAAAAGACTCCATCATACCATATTATGGTATGGACTACATATTATGTAAATACTAATTTATATATTCTTTTAGGCCCTCAGGAATGATACATTTGCAATTCCATGAGCCTAGGCAATACTCGAGTTTGCATTCTTTCTTTTAACGAAGCAAAGCGTAGAACTTCATTCCTTTTTGGCATATTCGCTTAGATGCACTTTCACCTAAAGAGCCATGCCACGTACTGCCTTAATAATGAACGTGAAACCGAGAGAATTACTTACAAGAACGAAAATTACTTGTTGCCACGCGAGGGATGACAAAGGTCATGCGATACGATACATGATGCTTGAGACTCAAATGTGAATTTACGTACTTAGGTGATATGAACCAGGTTCATCGAGAGCGCCACAGGCGGGTAATGTGCGTAAAAGTATGCAGGGCACAAAGCGAGGTTCTCTTTTTCAAGTATCCGCATAACAAGATGACCCTCTTCTTAGATGGCCTCTATCTTTCTGATAACGAAGTAAACCAGTTTTAGTCATAACAAAAGCAGTTTCATGACGCATACGGCTTCGTAAGTTGAAACTGATAGTAGGTGCCAGAGTTTTTCATGGCATTTCGTAATGAGCAAATCATTAAACATTGATTATATTCTTGTCTATTCGTGATCGATGTTTGGAAAAATACTCATTGACAAACAGGTGTAAAAAGCAAGGCGAAATTAAAATTCATAACCGAAATTGAAAAGAACTACGTAGAAAAGAGCTTCTCGTTTCGTTTACTAATCATTACCCCCGTAAGCCCCATTAAGCTCCCCCAATGATTATTATCGCAATTTGTTAAAAGTGAAATTTTTCACAAATGAAAAAAGTGATATATGTACTCAGTTTTCCTTCTATTGACACTTCCAGCTCTCAACATTCAATTCCAGTGGCGGGATGGGCTCATTAGGTAATTTCGATTTTTGTGATCTATGGCCGATTCTAATTGTGTAGATTCTGTTTGATAGAGTTGCACCGTCGAAGGGTTGAGTCGTTGACATTTACTATTTCGAAACATGTAAGTGTTCCTAATTCCCTATTTGCTCATTTCCCGATGTCTTGTTATCTCTTTACGAACCGATAGTTTGTTAGAAACAACACCAGAGAAGATCACCACAAATGAAACACTATATTCCAATAGCTTTGTCTCACTTGGAATTATCAACCGATAAGGAATACCCCCATCTGAAGGCTTCAATGATTATTCCAGGAAAGCCGATGGTTTACTGTGATGCATTTGCAATGAGAACAGAAAGGGAGATCAAAGAACGAAAAGCTAGATGGTAAAAACCTCTTGCCTGTCATGCTACCCGTTTCATTTTCACTCTTCCGGAGGCTTTTCGGTGATACGCTTCTGACGGCTCTTTTGTTATAAGCTCCTAAATCAGGGAAGGGGGAGGGGTTGACTAACCACCCAAAATACTTCAGCGACAAGGGCGCCATATTCACAGTCCTTGTAAACTTTTGGAACCTCAACAATGAAAATGTATAGTCGACATTAATAGGGCCTCTTAATGAGACTGCTTTAATATTATCATTAGTTTTCAATGTTTGTTTCGTTAGGGATAACGATTCTCTTCTAAAAATGTACCTCCACGTCCTAAACGACCCGTGGTCCTCTATTCGGGTGTGGACGTGTGGACCTCAGTTGGTTCCGTTCATGATATCAATCTATTGAGTGCCAGGAGCCTATCTTTGTTTTGGTTGGTTATTCCTTGAATAAGGTTGGTTATTCCATAATCAATATATATTTTTTTTATGCTAAATGTTAATTTTTCCGATTCGGTCCAAAATTGTTTTCTGGACGTTTAATAGGTGTCTAGATCAAAAATGCTGCACACACGAGTAGGTTTATTCCTCGGACCAGGCGCATAGGAGACTCATTTCTTCAACATGGTGAAAATGGGGGAAACAGCAGGTGTGGCGGGTTCCCGGACCCATTCCAATCGATTCAGGGGACCAACATTTAGTGGAGAATGTACCCCACACGCCTATGTACCAGAAATCTGGAAAACACACAATCAAATGTGTAGATAGGCACCCATTTTGACCATAGCCTCATCCAGAGGGCACCAATCGCTCCGGGACCCATCTCATCGGATTCAGCGTCCAAAAGTTAGTAGGAAATCATACCCCACACGCCTAGGTACCAGAAAGCTCGAAAACACATATATTCAAAATTGGTACTAGATACCCATTTTACCCATAACCTCTTCCAGTGGGTGACAAACGTTCTGGAACCGATTTCATTGGACTCAGCGTGCAAAATTTAGTGGAAAACGATACCCCCACACACCTAGATTGCGAAAAAATCTCAAAAATCCATTTTTCGAAATACATTATTTGACCCCTACCTCACCCAAATTTTGGTCCAATCGGGTTGAAAAGTTTCGAGGACCAACTAAAGCCGAAAACGGGTCTGACCAAAATTTCAGATTTGTAGACAACTTTCTACTCCCAAAGTCGTTGAGGACGGCGGACGGACATTGCTAATTTGGGATCTAGACACCTTGAAACGTCCAGAAAAAAATTTCGGGCCGAATCGGAGAGATTGACTTTTTGCATGAAAAACTGGCTGATTATTCAAGGAATAACCAACCAAAAACGCGGTTTGTTTATCATGGGCAACGAAATCCATGATGACGTGATGTCTGGGGTCGCACACCCCTCCCGCTATTTCCGCGGGGTAGCCCCCACGCGACCTGTTTCGACCGACAACTAACGTCGCTAGTTTCTGTTTCCCTCGCCAGAATGCGGTAAACGCCTTTTCCCCTTTCAGGAGAAACAATTTTATGCCAGCTCGCGGGAATGACGCTTGTGAAAATAACGAAAACCATGTTCTCTATATGACGAGGGAAATCTGGGAAATGGTTCATGGCCAAGCTCCTCGCTTTATTTTTACTCAGTGCTTACATGTTCATACTCTCTAAAGCATAGAATTCCTCCAGTTCGCAGATTACGGGTGGAGTTTAGTTTAGAGTGAACTCCTCGTTCACCAAGTTCCAAGCCCATGTATCTAACTCCCATCAGAAAGTTTAATTGAATTAGGTGTACATGCTGCTTACTTCAATCGTGCCAACTTTCGAGGGGGAGGTACA
>CM034004.1:20792177-20911814 GCA_019603395.1 Cyrtorhinus lividipennis
TGTACACATGTGGCACCTTCCAAAATCATTAAATGTTACTCTCGTAGCCTAAATTACTGACATTACATCGATAATATGCACCAGCAGTAAGATGATATTTTATTTAAGAAGAAATTCCAGTCATATTTGAGATAAATTTCCATGGCCTATGAGCGTATCCAACTAGCAAAATCCATGAGTCTTTTTACTAAAAAGTTTTTTTTTATTATCGAACAACACGATTAATCTTTAGATATCGACTGTGATGATGAGAAAATCTCGTGTATACGTATCCATGAGCGCATTATTTCGACATTCCGGTCATTAAACTGTTTCCGGCTCAACCGTTACGTACCGTTGTTCTTGAGCGTTTGAATTCTGCTGCACAGGGCACCGACCTCTCCTGTATTGGGTTGGAGGGGATAGAATGATTTCAGTGGTCGCTAGGCATTTTATTTTCATCAAATTTGGACACTAAATCCAATGGGAGGGGTCTCAGAACGATTGACGCCGACCGGAAGAGGTTAAAATGAGGTAAAATAAAAATAAATGAATCTATCTACCCATTTTGGTTGGTTATTCCTTGAATAATCAACCTATGTTTTCATGCAAAAAGTCCGATTCGGCCCAAAAAAATGTTTTTGGGCGTTTCAAAGTGTCTAGATCAAAAAAGTCAAATGTCCGTCCGCCGTACGCCGTCCACACCGACTTGGTAGTAGAAAATTTTCTAAAAATTTGAAATTTGGGTTAAGGGTCCGTTTCCGGCTCTAGTTGGTCCTCGAAACTTTTCTAGCCATTCGGACCATATTTGGGCGGGGAAGGGCCCAAAATGTGTTTTTCGAAAAATGGATTTATGAGATTTTTGGCGATCTAGGCGTGTGGGGTATCATTTTCTATTAAATTTTGGACGCTGAATCGATTGAAATTAGTCTCCATGCTCCTGGTCCGAGGAATAACGAACCCCTGCGAATGAATTTGCAGCGTTTTTTAACCTGGAAAGGTACAAAAATAGCCCATGTTTTAGTATGACGTTTGGCGCCCACTTGCGTGAAAATCCATGCAGCTGTTAGACTGTGATGTTGGAATAAACAATCAAACTGACATTTGATTGTATGTATTACTTATAAGCTAAGATAAGCCAAGAATTGGTTGAGACTGGGGTGACAGGGGAAGGTTATTGCTGTTATCTCCTCTAGGAACAGCTTCAGAGAGCACCTCTGATCTACATTTTAATCCTTGCATTTCTCCGTATACAAATAATAAAATAATATTCTTAAAAGTTCAATTTTAGTAATGAGCAATTTTTGTCTTGTCAGTATAATCCTGGTTGGTGTTGGGTCTAAATCAAAATTTTTACAGATGAGAATTCACATGGCAATGTAGATATTTGCCCTTATTATGGAGATTTATTGATCTCGAAGAGTTAAACTTAATTTGTTTCTCTTGCCTGACTATTACTGACTGATTTTTCTTTCTCAGGTGAAAATGGTGAAGGCGCTGTTGACATTAATATGGGCGCAAGTTGCTCTCAGCGTTAGAAATTCCGGGCTTCCAACTGTTGACCCTGGTAAGCCACCTCCTAATGATCAACAATAGACGAAAATTTGGTAACAGAGAAACAGTAAATAGAGCGTTTTGGGTGGAAAACTGCGTTTTGATTTTGCTGATGGGTCTTATGATAGGGATCATTGCTTCCCTTTTTGCAGGTAAAAGCTCAAGGACTAAGTTCACACTATTTCCACATAATCAAAGCATAACATAAATGACTCCAGTATAACTCCAAACAGACCATTTAAATACAAAGCTGTATAGATTATTTAAATTTTCAATAACTGGGTTTTTCCTAGACTTTTCACGCAGGACTCATAGAACATTACGTCAAATTTAAGGTTTTCCAGTTCAAATTAAAAGTTTTCCATTTCAAATTGGATGTTAAACACATCAAATTGGAGGATTTCCATTTTAAATGAGAAGTTTTTGCCAAATTATTGGTGTTTTTTTACTGAATTTCATACACATGAAACGAACCACTTCTTATTTACCTATTGATCTATGAATATGGATAATATTGGATTTGATAATTGAACAACTTCATCGCTTAAATGCATTATAATCTTGGTTCTCAACAAGCCCACAACCACAACAGAAGACGCCAAGCGTCAAAGAGAGAAACAGATGGCCTCGCAGTGTGCCAACGCGAGGTGAACTTCATTATTTTGCTATAACATTATAAATTAGTATTGCTTGTTGTTTATGTGATAGTAATATTTCTTCTATATTTTCTTGAGGTTTTTCTTCTATCAAGACAGGTAGATCATATCTCAATAAAGTAAGGATTTGACTGGTTCAGTAGTTGATCCTCCTCCCGCTAGGTAGGTAGTTGGTGCAGGGAGCAATTGAGCTGTCCCGAGTGGTCAAATATTTATTGGTTTTCCATTGCAAATTGGAAGTTAACGGGAATAGCTTGTTTCACATCAGTTTTAAACTAGGGTTGAGCATCTATGGTTGGTGGACAATAGTTGATGTTTCCTCACAATCGGTTGTTGAAGGTGATGTTGGCATCGATGATGGGGAAACTTAATATTCGCACTTGCAAAATAGGTAGATGGATACCTCTTCTAATTATAACCTCTCCCGTCATATTGGATTCAGTCCCCAAATTTAGTCGGAAATGATACCGATATCGCCAAAAATTTCATATATCCATTTTTCAAAAACACATTTTGACCCCGATTTCCCCCAAATTTGATCCGAGTGTGCGAAAAGTTTTAAGGGGGGCCAAAAAATCTCCAACTAGAGCCAAAATCGTGTCCCTGGAATTTATTGTTCATTTTCTACTTTCTAAAATGGACACACATGGTACTTTTGGTTGGTTATTCCTTGAAAGATCAACCTGTTTTCATGCAATAGGTCATCCCCTCCGATTTGCCCCGAATTTTCTGGGCGTTTCAAGGGTCCTTAAATAACCACCAAAAGTATCTCATTTTTACCAACTCCGTAGCTGAATGAATTTTAGACTGCGCTTTGTAACTGTTGCCAGGCCGTATTCGCGTTGATCAATGAAACTTGTCGTCGCGAAAGACTTTCCCTGAGTAATGTCAGTCAAGAAATCGCCTCCTTGAAAGGGATATGCCATTGCTCAGGTTGTGACCGGTATTATGTCAAGGTCCAAGTCCGGTTCCCGTTCATTGATCTCTCTCCATTCCGTATAACGAGTTCTGTTTTCACATGTACTCCCGCGCGGCTTGCTCAGCCAGGAGCGTAAGTACCAGTCGTAACGAATGACTGCCAAGTTAGCCAAGCATCGGGTTATTCCCACGTGAAAATCGCGACTTCTCTGAAATTATCTCGAAAGTTATGCGTGGTGCAGTGTGTTCTAGACGCGACATCCGGGAGAGGTTAGGAGAGATGGTTCATGGAGGGATGCACCTGAAAAATCGTCTACATTATCTCATCTGAAGAATTATTAATGGAAAGTAAGAGGGATTCGCCTAGCACCAGTTGCCGGATGCGCTTTTGTGTGACCCATAACCTCATCCAGAGGGCGCCAATCGTTCCACTTGGACCCATTTCATTGGATTCAGCGTCCAAAATTTAGTGAAAAATTATCCCCACACTCCTAGATTGCCAAAAATCTCTAAAATCCATTTTTTGAAATACACATTCTGACCCCTATCTCTCCCAAATTTGGTCAGATCGGGCTGAAAACTTTTGAGGACCGACCTAGGCCGGGAACAGACCCCTGACCCTGAGTTTGCTTCAGAACTGGATGAAACCAGGATTGACTGAGTGAGTTGAGATCTCTGCTTTGAGCACATGTGCACTTTCCACAACACAGTCACATACTGCTCCAAAGTGTTGGTCATCTTGATTGAGTGGTGCGCTGGTGCGCTCAGACAGGGCAATAAGCCAGAATTTGCATGTTCCAGCAGATGCAGCGCATGCCCTCTTCCAGCTCTTTGGGGGCTGGAAATCAGAAATACTTTCCTCTGGGCTCATAGATGGCATCTTTGATATTGGTGCCAGCCTTGCTGCCAACCAGTAAGCCTGGGGCTTACAATACAACCAAATCCTTCTAAAAGAATTGCCATCATTTCGAACTAGACATCATTCACACAAAACATTTCAAAGGCAATCAATGATGGTCAGCCCCTCATGACTTTGGGCACGTTCACTCGTTAATTATTCAAGAAAAAAAATAACCTTCCATAAACCAAAATGTTTAACGCAATGTTTAAGAAAATGAAGTTGTTTTGCCTTGATGGCCTAATTTAGTTGAATTCAGGGAGCAATGCATGATAATGGGTATATTTTTTGGTTGTTGAAAAAATCTTAAAGCACGTTTTGCTGACCATAGCGCCATCTCTTATCAGAGAATCTCACTGCCAGGTTTATTCGTGATTTCCGGGGTCAAGACCTGTGGAAACGGAACGGGATATTGTCTTTTGGGCACCGACTGCACGTTGGATCAGGATTTCGCTCCAGACAAAACCGGGCATTGCGGTGGCCTCAGGACTGCCTTTACTCCTGCAGCGACTTTTGTGTGTTGTTCGGACAAGGAGAAGAAAAATGAAGTTGACCACAACAATTCCACTGTACATCTGGATATCAAAGTACGTTTTCCCTTTCCTGAAGGGCATTCAAGGTACAAATCAATCGAACTGCTTTAATCAAATCAATGTCGTCTTCTTCAGGAACCCATCGACATAGAGTCAATTGACATAACCACTGAGGCAGGAATGGATGCAACAACCACCGAAATCGTCAAGGACTACATCTTAATGGACAATGGTTGGACCTGAGTATTCAATCTTGGATTCATCACATTTTTCAGCTGTAAGTCGAAGAAAAGTTGGGTACTATCATTAATATTATTTTATTTCCAGAAATTAATGCACTGGATGCAGATGAGATTGCAGCCTCGCCACTCAACACCTGCGACGCCTGCAACAGTACTGTTCAATTCACTTCAGAAGGAACGCAACTTTGTTTGGGGAGCCATATTGGAAAAGGTTGGGTCGTCACATCAGCTGTCTGTTCCATGATGTACGTACAACAAATCACGGATGAACCAAAATTCACGAAGAGGAGTCTCTTATACCGGTTTTGGTTGGTTATTCCTTGAATAATCAACAAATGTGTTGTCGATAAATGGATTTTCGACATCCAATGATACGGGTCCTGGTGCGATTCAGGCCCACGGGAAGAGGTTATGAGTCAAATGGGTATATATCTACCTATTTCAAGTGTGTTTTCGAGATTTCTGGCACCTAGGCGTGTGGGGTATCGTTTTCCACATTTTTGGACGCTGAATCGATTGGATTGAGTCTTCATGCTTCTGATCCAAGGTTCTTCTGGGCGTTTCAAGGTGTCTAGATCAGATGCAAATGTCCGTCCACCCCGTTTTTATTAGAAATTCGTCTAAAAAACTGAAATTTTGGTCACCCGTTATTGGTTTGAAATTAATCACGCTGATCGGACCAAATTTAAGGGGAATAGGAGTCAACATTTGAAAATGGATTTTTTACATTTTTGGCGACCTAGGTGTGTGGGGTATCTTTTTCCACTAAATTTTGGACGTTAAAACAAATAGCCGTTCTATTTTCCCCAAAACAATCTAGCACTCATTCCAACTCCCCCTGATTACCAGCTTTCCAAGTGTGCATTCACATTTATGTTTGTGACATAATTTAAGGGTAAAAATGACGTTCTAAGAGCAACGAAGTTGTAAGATTTCTAAACAAATTTCACATGAAAATGCCAATTTCCACGAACTTGAATGGTATTGAACAATTATTTTTCAAGCTGAGTTGAATTGTGACACTCGATTTTCCCCGAAAACCCTGAAAATGAGTAGGTATTCAATCACAAAAATAAATGTGAATTTATTTCCTTTCGAATTGTCATCAATTTCCTACATTTAGGCTGAATTAGTGACTAGAAGTACTCAATCATTGGACACATTGTGAGACCTAACAGAAAGGAAATTTTACGGGCTTTTCAAGGGTGAACTCATATTTGAGATTATCTTGTAAATTAAGGATGTTATGGCCGTTTTAGTGACGTCAGGTCGGAAACACGAATAAAAGTCATAAATGGTGAATCATTCGGAAACAAAACCTCTAAAAGAAACGTCTTCAATACACTTTTTGTTTAAAATCAGTTGTAAAATCGACCCCTTGAAGGCTGTCAACTATAAACACCCTGTATTTTTCCTTTCAGAACGTTCAGAATTGGAATGACAAACGTGATGGCAAGTTTCACAGAAGACCCGGAAATCGAAACTGCTATAAAGACTATAGTAGTCAACGAAAACTACAAAACTACCGCCTCAAATATCCTTCTCCCTGAAGCCAACAACTTGGGTAAACATTTTTAGCTCTCACGTGAATCAGGAAAGATGAGTATATAACCTAGTGCTTATGTGTTTACAACGCATTAACTCCATTCTATCCTTTAGGTTTGATCTTGCTAAATAACACCATGGATGGCAGATGTGTGCCTTGTTTACCAATCAAAGGACAAAAATTCGGCGGCCAAGTGTGTCGTACTATTAACAACACGACTGAACCAGGTTAGTGCCTGAATTATTTTCATACGCACATTTCGCATATTGATCTTATTAGATTCTGGATGATAGTGTAACGGGGCGGCAGATTCCAAGGGCCCCGTCAAGAAACTTCGGCGGCGGGGTACGGATCGGGCCCTCTCCCCTCCAAGCGCCTGACCCAGCTGGGCGAAAGGCGTGACCTCATCGGATTGGTTGGGCGATGGGCGGCGCGAGACACCCAGGGAGGAGTAGGAGGGGAAGGCGACTTGACGAGCGGACTGGGGAAAGGAACATCAGTCAGTCGTGTACGAACTCAAGTGAAGGAAAGTTGGGATCTCCGAAACGAGGTTGGCCCCCCCTGCTCGCCATAATCTCGAGAGGACGAGGCGAGGCAGGGGCGGGGCGGAACAACCTGTTTCGGGGCGGAACAACCCCAGCGAAACAACCTGTTTCGGGGCGGAACATCGAAGCGGAACAACCGACGCGAAGCAAATCAACCCCTTGTGAAGCCGGTGTTGTGAAAGTGACCTGAGGGAACAAGTGTATCGTGGTTCCTTCAGGGTGAGAACTCGGGAATTGGGAGATCAGCCAATTCCTCTCCCGTAACAGTGGGCCCTTATACGAACTGAAAATCCCCCGTCGGACCCGAATGTTGATCCGTTCGCGCCCGATTCGACGGCCAATAGTCCAGGTTTCCCACGCACCGCCAGTCGTCGGACCTCCGTCGGAAAGAGCCTCGCCTCCTCCGGCCTGGACGGCGTTCCCCTGACCGAAGCCGAGCAGCGAAGAGAACATCACCCTGTTGTCTCCATCCGAAGAAGTTGGTACACGTAAGTGGCGAAATAACTCTGTCTCGTACCCTCGCAACGCGAAAGTCGAACTCTCTAAATCTGGCCCAAGCCCCTGACGTTTAGTCACCAGAAAGCTGATCATGGAGTTGTAGATTGTGACCGTATTATTTAGCATTTCGTCTGTCGTGCGTTAGGAAAAGAGAAAGGAATTAGGGGAGGACGCTAACAAATCACTTTCATTTTACCGTTATTCAAACCAAACATTTGAGCCTTCAGCTACCTCGTAAATTCATTTGGCCCTCAGCCCTTCACTTCTGCCTACTCAATAATTAGATTACGTAATAGTCAATATCCTTCTCGGCCGAGACATTCCCTATTTTATAGTTCTGTCAATTTGCGTTCATTATAAGTCAATATTGAATCCTTGTCTGTTCAATCACGAAACCCCATTCCTCAGAGCTTGGTAAATTCAGGTGTACTTGGCGTCTATGACCGACCATTGCAGACGTTCCGGACGGTAAGTGAAAGTCTTTAGTCTCCCACTAATTATTCGCCTAGGTCTATTTTTGGATCCCTAGCCCGTTACGTGAAAACGACGGGTTACATCTTTTGGTGGCAGCGGTGGGATTTTTCAGAAATCTCGATTTCTGTCGTATCCACAACAAGTGATCTTGACCAGGTGAATATTGGTGAGAAAAAGCTCTGAAGGAATTGGGTCGCGTTCCATAATCTTGAAATTCAAACTGTGCTAGTTGTAGAATTTTCTCCGAAATTTAAAATTGTAAGAAACAAACAAATCGGCCCGAGTGTGAGGAAGCGAGTGAGGAGCCAATTGACTTCAAATCCGTGTCTAGGATTTTTTCTTTCCAAAAATCGAAATTTAGATACTGGCTCATTTATTTAGTAGCATCACTCTCACTGTAGCCCTCTGTTCCGGGACTGTTCCGGGACTTGTTCCGGGGCCTTCTGTTCCGAGACTGTTCCGGGGCCCTCTGTTCCGGGACTGTTCCGGGGCTTGTTCCGAGGCCTTCTGTTCCGGGACTGTTCCGGGACTGTTCCGAGACTTGTCCCGAGGCCTTCTGTTCCGAGACTGTTCCGGGGCCCTCTGTTCCGGGACTGTTCCGAGACTTGTCCCGAGGCCTTCTGTTCCGAGACTGTTCCGGGGCCCTCTGTTCCGGGACTGTTCCGGAACTTGTCCCGAGGCCTTCTGTTCCGAGACTGTTCCGGGGCCCTCTGTTCCGGGACTGTTCCGGGACTTGTCCCGGGGCCTTCTGTTCCGAGACTGTTCCGGGGCCTTCTGTTCCGGAGCTGTTCCGGGACTGTTCCGGGGCTTGTTCCGGGACTGTTCCGGGGCCCTCTGTTCCGGGACTGTTCCGGGACTTGTCCCGGGGCCTTCTGTTCCGAGACTGTTCCGGGGCCCTCTGTTCCGGGACTGTTCCGGGACTTGTTCCGGGGCCCTCTGTTCCGGAACTGTTCCGGAGCCTTCAGCTCCAATTGACATCCCGATTCCAGACCCGTCATAGCTCTTACCAACTGGGAAGTCCTTTCTCGATTCGTGGGGAAATTATCGGTCCTTGGTGCGCAAGAAAGTGATCTATCGGTTCTATAATTTTTTCTTTATTTATTATTTTTTTTATTTAACAAGTGAATTCGCGACCATGCACCAAAACAGCAGCCCATCAGACGAGGGCGAAGCCATGATGAACCCCAATCTGGAAATAAAATGCACAACACAAGTACTTACCTTGTTTTACTAATGACCGTACCTCATGAGTCGTGACAGGACTCCCTGGGTCCCCCCCCCCCTTTTTTTTTCTTTAACCCTTTGTAATGGCAGCAAAATCTAGGGTTCGTTGTTCAGTTTCTGGCTTTGTGAAAGAGGTTGTCTGCATGACAAATGAGCCGTCGATTGATGGAAAATGCGTGAGTTGGAGCGTGAGAGGAGACTAACAGAAGGGCCGGTTTGTATGTTTCACATCATAGTAGGGAAGTAGAAGATAAGACCAGCGGAAGACACATCTCGCCCATCGCACCACCTGGGAACACCAGCGCCATCATGCTCTCGACGGGTGGGGACGTCCTGTGCCCGTCTGCACCAAGCAACGACACCCGCCGACAACGTACCGCTGCGAGAGAAAATGCCGGAACCTGCGGCCCAGGGACCCTGCCTACCCGAAGCCCTGCTCCCGCGCCGAACACGAGAAGGACCACCACCAACCTGTACCGCTTGTAAGCGATGGCGGTACGAACAAGCATGGATAGCGGCCAAACAACCAGACGCAATGCCCATCGCACCAGTCACCCCCACCGGAAGGAAAATTGCCGAGGTAGACCTCGGCCTCCAAAGATCGGAGGAGTGTAACGGGGCGGCAGATTCCAAGGGCCCCGTCAAGAAACTTCGGCGGCGGGGTACGGATCGGGCTCTCTCCCCTCCAAGCGCCTGACCCAGCTGGGCGAAAGGCGTGACCTCATCGGATTGGTTGGGCGATGGGCGGCGCGAGACACCCAGGGAGGAGTAGGAGGGGAAGGCGACTTGACGAGCGGACTGGGGAAAGGAACATCAGTCAGTCGTGTACGAACTCAAGTGAAGGAAAGTTGGGATCTCCGAAACGAGGTTGGCCCCCCCTGCTCGCCATAATCTCGAGAGGACGAGGCGAGGCAGGGGCGGGGCGGAACAACCTGTTTCGGGGCGGAACAACCCCAGCGAAACAACCTGTTTCGGGGCGGAACATCGAAGCGGAACAACCGACGCGAAGCAAATCAACCCCTTGTGAAGCCGGTGTTGTGAAAGTGACCTGAGGGAACAAGTGTATCGTGGTTCCTTCAGGGTGAGAACTCGGGAATTGGGAGATCAGCCAATTCCTCTCCCGTAACAGTGGGCCCTTATACGAACTGAAAATCCCCCGTCGGACCCGAATGTTGATCCGTTCGCGCCCGATTCGACGGCCAATAGTCCAGGTTTCCCACGCACCGCCAGTCGTCGGACCTCCGTCGGAAAGAGCCTCGCCTCCTCCGGCCTGGACGGCGTTCCCCTGACCGAAGCCGAGCAGCGAAGAGAACATCACCCTGTTGTCTCCATCCGAAGAAGTTGGTACACGTAAGTGGCGAAATAACTCTGTCTCGTACCCTCGCAACGCGAAAGTCGAACTCTCTAAATCTGGCCCAAGCCCCTGACGTTTAGTCACCAGAAAGCTGATCATGGAGTTGTAGATTGTGACCGTATTATTTAGCATTTCGTCTGTCGTGCGTTAGGAAAAGAGAAAGGAATTAGGGGAGGACGCTAACAAATCACTTTCATTTTACCGTTATTCAAACCAAACATTTGAGCCTTCAGCTACCTCGTAAATTCATTTGGCCCTCAGCCCTTCACTTCTGCCTACTCAATAATTAGATTACGTAATAGTCAATATCCTTCTCGGCCGAGACATTCCCTATTTTATAGTTCTGTCAATTTGCGTTCATTATAAGTCAATATTGAATCCTTGTCTGTTCAATCACGAAACCCCATTCCTCAGAGCTTGGTAAATTCAGGTGTACTTGGCGTCTATGACCGACCATTGCAGACGTTCCGGACGGTAAGTGAAAGTCTTTAGTCTCCCACTAATTATTCGCCTAGGTCTATTTTTGGATCCCTAGCCCGTTACGTGAAAACGACGGGTTACAATAGTAACAATTAATTGGTTTTAATTTCCAAAAGATGGATTCTGCGAATCAGAAGTTGAAACGGTGTTAGGAGACGGGAAAGAAGAGTTTCTCACAGCCACTTGCGACAGTGTGACGTCACCCAGCTACTTCGTAAGTACAAAAATGACACTAACTACACAACAACAGCAACATGAATTTTTAAGGCCGCTCATGTTTAGTGCTTCTTTTATTGGCTTAGGATGGATATCATCATGAAATACAGCTTTTTCAATTCATGACAGAGATTGATTGGCTTTTTTCATGTTTAATGAGGAGAAATTAGGGCCAAGCGGTATCGACGATCCATTATTAGGGTACAGAAAGTTGAAAATTTATACAATAAATAACGCGTTATTTGCCCACCAACATCGTTTTGAGGGGAAAAGCGGGACACGGACCGTAATTAGGGAGGTAAGGGTAACCACAGCCCCTCCTGACTGAATTATATATTATTATTAATTATTATATCATATGAATTAGAGGCCCCTTTGAAATAATGGCATTGGGAAGGGATGGATGGGATGCCTTCGTCATGTTGTGTTGCACGGAGTAGGGTTCAAATTTGAAGGTTTTTAATTTCAAATTGGAGGTTTCACACTTTAAATAGGGGTTTCTTATTTCATACTGGAGATTTTACACATGAGATTGGAAGTTTCCAATTTCAAAATGGGGGCTGTACACATCAAGGTGGAGGTTTCTCAATTCAAATTGAAACCAACAGGCACTTTCAAAATGATAGCATTAGGAAGGGATGGGTGGAATGTCTTCGTCATGTTGCGTAGCACGGAGTAGGTATTTTTAGAATCTTAAAACTAGTATGAAACATACCGTTCCCGTCAACTTCCAATCTGAATTATGTGAGATTAACTGCTTTTCTCTGTACTACATTAAAATTCGATTTCGGAACAAGAATCAACCTAATGAACGAAAAATAAAGACAAAATAAAGCAAATCGTTAATAATTAGAAACTTTATAACCTTCAAAGGAATTGGGAAGGGATGGATGGAATGTCTTCACTATGTTGAGTTGCGCGGAGTAGGTATTTTAATACTTGAAGGTTTTTCATATGAAATTGGAGGTTCTACACATTAAATTAGAGGTTTTACACATCAAATTGGAGGTGTTACTCTTCACTCATCAAATTGGAGTTTTTACATTTTGGAATTGAGGTTTTACACATTATGTAAATGGGAGACTTCACACATTTAATTGGAGGTTTTACACATCAAATTGGAGATATTCTATGTTAAATTTGGAGGTTTTACACATCAAATTGGAGGCTGTGCGCATCAAGTTGGAGGTTTTTCAAATTCATACTGAAATTTACAGGCCATCATCCATACCATCATTTTGAAGGGATTGATTGCATGTCTTCGTCATGTTGTGTTGCACGTAGTAGGTATTTTCAGAATCTAGCGTTGCCGCGTTTAAAACTAATGCAAAACGAGCCTCCAATTTGAAATGGAAGACCCATCCAGGTTAATATGTAAAATCTCCAATTTGAAATAGAGAATCTGAGAAAGGAAAATCCTATATACCTAATAGGATTTTCATAAAAACCTTCTTCTTACATGCCTGAGTAAGTAGGAGGAAGTTGATAATAAATTTGTCTTACCTACTCAATCCCTTCGATAAGCTCTCTGAGCCGCTTGAATGCGATTCTTCTCTACCTTTCTGTAATAGTCATCAGTCGACCAACGAATACTGTACGTCTGTAATCAAGTAGTAACAAACTACTATCAATGTTTCCAGGGTGGCGAACAAGAAAGCGGAAAACCCCTGATGTGCGGTGGTCATTTGGCTGGCGTTGAAACGAGTTCAGGCATCGGAACTGCGGTTTTCACTCAATTGTCAATCTACATGGATTGGATTCGTCAGAACATTCAACCAGCCCCTATGCAAAATTTCAAAACAACCTGAAAACACGCGTTTTGCCAGTGGGCATTTCAATCCGAGGACATCATAGACAACGGGCTAACCCATTCGGGCTAATATGCCCTATAATCCTACGTATCACTTAGGTACCTAGTCATTCTTCTAAACGACCTTCGCGTGATGATTAAATTTCCATAATTTTATTTGTAAACTAGGTAAGGGAAAAACCGTCGAAGCCAATTTTACCCTGAATATTATCGTGAGTCGTAAGTCGTCGTACGGTTTTTTGAATTATCGAAGGGTTTTATTGGAACCTAAGGAGATAATTGATGGACCCATCCTGGTAAAGTAGGTACCTAAACAATCTTATACATATAATTTGCTTTTTTTGTTCAGAATTAATATATATTTTCAGATTTTTTACTCGAACACTTTGTAAGAAAAACTTAGAAGTTAATGATGTTACATTATAATCCAATACGCAAGATCGTGGCGAATATACAATTGAAAAGAAATTGATTGATTACTTGATATCCTGGCGATTTTTGATCAAAATGATCAATAGAGTCCATTCTTACATTTAACCAAAACATTAAAAGAAAAAAAAAATGTTAAAATTATGAATATACAAAATAAAATAAATACTTCTTGATGGTGTGAGTTGGGAGAAATGTAGAGTACGATTTGCATAGATGAACTTATGGTCGACTCAGAGAAATTTATTTTTGCAGGATGATTAAAGTTAATTTTTTTTTTAATTACACTCCTAGGAGTGTCTTTCAACCAGTTTTACAGTTATTTTCAATTTACTTTCGATGATTGGAATGATCTGAGCAATAACATAATAAATTTCGGCCGTGCTCCCGACTAAATGGGGTTTGTGTAGAATGTCCTTCTATTTCCTATGGTGTTTCAGTCATGATTGAGGCGGGGGAAGTTTGTGGAATAGCATCTTTATGATATTATTTTGCTCTTGAAACTTCAAAATTCGTCAAGTTACACAGTTTTGAAGAACACGAAATGACACGAAATTGAAAATTCAAAGAACTTGAGGGATTGAAGACAATATTTTTTGTATTGTCGCTGTTAACAATCTTGGGTCACAATGTACCTCCCCACATAAAATTTTCGGAGTGTTTCAGTGGTTTGAGAACCGAATGAAAACATTCAACGTTTTGAGGTTGGCCGGTTATACACACGCGTTCCTCCATCTCAAAAACGCTGCAAATTGTTACACAGGGGTTGGTTATTCCTCGGATCAGGAGTATGGAGACTCATTCCAATTGATTCAGGGTCCAAATTTTAGTTGAAAATGATACCCCACACGACCTAGGTACCAGAAATCTCGAAAACACACTCGAAATGGGTGGATAGGTACCCATTTTGATCCATAACCTCTCCCGGTGGCTGCCAATCGTTCTGGGACCCATTTCATTGAATTCAGCGTCCAAAATGTAGTGAAAAATGATACCCCACACGCCTAGGTACCAGAAATCTCGAAAACCCATTTTTCGAAATGCACATTTTGACCCCTACTCCGCCCAAATTTGGTTCGATCGGGCTGAAAATGCGTCCATATGGGTTTCTCAAGCGGACTACCAGGAAGTTGACTTCAGATTCTGCCCTAATCATCCTTCTTCAGACCTTTATCCAGCCTCACATTGAATACACTTCGTTGGTCTGGTCCCCTTTCATGCCACACAGACCAACTGAATCGAGTTTACTGCTCCCATTTATCGAAAATGACGGCTGTGCAACGAAGAAGGGCGCTGAAAACTGAGAGTGCCTAATAGAACAGTGACAGAGCCAGCTGTTACTGGCAGGGGTAATTCCCATCTATCTACTGGCAGCAGAGAGAAAACGGTTACGAGAAATGAGCGGAAGCACTAAGAAGCAGAATTGTACGAGAGGAACAGCCCTTCCTGACTTATTAAATATGAAAAGGTAGTTAGCTACCTAGGAAATTGATAGGAAGGCAGCTTACCCTGTTACTTTGGTTTTTGTTAGATTTGTTGCACTCCATCTTGCACTTGATTTCTTGATTTCTGCTTCTTGATTCGAAGGCGTCACTTCCATCCTCTCCCCTTCCACTGCATAAATTTGCTGAGTTTTTTACTCAATTTGTTGCTCAGTCAAACTGCACTGAGCGTGTATGAGGCCCTTCAGCCTCTCAAATTGAATGATTAGGAGGCTTCTACCATTTTCTGAGTTTTACTGCTTAAAAAAACACGACCCTGATAAAAAAAAAATAATAATAATAAAAAAATAAAAATAAAAAAAAATAAATAAAAAATAAATTAAGGTGAATCAAAACTGAGTCATTTTTTGAACGTGTAATTAAATGAAAAAATATATATCAATAAATTTCAATCTCAATAACAATCAATGGAATTCCTTCCTCCGTCGGACTCTTCAGTTTTTGACGAAAATAGAAGAATGTCGTCTAAAAGTGACACAATCCCGTCGGTCATGTCCTCGACCCATTTGGACCTTACTGCCAAAACGTCATCTACGTTCACATGTCGCAAATAATCGGTGAATACGCGATCCGACATGAGAACACGTTTGATTTGAGGAAGCTCTTTTTTCTCTTTCGGGCCGACGATAATGGCGTTCAACAGGTGGCAGTCCGCCTCGGCAACGATTTGTTCGATGACGTCGTCCTTTTCTGCCGTCGCATGAGTATCAATCTAAAAATAAATAAAAATAATAATAAAACGTTGCAATTTGTTCCACGATGATTGGTTATCCCTTGGAGCAGGAGTATGAAGAGAACAGTGGGAATGGAATATTCTGGACTCATTCTAATGGATTCTGCGTCCAAAATTTAGTGGGATGCCTAAATAGCAAAAATCTCGAAAACACATTATTCAAAAAACACATTTTTACCTATATCCTTCCCAAATTTGGTCCGATCGGGCTGAAAAGTTTGAGGGAGGACCAATTAAAGCCAAAAACGGGTCCCTGACCAAAATTTCAAATTTTTAGAAAATGTTCTACTATCAACAACTGTGTACGGCGGACGGATTTTTTTTTTTTTTTTTTTTTTTTTTTTGCTAATTTTGAATTAGACACCTTGAAACACCCAGAAATGTTTTGGGGCAAATCGGAGAGATTGACTTTTTGCATGAATACATTCAAGGATTATTCAAGGAATAACCAACAAAAAACACAGTGAACGAATAATACTCCATAAAAATCAAGATCTTGTTAAGAAGACAAAACTCGATGCACTCTGCATTTGGCTAGTCAAAAAACGGTCCTTTATTTAGTTTCAGTAAATTCATTTCCAATAAAATTCTTGAATTTCCTTGAAAACTTGTGAATTCGGTTTGGAAAAATGTCAAATCGACCTGGAAAAACTACACTCCAGCTCAAAATGAACGCACCACTTCATCATTTCATCATTTATTATCCTCTCTTTTCACTTTTCCAATGTTAAACCGTTTGAGCATCTATTTATCTTATACATAAAAATTAACTTGATAAAAAATTGACTTAAATTTAAAACTTTTGGTCATCAGTTGCCCAATTGCCTCCTCTGGCTCAAATGAGGGCATGGATTCTTCTTCCCATACCTCTGATCAAGCTTTATACATCCTCATGAGGAATATTGGGACAATATTCTGCTATTTCCAGCTAATGATGATTTTCTGGCGGTGAATTTGGGGCACTTATTCTCTTTTCCAGCATGTCCCATATAAGTCTGCCTCATCGATAGCCAGTCCATGGTGGTGATGCCAGCCTCTTGTAGATAACCAGTGACGGCTCTTCATCGTCCATTAAGATGAAATCAGGGCCGATAAAAGGGCAATGTGGCATGACACGTTCTTCGAGGATACCTATCATATACCTGTCAGGATTCAATGCTGATCCAGGAACACCAACCAACTCAGTACGGGCTCCCTACAAAATCCAGCCCTCAAACACTGCTAAGCTCCCACCAGAGGGTGTGGTTTGAGAAACACGCTTCAGAAAACGTCTCCCCCGCTCTTCTTCAGATACGTTTCTGTGCGTCTGAAGAATTAAGACTCACTTTCGTTTCATCAGGAAAGAAAACAAGCCTCCACTCCTCCAAAGTCCACTCAGCATCTTCATGTGCAAAATTTAGTCGAGCTCTTCGATGCTGTCTGGCGAGGTGACCTTTTGGCTGGTCTGCTACTGGTCAGGTTGGATTCTGGGTGTCAACGGGAAGCCGTCTGTTGAGAAATATCGATATTTCGCACACCTCATATCAAACCCTGCAGCTCTAAACATGTCGAGGTCCTTTTACTTGTGAAATCGATCGTCTCTCGCAGTTGGGCATCTCGGATGGCCATCCACGTCTCCGTCGATCAGATCCCGGTCGTCTGAAAACGCCATGTATGGTGCACCCCCAATCGCCTGGCAACTTCTCTCTGTGAATGTCCATCCTCAACTATTTTCCAGCGTCAAATCGCCTCTGTTCATTATGAAACTTCTCCTTCAGAACATCAAGAAGCAACATAGTGGCATATTTTAACGAAAGATAACAAACCGATCCTGCCAAGTGCTAAGGCAACAATGATAATGTGTGAAAATACACATACGGGGAGCCATTAACATCACCATTGACCCAATTACTGTTGAGAAAACTTTGGTCAAAAACAATACCCATACGTCCAACTACCAGAAATCTCGTCCCTACATTCGAGATGGGTAAATATATACCCATTTTGACCCCTTAACCTCATTCAGAGGGCGCCAATCGTCCCGGGACCCGTATCATTGAATTCAGCGTCCAAAATTTAGTCGAAAATGATACCCTAGACGCGTTGATCGACGAAAATCGATTTTTCGAAAAACACCTTTTGACCCCTCCTCCCCCGGAAAATGAAAGGAGTGCGTCCGTTTTGAGCAGGAGTATTTGAGCATAGTATTTGAAAAATTGTTGAGTTCAGCGGAAGCTCAATCAGTTACCACTTACCTCCATAACGTCCAAATAAGCGTTGCTGTCGAGACGGTCGTTTTGGAAATTGAGAAGATCGTCCTCTTTCGCGCTACCCACAGAATTAGAAGGTCTCATGACGTTAAAATGTTTAGGGGCGTCACGAATTCTCTTTATAAGAGCTCCAGCTTTCTTCTGCACTTCTAAATCCGAGTCGTTAGTGAATGCGTCGTATAAAACCTGATGCAGGCGAAAAGGAAACATGAGAATTCACGATTGGCGCAATATGGTGCAGCCCAGATCCTCTTGCGCGGCCTATCACTCACACCAGGAGAGATCGAAAGTTGGTGAGGGCCTTTTGAAACATGCTTACTGCTCACAGCCGTATGAATAAGTGGACTGTAGCATCGAAAGAGTTTGTCGGAATGGAACCTCGTGCTGTTGCGGGAGGATCTCAGCGGGGAGACGATATTATATTCTCCAATAACTTCAAATTTCAATTCCATAAACGTCTTGCCAAAAGGTAAATTTCGCTGCATGAAGGTGAATTTAGCAATTGGGCTGTGACGTTCGTGGGCGTTATTAATATTTTGCAAGTCATCATCACGTTAACGGTTAACGGAAGGCAGTTAAGGAGTATCCTGAGGCAGAATGAAGGGAATGCACAACTTGTATCATCAGATTGCCAACAAGGTTCGACGAATTGGCCCATTGCACTCTAATCGCAATAACGCATTCAGCAAAATTCTAGACTTTGACACGACTATTAGCCAGGGGGAGGAATTTCCAAAACATATAAACAGCTGTTTGTTCTCCATTCATGGTTACTTGAAAGGTTATATGCCCTTAATGAACTCTCTGCTTTCTGGGAAAACAACACAGGAGTATAAAAGTGTCTCTGAGCCGTTGTTGTTAAAGCATGACAAACTAGGTTTAAAGTTGTTATCGACAACAGTTGTCGATAACAGCAGTTACAGGATTTACTAATGTTTAACCACACCTTCAAAAACGCTGCAAATTCTTTCACAGGGGTTGGTTATTCCTCGGACCACGCGCATGGAGACTTATCTCTTCAACATGGGGAAAATGGGGGAAACAGTGGGTTTGGCGGGTCTCTGACCCATTCCAATCGATTCAGCGTCCAAAATTGAGTGGAAAATGATACCCCACACGCCTATGCACCAGAAATCCTGACACATACAAAATGGGTGGATACATACACATTTTGACCCATTCCGGTGGGTGCCGATCGTTCTGGGACTCATTTTAATGAATTCAGCGTCCAAATTTTAGTGGAAAATGATACCCTACACGCCTAGGTACCAGAAATCTCGAAAACACATTCGAAATGGGTAGATACCCATTTTGACCCATAACTTCTTCCGGCGGGTGCCAATCGTCCCGGGACTCGTTTCGTTGGATTCAGCGTCCAAAATTCAGTGGAAAATGATTCCCCACACGCCTAGTTTGCCAAAAAAACTCTCGAAAATCCATTTTTGCAATCTAGGCGTGTGGGGTATCATTTTCCACTAAATTTTGGACGCTGAATCGAATTTAATGAATCCCGGAACGATTGGCGCCCTCTGGATGAGGTTACGAGTCAAAATGGGTACCTATCTACCCATTTCGAATGTCTGTTTTCGAGATCTCTGGTACCTAGGCGTGTGGGGTATCATTTTCCACTGAATTTTGGACCCTGAATCGATTGGGATGGATCCGGGACCCACCAAACTCACTGTTTCCCCATTTTCCCCAGGTTGAACGAACGAGCCTCCGTGCGCCTGGTCTGAAGAATAACCAATCCCTGTGATTTGATCTAGACACTATGAAACGTCCGGAAAAAATGTTTGAGCCGAATTGGAGAGATTGACTTTTTGCATGAAAACCTAGGTTGATTATTCAAGGAATAACCAACCAAAACGGTAAGGATAATTCGATTGTTGACCAGAATGAAAAACCGGATTTTCAAGGCAATTTTCGATTTTGTCATGGGCGGTTGTGAGTCCTAATCCGGGTGTGAGTGATGATGCGCCCACCCTCTCAAGTGTTTCTTAAGCGCTCACCTGCAAACAACCGATTTGTCCCAATTCGTGAAAGGCCTTTTTAACCCTCGTGTAAACCTCGTCCGGCGTGAGTCTGACAATCTTCTTTCGGTCCTTGGAAAACACGAAGTCGGGGAAGACTCCGTCGGTCATCCCTTGTTCGCGGATGGTGTGACTCATGACGTTACCCCAAAAATCCAAGCAAGCGACTTTCACTTCCCAGTGGAGGTCGTGTTGAGCAACGTGGGACATGGTGTCGTAAACCAATTCCAAGTTTCCCAGGCTGTAAGAAATTGATTGGGTTAGTGATGCGAGGCGACAACCAGCTGAAGAATTGTTCTCTCAGAATTGGGATGGCCTTACTTACCTCTGCTTTCGCTGATTGTACAGAGCTGTAATGGCTTTAGCAGCAGCAACCCGAACGATCCCCTCTGTATCGTAGTGGAGGATAAGAAGAAGCCTCTCCTATTGGATGACAATTATTCGACATTAATCCAAATAAGTGTAACGTCAGTTAATGGACTCACCAGTTGCTCCAAATTCAAGTAACCGCCTTAATTTTCAGCAATAATTTCTTACTACTGCACATTTTGTTCTTTTAATAACATATTAGGGAGTGTTCTTGTCTTTGGGCATGGAACCATCATTCAGAATCAATCAGTGTCAATACAGGGTGTCATCAGAAATTATGGGACATGCTCGAGGGGTCGATTCTACAGCTCCATTGCAACAAAAAGTGTTCATTAGATTTATGGTTGGTTATTCCTTGAATTATAATCTGAAAAAAGTCAATCACTCCAATTCGGCCCAAAAATTATTTCTGGACATTTCAAGGTGTCCAGATCAAAATTACCAAATTTCCGTCCTGATATACCTGCGCTAGACTGTTCCTGAGGCCATGTGGCCTACTACTGCCTATCCTTGTCCTGTTATCGCGCTAGATAACAACTAGGCTCTATGGATTCCCCGTACATCAGGCAACCCACCCTTTTCCGGCGTTCGCCTGCCTGTGGCAGCCCGGGTCTAAAAATCTGAAATTTTGGTCAGGGAACCGTTTCCGGGTCTAGTTGGTCCTCGAAACATTTCAGCCCGATCGGACCAAATTCGGGAGAGGTAGACGTCAAAATGTGTTTTTAAAACATGCGTATTCGAGACTTTCGGCGATCAAGGCGTGTGGGGTATCTTTTTCGATTAGATCTTTGACAATAAATCCAATGAGACGGGTCCCGGAAGGTTTGACGCCCACCGGAAGAGGTTATGGGTCAAAATGGGCATCTTATCTACCTATTTTGAAAGTGGATTTTAGAGATTTCTGGTACCTAGGCGTGTGGGGTATCATTTTCGACTAAATTTTGGACGCTGAATCCAGTGAGGCGGGTCCCGGAACGATTGGCGCCCATCGGAAGTGATTATGGGTCAAAATGGATGTCTATCTACCCATTTAGAATGTGTTTTCGAGATTTCTGGTATCTAGGCGTGTGGGGTATCATTTTCCACTAACGTTTGAACGCTGAATCTATTGGAGTGAGTCCCCATGCTCCTGGTCCAAGGAATAACCAACCCCTGTAAAGGAATTTGCAGCGTTTATATAATCTGGACCCAGTTTTTTGGAGAGTTAAAACTCTGCAAGGTCATTCATTCGGATTATTCCTCGGACCAGGAGCATGGGGACTCACTCCAATCGATTCAGAGTCCAAAATTAAGTGGAAAATGATACCCCACACACCTAGATACCAGAGATCTCGAAATGAAACATTCAAAATGGTTAGATAGATACCCATTTTGGCCCATAACCTCTTCCAGTGGGTGCCAATCGTTCCGGGACTCGTATCATTGGATTCAGCGTCCAAAATTTAGTCGAAAATGATACCCCACACGCCTAAATTGCCAAAAATCTTGAAAATCAATATGAGCCGGGAACGGACCCCTGACCCAAATTTCAGATTTTTAGAAATATTTCTACTACCAATGTCGGCGTGGACGGCAGACGGCGGACGGACATTTGCTTATTTTGATCTAGACACCTTGAAACGTCCAAAAAAAATTTTTGAGCAGAATTGAAGAGAGAAATGAGCTGTAGAATCAACCCCTCGAGTTTGACTTTTAATAAATACTCACAGTGATATTTTTGTCAGCCAACGTTGTGTCCCAAACGTTTGGAACATAAGCCAACTCTTGGAGACACGAAATGGCCGACGCTCTCACAAAAGGCTCGTCCGTCTCCACGAGTTCAAAAACTAATTGTGGAAGCCGATTGTCGATCAAGAGCGCCTGAAACGCCGGAAACCCTGCAAGGAAGAAGCAAAACTGTAACAATTTGGTCGTGACAGAACCAAAGTTTTCTAAGAAAATTATGAAAAAATGATTGCTCACTTACTGGATTCAGACAAGGTACAAATAGTTTTAACGACTTCCAAAATTGAGTCTCGTACAGCCCAATCAGTACTGAGTAGGCGTTTATACAGCTGAGGACCTAAATCTTCAATTGTTGAGCCTTTTATGGTGTCAACCAGTAAAGCTTGATTCGGAGGAAGGAATTTTTGGAGAACTAAATCTATCAATTTCAGCACTTCGACAGTGAGCTGTAAATTGAAGAAGAGGGTTAGGGACTCGTTGAGATGATTAGTTCGATCTAAAATTTGAAATGACTCGAAAATCATTTACCCGGCTCGTCAGGATAGGAGATTCCAACAACCTCTGGAGGATGCCCAAAAGACACAGAGACTCGAGACTTTCTCTCCAAGAGAAGTTGAATCGACTCAAATAACAATGTACACAGTTGAGAACAGACGACAGGTAACCAGGGTAAGCGTCGATCATTTCGTTGCCTTCGATGTCAAAAGGTTTCAAAGAACGGGGCTCTTCGC
Organism: Cyrtorhinus lividipennis; assembly: GCA_019603395.1. Lineage (NCBI taxonomy): Eukaryota > Metazoa > Arthropoda > Insecta > Hemiptera > Miridae > Cyrtorhinus > Cyrtorhinus lividipennis. Next base: position 20,814,873 of record CM034004.1, read on the forward strand.
TCTCTTCTGGGCGAGCGCCGAATTCTTCCAAAACGTGAACACCAGCTTGGAACACGAGAATACCTTGCTCCTGGAAGAAGAAAATGAAAATCGTTGGATTTTTGTCAGATACCGGCCTGAGAGCCGCCTTTTGGTTGGTTATTCCCTGATTAATCAACCCATGTTTTCATGCAAAAAGTCGTCAATCTTCTCCGATTTGGCACAAAACTTTTTTTTAAGAGAATTTTCTAAAAATCTCAAATTTTGGTCAGGGACTCGTTTCCGGCTCTGGTTGATCCTGGAAACTTTTCAGCCCGATCGGACCAGATTTGGGCGAGGTAGGGGTCAAAATGTGTATTTTGAAAAATGGATTTTTGAGATTTTTGGCGATCTAGGCGTGTAGGGTATCATTTTCCACTAAACTTTGCAAGCTGAATCCAAAGAAATTGGTCCCAAAACGATTGGCACCCACCGGAGGAAGTTATGGGTCAAAATGGGTATCTATTACCCATTTTGAATATGTGTTTTCAAGATTTCAGGTACCTAGGCGGGCGGGATACCATTTTTCCCTAAATTTTGGACGCTGAATCGATTGGAGTGAATCCCCATGCTCCTGGTCCAAGGAATAACCAACCTCTGTGAAAGAATTTGCGGCGTTTTCTCATTCAAAATCAAAAATTCAGATGGTTTTTCCATAGAAGAACTTATAAGGCAGTAACCTTATGACCTAGTTGACAGGTCCAACCCGAAGTCATGTGATAAATAGTTCCAGGTTGGGTCTTTGGGAGGGTGAGGTTTTAGTGGATTGGACTTCCACATAACTGGAGGAGGCCGACTCCAGTATCTAACCACGAGGCATTACACCTGGCCTCAAAAAATTTTCTCATCTAAAAAAAAAAAAAAAAAAAAAAAAAAAAAAAAAAAAAAAAAAACCCTATGACCTAAATGGAAGAATTTCCCTCACGAGCGAGGTCTACCATTAAAATACACGCCTTTGTGGAATAATTCGCTAATTTCTGCTCAAAAAACGCTGCTAGGGATTCAGCATGGTAAAAGCTCGGATGAGGACGACCTTATTATGCTCGTTACAGTTAATTCAACCTAGTTATTATTAGGCGCCAGTTGACAATAGTAGCAGTAGAAGTCTCTATTTGAAGCTAGAAATCCCCACTAGAGTCAAAAACAGGTCCCTTGCCCAAATTTCAGCTCCTTGGAAAATCGTCTTCTACCAAAATTGGCATGGTCAGCATACGGATATTTTCTTATTTTGATCTAGACACTATAAGACGCCCAGACAACGAATTTGGATCGAATAGAAGAGATTGATCTTCTGCATGAAAACCTCAGGTTGATTATTCGAGGAATAACCTACCAAAAATGGGGTTCCCATGTAGAATAGGGAAGTTAGTGTCACTTGCACTTGGTTGCGCGCGGTGCGCAAATACAATATTTATGATCCTTGCCAAACCTTGCTCAGACAAATGTTCAGTGAATACGTATCACCGCTAGCTGACACCACACATGCATCCTTATAACATCAACAGTGTTGCACTTGGACGTCCCTCTGTAGTCTCTGACCTTGGTGTCCTTTGGACAGGCAGCTGACTTTCAATGAACACATTGACCGGATTCCCCACCAGCACCACTACCCTCGTTGCTCTCTACCGGGCTATTGTCAAGCCTCACCTGGGGTATGCTTCTATCTTCTCGTGCCCCTCATACAAATGCCATGTGGATCAGATTAACAGGGTCTACCGTGCATTCCTTCGTTACCTGGCTTTCAAGCTTGGGTCTATCGTGAGAAAGTGAACTACAGTGCCCTGGGTCACCTGTTTTTCCTGCTCAGCCCCTCTGCCCGCTGTGCTCTCGCGGACATGTCCGTCATGCAGGGCATCTTCTCTGGGCGCATTGATGCCCAATCCTTGCTTGCCCAGTTTGGCCTGCGGGTGCCCCGAGTTGGCCTGCGCCCCTGCAATTTGTTTGCTGTTCCATTTTCACCCACCAACTACTTGCGTTCTCGACCTCTCTTCCAACTTCCTGGAATGGCTAACTAGCTGTCGGCCGAGCATGACATAGACCTGCTCTCGGTCTCATCCAACTGATGTCTTATCGCTCCCCTAACTTGCCTTGTGCGTTTCCCTTTGTAATGTCGCCTGCCTGCAATTTTTTTCAAGAGCACTACCAAAACATCCCCTTTATTGGGAAACTCACCCCTATAACTTTACTACTTGCGAAAGACATGTTACCTTGCAGATGATCGGGCATATTTGAGTGAATTTCTGCATGACGACCGTTCCCAAACGGCACAGTTTTTGTCCAAGTGTCACTAATGTGTCTCGGTAGCTATAAGCGAAGCGCATCACTTTGGAGTTTGTTATGCGGAATAATTTGTCGATAAACTCCTCGAGGATGTCAACCAAGCAGTTCCGAGTACGAGTTTTGATAGTCAACAGCGCTGGCAGCATCTGAATGGGCAAGAACAATTCAAATCAACAAGGTTAGACGCCCGTTGAAGGTTGTACAGTAGAAGTTGAAGTCTTTCTTAGACATAAATACGTAAACCTATGCAAGAAATATTGAAACCTCACCAGACACGCGTACAACAAGTTGTGTATTGAAAATGGAACGTCCTCGTTGACTTTGCCAATGTCATCGCAACTTGTGACTCCAGCGACAGTAGCGCCAAATTTGTGAAGGTAGCGAAAATACTCCACGCATGCGTCGATAATGCGATATACGAAGCATCGCTTATTCAAAAGTATTGTGTGATTCAAAATAGCGTCCATAATTACGAGGGAGTTGTCGAACGATATGAGCCCGTTTTCGTCTTTATTTTGGTAGAAGAGGATGGCATTGATGAGGCACGTCAGTTTGTTGGCTTCGTTGAGAATCTGTAAATTATTAAGTTTTTAAGCAAAAAACAGAATAATGCCCCCCTCCTCCTGAAATCGTCCTAATGAGCGTAAACAGAAACTTTTGGTTGGTTATTCCTTGAATTATTAACCTATGTTTTCATGCAGAAAGTCTACCTTTCTGATTTGCCCCAAAAACATCAGTAATTTCCCACTAAATATTGGATGCTGAGTCCATTCAGATGGGTCCTAGCCCGATTGGCTTCCACTGGAAGTGGTACAAATGAGTACCCATTTCAAATGTGGGTTACGAGATTTCCGGTTCCTAGGCGTCTGGGGTATTATTTTCCACAAAATTTTGGACGCTGAATCGATTAAAACGAGTTTCCATGCTCCTGGTCCAAGGAATAACCAACCTGTGAAACAATTTGCTGAGTTTTATTCCTTAAAAGGCACCTGCCATTCGATCAAACGCTCATTTCTGTGGTACCCTATCTCAACCAATTTTCATGTTAAGTAGTTAGAAAAGTAGAAAAAATGTGGGTTGAGGAATCGAATTTTCATTTTTCTGCAATAAAAACGCTGCAAATTCTTTCGCTGAGGTTGGTTATTCATGGAGACTCATTCCCATCGATTCAGCGTCCAAATTTTAGTGGAAAATGATACCCCACACGCCTAGGTACCAGAAATCTCGAGAACCCACATTTGAAATGGGTACCCATTTAACCCATATCCACTTCCGGTGGGCGCCGATTGGGCTGGGATCCGTCACGTTGGATTTAGCGTCCAAAATTTATTAGGAAATAATACCCCACATGCTCAGATCGCCAAAAATCGCAAAAATCAATTTATCAAAATACACATTTTGACCTCTATTCCGCCAAAATTTGGTCCGATCGGGCTGACAAGTTTTGAGGACCAACTAAAACCATAAACGAGCCCCTAACCAAAATTTCAGATTTGTAGAAAATTGTCTACTACGAAAATCGGCGTGGACGGCGGACGGCCATTTGCTTATTTTGATCCGAACATCTTGAAACGCCTAGAAAAAAATTTTGAGCCGAATGGGAGAGGTTGACTTTTTGCATGAAAACATAGGTTGATTATTTAAGGCCGGGTACACACGTTGAGGATTCCGGAGAGGGATTTCTCTGAGGAAAACCTCTGAGGCGGCCGGAGCCGGACGGAGCATCCACACGTAGGGGAAACCTCAGAGGTGAAACGGGGCGAAAAACAAAAATCAAAAAATAAACGAGGAGCTACGACCACTGTGACGATACTCGAGCGATACCTACGACGTTGAGGACAACCGATCACCTCATCCACACGTGAGGGAAGGGGTTCCGTTCCGGGAACCGGAACCCCGGCCTCAGGTGGCCTTTCCAAAAATTGGAAAGGCCTGGCGGCCTGAAGAGTCCGCCTCAACTGAAGGCCTCGACCCGTCCACACGGTCCGTCGGCCGGAGAGGTTGGCCTCAACGGAGAATCCTCTCCGGAATCCTCAACGTGTGTACCCGGCCTAAGGAATAACCAACCAAAATTGGGCTTCCCATTTAAAATAAGAATGTTGGTGTCACTTGCGCATGTTGCGCAAAATTGATTGTTGAGATCCTTACAAACGAAAATTTGAAGATACAGAAAACAACTTGTGGGACACCCTGTGTAAACCAATTGAGCAATAAAAAGTAGGCTGCTTACTGCATCATTAGTCGAATACTGCAGCAGGTTTTGAGTCCACTCTGTGACTGGGCGACAGTTGACAAGCCTAAGTACATGGACCCTCGGGTGACCTAATTCGATCAGCTCCTCTAAAATCAACTTGAAGGCGTTTAATGTGTTGACGACCTGAGCGTCCCCCGAAGTGAGGATTCCTTGATTTCCCAAGTCATTTGTATCTGGACAAGATTTCAAAATTGCGCAGAGTATTGCTTCAGAAGTAGGCTCGTCAGCTGTCTTCAGCATAACAGCGACGAGTTTGGTTGCTTCGCGGGTACAGTAGATGCTCGTACTGGACAGAACCATGTGGACAACTTTTTTCCATAAGCCTGCAACAATGTCATTCAATTCTTAGTCAAAAGTAAGGAATACTAGGAGACATTTACGCTATGTGTAAGCTCACTGACCTGACTGCAGTATGAGACGAGACGCTTCATTGTTGGCTAACAAGGAGTTAATAAGGCACAAATAACCTAAATCAAGGGCGTTCGAAGTCCGAATTTCACTATCTTGGATGTGAGTCAGTAAAGTGTTTAGGGAACCATCCGACGAAAATCTCTCATAACCTGTCGAATAAGATGCAACGTGGCCGGCAACTTTCAGGGCGAACACCCTCGGCTCGTCGGGTAGTGTGGACCAATGCTGGCTGATTTTTTTCAACCATTCGCAAAGTATCTTCATCAATACATCGTGGTCCGCTTTTGATTGCTCACCTGAAAAAGTAGATGAAAACTCTTGATCAGAGTATGAACTAAACTGACCGCCTAGTTTCTGGTAGCTCATATGTGATTACAACGTAACAAAGTTGCACGTTATTGTGTGAAATATTTAGCGGGATATAAATACCCTTTGTTTCTCGAAGAGGGCCACCATTAGGGCATGTAAAAAGAGTTGAAGTGGCCAGAAAAGAATTGTTAACTACTTACTACATAAAAACTACGAGATAGGGTATCACAGAAATGAGCGTTTAATCGAATGGCAGGTGCCTTTTAAGGAATAAAACTCTGCAAATTATTTCACAGGTTGGTTATTCCACGGACCAGGAGCATGGAGACTGATTCCAAACGATTTAGCGTCCAAAATTTAGTCGAAAATGATACCCCACACGCCTAGGTACTAGAAATCTCTAAAACTCACTTTCAAAATAGGTAGATCGATACCCATTCAGAGCCATAACCTCTTCCGGTGGGCGCCAATTGTTACAGGACCCATCTCATTGGATTCAGCGTCCAAAATTTAGTCGAAAATGATACCCCACACGACTAGGTACCGGAAATCTCTATAATCCACATTCGAAATAGGTAGATAAATACCCATTTTGACCCATAACCTCTTCCGGTGGGCGCCAATCTTTCCGGGACCCGTCTCATGGGATCCAGCGTCCAAATTTAGTCGAAAATGATACCCCACACGCCTATGTACCAGGAACCTCAAAACCACATTTAAAATGGGTAGATAGATACCCATCTAGATAGATAACCTCTTCTGGTGGGTGCCAATCGTTACGGAACCCGTGTCATTGGATTCTGCGTCCAAAATTTAGTGATCCCTAGACGCTAAAATCATCGAAAATTATCTAGACATCTCTAGAAAACCCAGAAAACATTTTTGGGCCGAATAGGAGACATTTACTTTTCGCATGAAAACAGGTTGACTATTCAAGGAATAACCAACCAAAAGGGAAACATCCTTCCGCTATCCGCCGTCCACGCCACCATTTTGGGGGTAGAAAATTGTCTAAAAATCTGAAATGGTCAGATTTCCATTCTATTTTGGACGCTGAATCTAATGAAATGGTCCTGGACCGATTGGCACCCACGTGGGCCAAAAATGGTACTTACCTCTTACGAAAGTGGGTTTTCTAGATATTTGGGTACTTAGGCGTGTCTGGTATCATTTCCAATAAATACTGGACGCTGAATCAATTTGGAATGAGTCCAGGACACTCCACACAGTTTTCCGCATCTTTCTTTAAGGAATAATCAACCATTGTTGAAGGATTTGCAGCGTTTCTTAATAAAACGCGATTACTCACCTTGTCGTTTTATAAAACCCAGTAACTTTGGGTACACTGTGTCGTCAGACGTTACAAAACTCGGACTCAGTATTCTCAGAAGGACTAGTATAAGTTTCTTGTAACATTCTGACTGTTCCTCAGGCAGCCCAAACGGAGATTTGTAGCCATTTGGACTTTCGGCCACGTTAGTCTCCAAAATCTCGTTCATCTCCCAGATTTCATCTGGAACGAATTCAAACTGAGCTAATGACAACTGCACAATTAATTAAAGTCATCAAATGGGGTAGCATGGGTGGTAGCAATCTTCCCTTAAAATTCCTCATGCTATTGAATTACACTGAGTAATGGATAAAATGGAATAAAATGAAAAATGTGTAACAAAAGGAAATTTTAAAAAATGTTGAACTTGGTCTGATCCCAGTAGCACAAATGTTGCCAGAAGTTGATCTTTGTTCTAATAAAAAATGATGAACCTAAGTAATAAATGTGTACCGCATTTATTAGGTACGACTTACGTATAGGTAAACCATTACTTACCTATTTGTTATGGAATGTTTTCCTAAGAAAATACAAACTAAGATGAAGCAGATAACTGATTATGTCCGAGCATTATACGAGCAGTAGCTGAATAGGTTACCCTGTGCCCAACAGAAGTATTACTCGTCAAATAGACGGATTGGGCTTCAATGTAATGGAAGACTTTCAAAAAAATTTATTAAAGTCAACAACCAACAGGGTGTGGAGTGAGAATTAAATTCACAAACACAGCGAACTCCGTGCTCTTATCAAATCAAGAAACAAGTGTTTGTCGTGTCTACCCGGAGATGGGTATCGATGTTTCAAAAACATCGTTGTTATTACATCGATATTTCTTACCAGACGTTGATGTTTTTGTCAAAATGTCTTTTTTGGCTGTATAAGTAGAATCGAAAGATATCTAGATACGAGATATTTTTGTAAATGCTTAGCTGATTGTTTATTTTTTTATATGAAAGTGATACAAAATAGACTGAAAAACATCGATTAGTTTGAATCGAGCCATAGTTATTATAGAGATGCAGTCATATCTGTTTTCTTATCGCCTTTTTTCAGACGTTTCGGCTAAGCTTATCCTCAAAATTAAAAAATCCCTGCACAAGAACGAATATGTCGAGTTAATAAACTACTTTTCTTCTTCTACAAAACAATCGATTTATCAAACCTTTGTTTTCACCAATTATTCGGCATCAACGTTTCTCTTAGAAAATTTATTGATGTTTCTCGAAGAAGAACATCCATAATCGAAACCAATCTCTCATCTACACTGAAAAATCAAAAAATGTAGTGCAGGAAACAATTAGCCTCTCAACGGAGGAAGGGGTGTTCATTGCCCCATACTGCTCTCTGTCGGTCTCTCTTCTCAATAAACAGGGGGTAGCGGCCTCTCACAGTGAAATGTCAATGATTTAACTCCGGGACACATCAATTGCAAATTCCACGAACTCTAATGTAATCGAACGATTAACATGACCCTTGTCCGGTCGCCTTATTTTTCCAGAGGCAGCTCAGGAGTAGTGATCTGTGTAAAATATGTTCTGTGCTTCTGTGACATGTTCAGTTAGGCTCCTACCCGTCACGAGTGTCGCAAATGGTAATGAATGTGTCTAGTATACCATTTTATGGTTGTGAATGTCAACGTTGATAGTGAGTTAGTCGGTCTGACAGAGTATTGAAGCAGTCCAAACTAGTGGTGGATTGTTCTGTATGAATCTTATACTTAGTACCAGGTACCAAAAAGTAGCTGGGACTATCAAATGTGACAAGCCAAAAGCACCAAGGACTCAAGGTTGATTCTCATGTGTCCCTAGTTCCTCGTTGTTTATTTCTCTTACTGTTCACATTTTAGCATATTGGTGTTGTCACATCAAACATCATGGGAGAAAGAGAAGTTTTCCTTTCACTCCCTTCCTAGTTCCTATTTGTTTAATTATACATAGATTACAAATGAGGGGGCAATAATTTACAGACATCTGCAATGCCTATATCACCTTTCCTCAGACCAAGTACTGTGCAGGCTGTGTAGTTGTTGATGCCTATGCCCAAACAGCTCAATCCATGGCTTCCACGCATGGCACAGTTGCAGTGGCGGGAGAAGATGTTGACCTTCTCATCATTACGATAGGCATCCGCACTTCTCCTAACATGTTCTTCCTGGAACCAGGAAAAGCCAAAGTACCACCGACGCCATATAGCTTTGGCAGCCTGCTGGAGGAGCCCCTGAGCCATCATATTTCATTCCTCCACACTGTCAGCAGTAGTGAATCCATATCCGCCTTGTTTAACCAGGGTAAGACTATCAAGATGAACCCTAATCTTGTACACTGTTGACCAGCATACCACTCGTCTAAACGACCTCAGGAAACAAGCTGTACCTCAGTACACTGAAGCTGCAGCCTGTAAGCACTTTTTGCGAGCATACCCCCAGATCCAGCAGTGGCTCGACAATCAGCTTAACCAAGAACAGTGGGGGTGGAAGTCATACATTTTCCAACGAGACAGTATTGCATACAATAATACATAATACCTCTGTCATGAAACCATTGGTACTTATTCATTGAGAAATAAACTGAAGTGTCCATCCGTTGAAAGAATTTTCTGTAGTAGAAATTTTCCTAAAAATCCAAAATTTTACTCAGTCACTTCTTCCTGGTCTTAGTTTGTTCTCTGAGTGAAGTCGTTTTTGACGTTTTTTGAAATCCCGACGAGTGAAGCATTATTTTCCTTGATTTCACAGCAGTAAAGAATTAATTTCGCCTCTATTCTTATTTTCAGAAAACCGTTGATCACAAGGCTCGCGTGGTCATCCTTTCCTAGAAAGAAGAGCAGAAACTGATAGCGCAATGTCTAATGAACACTCAGCAGGTTTTGTCCTTAAATCATTACCAAACCACATCCGCTAACGCATCAAGCACAAAAGTAACGTGCTAAGAACTACCAATAAGTCGAGCTTAAATTTTTGTTTCAGAGATTCGAAACCTGTGCAATAAGCAAGAATTTCTAATCATGGAAGGAGTTGGTCATCAAATCAAATATTATTCAGACAGTAAGAGACCCTTAGCAGAACGTAATAATAAATACATACAGTTCTATGGCTGCATGGATGACAACAACCTCACTGGCTGGCTAACTGATAGGATTTAATATTAATAGTCAAAAAAGTTTTGTTTGTTGATTCACTTGCAATGACCTATGCAATAAGGCTGCTGAGTTCGATTCAGGCAACAAGTAATATGCATAAAAATATACTTATATGTATTTTTTCTACATAAATATGAATATACAGGGTGTTGACCAATAAGGTTAGCAGCCATGAAGCGGTTTTAATTCAAAACTTCCACATGGGCAATGTGTTCATTGAAGGCCAGCTGCCGGTCCAAAAGAGGAGACTACAGAGGGACGTCTATGAGCAACACCATTCATGGTATAAGGGTGCATATGAGGGGTCAGCAAGCGGTGATACGTCATCACTGAACATTTGTCTGGGTTGATATTTGAACACCACTGAGTGAAGCTGAAGAGTAATGGAGTCAGAGGGATCAAGCACCTGAAGGAAGATCTTCATATTATCTGCAAATATGAGAAAGTTGACAAAGGACAGCACCAATGCTATTAATGGCCAAGATGAGAAAAGGGGGCCAAGATGGGACCCCTCGGGAACACCAGACGAAGATGTGAGGGCCGCAGAAACAGCACCACAAACCCTGACTGAGGACAACCAACCCATAAGGTAACTCCGCATCCAGGCAAGAAGACTGCCCAAGGCACCCGCAACTCAAGTGTGCTAAGGATGGTGCTGTGAGGAATTCTGTCAAATGCCTTGGAGATAGCAGTAGGCACACAGTCCTGGGCCGTGGCGTTGATAGCCTGGAGGATGCATTCCTGGAAAGTTAGGAGGTTAGTCACTGTAGATCGGCCACGAAGAAACCCTTGCTGCTCAGGGACGATGCATGGCACAATGTTGGGTGAGATAAGGCCAACCACCATCATTTAAAAGACCTTGGGAATTGTGGAGAGAGAAGTGATGGGGCGAAAGTTGGTGACATCTAACCAATCACCCTTCTTGTGGATAGGAGTAATGAAGGAGTGCTTCCAGCGTTCTGGAAATGATCCAGCAGTGAGAGGTTGAATTGTTGTGTTTGAATGTTGGTGTCAGTTGCCCCACCGAGCCATGGGCACAAGAACAAATCCTTCCCTTTAGAGGCATCCAGCAAAAGCAGGGTCTTGAGTACATCACCCTCTACCTATATTTCTATTACTACAGTTAGTAATACACCACTATGTGTCTACTTGAACATAATAACCTATTAATAGTTCATTTCCCCTTTACCCAGAATAACAAGAAGCCCTCATTCTTCCTGTCGCCCTACTTCTTTTGTGTAGGTTCAATGAGAACTTCTGTCTATTGAGGTAATCCATTGTAAAACTACATAGCCTAAAAAACATATATCCTGATTCAGGCATGGAAGTAAACATTTGTTCGAATTGTTTTGATAACACTGGCCAGGGAGATGGGCCTATATGACGCAGGTTCTTCCTGGATCTTCCCTGCTTGGACATCATAATTACCTCTGCTATTTTCCGCATTTGTGGCACATAAGAGAGCCTGTTGGGTGCATTTATAATTTTTGTAAGCCTGGCAGAAGCATGGAGTGAAGTAAATACATACCAACCACGTAATTTATCCTCGTGGTATAAACAAGATGCTACCCAAGTCATTGACGATTGACACGAAGAAGCAGTTTTACTCACAAGCGAACAACGAAGGCATTTGATGTCAAATGACGGTAGTTCGGAGGAAGTAACATTCCCCATACACGACAACCAAATTCAACGGAAAGACAGGGGTTCTCCAACTGACTAACGACCCTTTCCAAAGGTTTCGATAAATCAAGACACGCGAAGGCTCAAATAGTATTTTTTGTCCAACGGAATTCATCGATGTGGATTACTTCACGTTCCGCAAAAGAACAACATTGTGATGTAGGGCTCGATAATTTGAAAATTGTATTTTCCTAACCCTACTTCGTATTATGGTAATCGGTCTGAAAATGAGTTAGAAACAAATAGGACGAAAATTGAAGTTTTTGTGCACTGTCGGCTTGTTAGGAGCATTCCAAAGACATTTTCGGACCTACGTTTCTGCATTTTGGTTGGTTAATCCATTAAAGATTAACTGTTTGTTAAATTAAATGTTTTCATGCAAGAGATCAACCTCTCCGATTTGTCACTAAATTTTACTGTTTTCGTTTTAAAAACCCAAATCTTGGTTCGCCGTCTACGCCGTGTTTGATAGTAGAATTTTCTCTAAAAAATTCAATTTTCTAAAAATTTAAAGTTTTGGTCGGGGTCTCGTCCCCGGCTCTAGTTGGTTGGTCCTCGAAATGTTTTAGCCCAATCGGACCAAATTTGGGGGGTAGAGGTCAAAATGTGTCTTTGAAAATAGATTTTGGCGATCTAGGCGAGTGGGGTATCATTTTTACTAAATTTTAGACGCTTAAAAGTCTCTTGGGTTTTTTTTTTTTTTTTTTTTTTTTTTTTTTTTTTTTTGGTTGGTTAGGTATTACTTGAATAATCTAATTTTTTCTCATAACTCATTTGAATCATTTTTTGAATAACTCATTTTTCATGCAAAAAGTCAATTTCTCCGGTTCTTTAGTATAACCATTCTTCAGTCCACGCCGACTTTGAAATTTTCTAAAAATCTGAAATCAGTGGTCAGGGGTCCATTCCTGGCTCTAGTTGGTCCTCGAAACTATTCAGTCCGATCGGACCAAATTTGGGCGGGGCAGGGGTCAAAATGTGTACTTTGAAAAATGGATTTTCGAGAATTTTAGACGCTGAATCTATCAAGATGGGTCCCAGGCCGATTAACGCCCACTGGAGCGAGGCTTGGGTCAAAATGGGTACCTACCTACCTAGTTTGAAAGTGAGTTTTCGAGATTTTCGGGTACCTAGGCGTGTGGGGTATCATTTTCTTCTAAATTTTGGACGCTGAATTGATATAAATGAGTCCGGGATAATCCACACCCACTGTTTCCCTATGCTCCTGGTCCGAGGAATAACCAACCCCTGTTTAAAAACTTTGCAAGGGTTTTTTTTCTCGGACATCGTTTATACTGCGGGTGCATTATTACAAAATGAATTAACAATAAACTCCCTTGAACTGCCTTCGCCTTGGCCTCCTCTCATTTTAAAGGTTCCAACATAACGTTAGTAATGATTGTATCAGAGCCCAGTTATTGTGTATTGTCTATTGTTCGTTGAAAGGTGTGGAAAGGAAAACGCTCAATGCAAAAAAAGGGGGAAAAGGAGAAGAATCGATGGAACAGATTGACTGGTGCTGTCTGAGTGAGGTATGGCTGGCGAAACTCCATTAAATATCTGGGTTAACATCCGTACAGAACATTCTCTCCTCCCCTCTTGTCCGTGGTTTTGACAGAAGCACGGAATCTCTTGGTAGATATCCGAAATATGGGAAAACTTGAAAACCTCATTTCAACCAGTTGTACTCGATTCCGAGTCACGCTCGTGAACATTCTTTTTGTTAGATCAATCCAAGTATCGATGTGACGTTTTGATGGGGGGAGTCATTCGCAATGGGAATTTCGTATTGTGAACAGACAACATAATGTCCATATTCCGACGAACAAAGCATTTTGAGAGAAGCCGAACATGGCATGCTTGAATCACAAGTTTTTGGTTGGTTATTCCTTGAGTCTGGGGTGTCTGCAACACCCCCAGGGCTGGAGGGTGAATTTTTGACTAGCTAAAAATTATAAGTTTTTCAAGCCTTTTAATCCTATTTTGACACAGGGGTTGCGGGACCCTCCCCAGGAAGATTCAGCATTAATATTTATAGGTTTCAGATCGTTTTATTCAGATTTTTATAAAATTTAGCTCGAGCTAAGGGGTTTAGGGATAAACGGCGCTAATCACAGCTTATCTAATACCAGTCATTGATCTTAAATTCCTATAATACTTATTTTTGATGAAATACTTATATTTACTATGTTTGTACATAAAAGAATTAAGGATTAAGATCAAGGACCGTATTAGGTGGGTGACCGTAATAAGGGCAGTAGCAGGCTAGAGCAAACCTCAGGCTGCTTAAAAATTGGTTAGGTTGGTTGTTAAATCAACATTATTATCAAAATTAAAACATTGAATGGTTTCATTCAGAAGACTTTCGTAAACCGACGGGACATATTTTCATTATGCCAGTCGTTTCTAGTTGGTCCTTGAAACTTTTTAGCCCGAACGGATGCCTGATAGGGCGTACGGGTCAAAATGGGTTTTTCGAGAAATATATGTTCGAGATTTTTAGTACGTGTGGGGCATCATTTTCGACTAAATGTTGGACGCTGAATCCAATGAGACGGGTCCCAGAACAATTGGCACCCACTGGAAGAAGTAATGGGTCAAATTGGGTATTTATTACCCATTTTGAATATGTGTTTTCGGGATTTCTGCTACCTAGGCGTGTGGGGTATCATTTTCCACTAAATTTCGGACGCTGAATTCAATGATGTGTGTCCCAGAACGATTGGCACCCACCGGAAGAAGTTATGGGTCAAAATGGGTAGGTATGTATCCACCCATTTTGTATGTGTCAGGATTTCTGGTGCCTAGGCGTGTGGGGTATCATTTTCCACTAAATTTTGGACCCTGAATCGATTGGAACGGGTCCGGGACTCGCCACACCCACTGTGTCCCACATTCGAGGAATAACCAACCCGTGTGTAAGAATTTGCAGTTTTCCTTGAATTTTCATATCCTCCCCGAACTTGGGTCGATCGGGCTGAGTAGTTTCGAGGACCAACAAGAGCTGGAATGAAGTCCCTGACCGAAAATCTGAGATTTTCATAAAATTATAAAACTACTACTGAAAATGGCGCGGACGGTAGACGGAGTACGTTAATTACTGCATGATTACTACCCATAACTTGCCCCTAAATGTCAGATCCATTGAGATGAGCCTCGGACTGATTGGTGCCCACCGGAAGAGGTTATGGGCGCCAAATCAATTTAATTTAGTTTCCGAGGAATAACCAATCCCTGTGAAAGAATTTGCAGAGTTTTCATCTAGACATCTTAAAACGCGAATTTAGGAGCAAATCTTTCTGGGAGTTAACATCTAGCGCGATGGGAAGATTGATTGATTTTTCAAGCGATAACAAGCAAAAAAGAACTCAATTGAAAAAAAAAGAAAAGTTTGATAGTAATATAGTAAAAGGAGTTGATAAATTGGTTTCTTCGTAACTGAATTTTCAAGGAGCCGAGTGCACTCCCCCCCCCTCTCCTGATAACAGACGGTACCTCCCAAACTTCGAAAACCGCCCCCGTTCATTCGACATGTGGAGGCGGAAACGGGCAGTCCGTTCTGTGGCGGCGGAGCTGGAGGCGGCGGCGCCCGTCGGAGGGCCACGGCCTTGCAACGCCCAGCACCGGAGGCGGTTCGAAAGAGCGAAAGCCGCTTTGAAAGCGGAAATTTTACAATGTAGACACGCGCTGAGAAATTTGGCTAAAGACAGAAGACCCAAAAAGTGGAACAAACAACCGAAACCATCAGCTTTTCCTCCGGACGAAGGTACTCACTTGCATTTAATGAAAAACGTAGCATGCGCGTTCCAACTTAACTTAACCTTAGAACGTTACGTTATGTTATAACTTTGAAAAGCTGTAAACCCAATTTGATTATTGTCGACTCAAGTAACTTAGACCCATACAACAGGAGTTCAGCCATTTTAAAAATGTCTTGCAACTACATACGATGGAAAAACCCTACGGGTTGGTTATTCCTCGAATGGGGGAAACAGTGGGTGTAGCGGGTCCCAGACCCACTCCAATCGATTCAGGGTCCAAAATTTAGTGGAAAATGATACCCCACACACCTAGGTAGCAGAAATCCCGAAAACACATATTCAAAATGGGTAATAAATACCCAATTTGACCCATTACTTCTTCCAGTGGGTGCCAATCGTTCTGGGACCCGTTTCATTGGATTCAGCGTCCAAAATTTAGTGGAAAACTATACCCTACACGCCTAGATCGCCCAAAATCTCGAAAATCCATTTTTCAAAAAACACATTTTGATCCCTACCCCGCCCAAATTTGACCCGGTCGGGCTGAAAAGTTTCGAGGACCGCCCTAAACCGGGAACAGACCCCTGACCCAAATTTCAGATTTTTTAGAAAATGTTCTACTACCAAAAACGGCGCGGACATTGACCTTTTTGGTTGGTTATTCCTTGAATAATCAACCTTCATGGTGTCTAGATAAAACATAGTATGTTTGATCTAGACTCCATGAAACGTCCAGAAAAAATTTTTGAGCCGAATCGGAAAGGTTGACCATTTCCATGAATAGGCCACAGAAGTCAATCTTCGAATATTATTAGTTCGTTTTCATTATAAATTATTTTCTCAATAACATTGCGTTCTTTGAATAATCTATTTTATAGGATTCACCAATGAAGTTAGCAGCCTTTGGGGGTTCGATTCTACGACTCACTTGAAGCAAAAAGTGTCTTCAGGGCTTATATTTCTTAGATGCTTCGTTTTTTATTTATTCACGGTTTATGATTCTTTTCGTGTTTTCGTCTCTAAAACGACCATTACTCCCTTTATTTGGAAGATAATGTCAAATCTGAGTACACCGTTGGAAGGAGCGTTCAATTTCTCTTCTGATGGGCCTCTCAAAGCTTACAATAATTGAGTTATGGTATTCATCAATTTAGCATGAAGTTGGAAAATTAATGAAAACGCTAAATCTTGCTGAAATTCAGCTGGGTTCAAAAAACGGTTTTTTTTTTTTTTTTTTAAATTATTTAAGGGTAAAATTGACGTTTTAAGTGGAAAAAAACGCTGCAAATTCCATTACAGGAGTTGGTTATTCCTCGGACCAGGAGCATGGAGACTCATTCGAATAAATTCCGGGTCCAAAATTTAGTTGAAAATGATACCCCACATGCCTAGATCGCCGAAAATCTCGAAAATCCATTTTTCAAAATACACATTTTGACCCTTACGCCCCTCAAATTTGGTCCGAGCCACTTCCAGTGGTCACTAATCGGTCCGAGACTCATCTCAATGGATTCAGCGTCCAAAATTTAGTGAAATATATGACACCAGTTTGAGATCACGCTCTTATGCTTTCCAGTAAAAAACATCAGTCAATTTAACATGGACTTGGCCATAACAACAGAAACACCCAAGTTCAAAAAACCCGCTTTTGGTTCAAGTTGCCCGAGATTTCCACAGGAAAAGACATCACTTCCAACTATAACGTGAGTTATTATTTTTTTTATTATTTTATTTGTTGACAAGAGGGCACCTTTCAAATGGCTGAAATGTTTCATATTTTACAGACCGATCGACTCCCAACAGAAAAAATCACTTGATTGCGAAAGTGACTTTGATTCAAAAAATGATCAAGCCAGTGCGGTGAGTTTGGATCATCATCAGAGTGGAAGTAGATCCAACTACTACTACAATCAACATAATCAGCTTCAATCATTAGAATTAAACTATGCAAACTCCGCTTCACACTCAAATGCGTTTATACGACGTTTCTTCTTCATCTATGTTCATTCAGATTCGTCAAAAATTAGACATGACAGTGGACGAGGTTTTGGATGAGAACAGAATAGCTCTGAAAACGTTTGGACAAGGGTAAGAATGGCTGTTAGAACTCTATCAGCAAAGCCTTTGTCGAATTCCTGCATTGAGTTTGCAGTTTGTCCACTTATTTTCAGGATGTTTATCAGCAAATGGCAGAAATTTAACGAAAGAAAGAAAAAATGGAGGTGAGATTTGTTCAATTTGTACACTTATGAAACGCTGAGCCACCTCTAGGATGGGTTAAAGATGAAATAAATGTTATATTTCAGGCAAAAGCGTCTTTTTCAGAAGAAAAAAGCTGAGTGGGCAATACTTTTTGGAGAAGATGATAAACCAGAACGCAAGAATATGTGGCAAGTAGCCAGGCGTCCATTAGTTCTCACGGTAAGGTGGTGTTTTAATGAAGGTTATTTCAGGATGTGGCAGCAAATCGGGCGATTTTGAAATAAGTGTCAAAAATTGATGAAGTTGTTCATTAATAATATAATAATCTGCATAGAAAAGCGTTTATTTTTAACTGAACTAATTCAATTTTTGAAAATGACGTCGGCAAAGTGACATCCCTCTCTCATCAGGCATTCATCAAGCTGCCAGTGAAAACTTCATAACGTCCCGTAATATTTGCTGCAGTATTTGTGCAATCCCTTGACAAATGTTTTGTTTGCAACCTTCTTGCAAATCTTCAAAATTCGCAACCTACAACTTCATTGCATGTGGTGTAGGCACTGGCTGATTGTGAGGTATCACAAATTGTGTTTCAAGAGGGATGTGTCCATGGCCTTCATAACCCTCACCTTTCCATTACCAGGCCACACTACCCCCTCCATAATCATCCGATTCGCTGCCGCACTGTACTATTTGTAGGCAGGTAGGACGACAAATTTTCTGAGAGTTTCAGACTGGCGGCAAGAGCTGTTGCGGATATAAATTAAAAGGGGCAATTTTGGGCGAGCCTCCAAGACCACGTGAGAGCAGAAAAACAGGACCTGGACCTGGGTCTTACAATTTGCCGCAGTGGCCACCAAAAGTGAATTCAGCCTACGCTCCGTTCAGTTCCACGACGGGAAGAAATGAAAGTACCAAGAACCAAGTGCCCCCGTGAGTATGGCACTTAGTATTTCATTTTCAAAAGCAGAAGACTGACGTGTTCAAACAGATCCTGCGGTTTTTTTTTTCGGAGGAAGGTGAGGAAAACCTTTATAAGATATCGGGGGACCGCAACCAAAGACCCGGGTATGTGGAGATTTTTACCCACTAAAAACCTCACCTCCTTTTCCCACGTTGGGGCCCAGTACGGGACTGTTTGACACATTACTTCAGGCTGGGTTCCGATTTCTGCCTGCTAGCTGGTCCCGTTTGCCTGAAGTTCCCGTTACCGGGCCCTTTCCTCGACGAGCTTGCCTTCCAGGATGTTCCGGATGTACCCTGCCACGGCATTCCACTTTGACTTGCTCTCGAGCATCCTGGTCATCATATCCTCGGGGGTGGGAGGGCTGGTCATTTCTAGCTCCCTTGCAATCTGCCATCGCTCTCTCTCCCATTCGAAGAATGTGTGTTGAGCGTTGTCCTCCAGGCATCCTGGAGATTCCACGATACGCATCCTATGGAGATACTGATAGAACATCCCGTGACCCGAGAGGAACTGCGTCATAATATGATAGTTAACTTCACCGTGTTTTCTCTCTAGCTAGGGACGTATATTGGGCACCAGTCGAGCCGTCCTTCCTCTTGTTTCTGTCTCCCAGATTTCCTGCCAGGAGTCGATTGTGTGTTCCCGCTCTTGTTTGGCTAATTGAGGCCAGGGCTCCTCTTCCCGTCGCTCGTCCTTTTCCTCTCCCTTGCAAGCAGATGTATTGGTATCACTCCTGCCAGGAGGAGTACGGCTGGTTCTGATACTGTCTTATAGGCGCTGACAATGCAAAGCGCCCCTCTTATTTGTATTGTGAGCATCCGTTTTTGATGGCATTTGACATTCAGAGCGTCCGCCCACACTTCTGCCCCATATAGCAGGATGGAGTGTGCAACTGACATTAATAGTTGTCTCTTACACGGTCTAGGTCCTTGAATGTTTGACATTAGTCGACTCAGGGCTGCTGTTGTCTTTGCTGCCTTGGATGCTGCCATCCTTATGTGCTCCCCAAAAGTTATCTTGGTGTCCTGACTACTGGTTTTGTTTCCACCTCAACTTCCCCTGCTCTGATTTGCATGATATTTGGGATGCGTTTTCGTGTGAATAGTACCACCTCTGTCTTGGCGGTGGCTAGTGAGAGACTGTGTCCATCCATCCATGCTCCCACTCTGGACATGGTCTCATACAACTTCTCGATCCTGTGGGGTTCAACCAGTTGAATGGACATGGAAGAGTAGTGAAGTGAGCAAAGTACATATCGATAAATGTATTAATTCCAAACTGTTGGGCTTCAGAGTGGGGTCATACAACATCCGCTTGAGCGAAGAACTGGGAAAACCGATAGAGAAGCACAACACGTGGGGAGGTACGCAAACGATCAAATTGGCGACGATGATCCGATGCTCGGAAGAACCCTACGACTGGTGCGTCCTCTGTCAGCTTCAACCGCAAGGAGATTACTTCTACTCAGAAGAGCACGGGCCTCTGTGCAGGTCGTGTCACAAAAGCGAAAAAGCTGGCCACGCCACATTCAGTATCTTGCAAATGGAATCATTCAAGGTTAGGCATTATATGCGCAAATCATTAAGAGCGCAATCCAAGAATAAATGGTGTCTGCACAACTTATGGGACTACCTCTAGGGGTTGATTCTGCAGCAAGATGTGTACTTTGGAAAATGGATTTTTGGCATCCCAGGCGTTAGGGGTATCATTTTCGACCGCCATACGAGTGACGACCAGAAGCATGGACACTCACCCAATCGATTCAGCATCCAAAATTTAGTCGAAATTGATACTCCACACGCCAATATTCAAGGAATAACCAACCAAAATTTGCTTAGAGGACAGTTTTGGGAGAAAATTGCGTCTGAATGCGAAAAAACTTGGGGTTTTAGGTAAAAATCACATCGTTTTCCAATAAAATCCGACTTTTTTCATGAAAATGAGTTTGATATCGCAATAATTTGCATTTTTTTGATGCAGGGGAACGGGTATATTGAATAGCTTATTTCTTATTACTCCAAATACTAGGTAATTTTTTATAAGAAATAAGGAACCAAAAAACTTATCTCGAGGACGCATGGGAGTGTCACTATTGGACACAGCACCAAAAAATGCAAATAATTGCGATTTTCATTTTTTTTAAATCGGATTTTATTGAAAAACTATAATTTTCATCTGAAAACGTATGTTTTTTAGCATTCATTTCCTCTGAGCATGTTTCATTTATAGCCAAAAACGACAGAAAAAACCTTGATTTTTAAGAAATTCTCAAATTTTGAGCATTTATTTTACCACTTAAAACGAAAAAAAAAAAAAAATTTTTTTTGTTGCAAATTAGTTGTTGAATCAACTCCTTGAATTTGTCTAATAATTTGTTTAGACATTCTGTAGAATGTGTTTACTCCTTTGGTACCTAATTGCAGCCTGCAAGACATTGTGGTTACATGCATTTCCACGATGCGCAATACAACATTTTTACCACAAAGAAAAATAAGGACATCATCAACGAAATTACTCGCGAAGCTTATTTAGCGAGATACCAAGGTGAGTGAGCACATGACACTTTTATATGAGCGATAAGCAATATCTAAAACTTTCTTATAAGCTGATGTATAAACCAAAAATAATTAGCAACTGTATGGTTAGGCGAATCTGTACGCTGTAAAAGCTGCTACAGAACCACGAAGAAGAGGGATGCTCAGAGAGCTCTAGCTTGAACCAATCTGTGATAACGATGATAACCTGGTTAAACCCCAGGCAAATTGGAAAGCAGATTTTCCAGAAGTAGTGGCAGATTAGTTCCTTTTACCACTTGATCAATTTGTTTTTGGCGATGAAGTAGGGGGCAGACCTACCTTCATTTTTTCATCTGATGAACTCTCATACTCCTCCAAACTAGCATTTCTTCCTGCAAAAGCAAATACCCAGCTCACTTAGAATCATGATCACTCAGCATGAATGTGCTCTTCAGCATTTGTTTTGTTGCAATCGTTATCTGGAACAATTTTCACTTAATTTGGTAGGGAAGATTCAGCGTTCCGTTGCTCTGTGGCCAATACCATTGCCTTGAAAGGTACAAAAATGCAGGGAATTATCGGGGAGTGAATTGTTTTAACTCTCTCCCAAAATATTTGCACTTCTTAAGGATAAATGATCGACATTTTTACACCAATAGCTTGCAGCTAGAGCCATTTTACAGCTTCGATGAATTTGTAGCGTTCAATAAGACTGAACAGGCCATAATACGCACTGTAGGGGGAATGATGAACACCACGTTAAGGGCAAGGGCAAAGGAGGAATTTTCGAGCCTTACCGGTTAAGGTGAGCCGTCAGATTAGTTGTCTTGTGGCCCAATAATGGACTATAAAATGACTCCTGGATTCAAGAAGATCGCCATCCCTTGCAGCATTATAAAAAATCTCGAAAATCGGTCAATGGGTGAAATTATTCTTTGAGAGAAGGTTCGTATGGCCGCAAGATGTGCGCAACGTTTTTAACGACCTCATTTTTATTGCGCCAAACTGCCCTCCTTGCTACTCTCCCTTGGGCTGATTTCGTGAAATGATGTTCCCTAACGTGTCGATTCTCTCAGAAAACCTTTTCCCTTAAGCCTCTGTTCACACTGCCTCATGGAAGAAAAACAAGGAAGCCCATATTTCCATGACACTGCCCAAATTCTTGAGCATTGAGCATCAAGCATTCGTGATCGTTACTGCCTATTCTCAGCAAGCAAAAGCACGAAAGAACTTTCTTATCAGACTGCCGAAGCATTTGTCGTGAACAGGGGTTTCGAATGAGCATTTTTTCAAGGCTCGGGCAGTGAAAACAGCAGCCTCAAGCCAAACAAGGTTTACAAGAAGGCTCAAATCTCATCCATCCAATGTCTGGTCGGTTTCCGGCAAATCATCAAAGGGATGCTTGTTCGCCTCTTGATGTTGCATGCATTTGAACAACTGATTGCCAGAAATTCTCAAACAATGTACACAGACGGTTCTTCAGCGTTTGTGCTCGTTGAAAACTGGCCAGCCACGATTGCAAATTCTCAATGCTCGAGGACAGTTTGGGCAGTATAGATAGCCTTGTGTTTCCAAAACGTGTCCAAGTGTTTCCCCCTAAAGGGCCATTTACACTGCCCAAACATCATTGACCATTGAACATTTACAATCATTATTCGCCAGTTTTCAACGAACACAAATGCAAAAGAACCCACTTTTTACACTGCCCGAGCAATTCTGGCAATCACTTTTGTGAGCTAGATTTGCCGAGAACATTGACAGAGTGACGGTTGGCGTGTTTACACTGCACAAGCATCCCTTTGATGATTCGCCAGAAACCGATATAACATTAGACAAATGAGATTCGAGCAACCTTGTTTGGCTTGAGGCAGCTGTTTACACTGCCCAAGCCTCAAACGAATGCTCATACATGACCCCTGTTTGCAACAAGTGCTCTGGCAGTGCCTATTTCTGCTGCGGCCACTGAAACAGTTGTGTAAATTATATAAGATAGGTCTCCTCTTATCGTGTATATCAACCAATCTTACTCATACTGGAGACCTCAATGATACACTTCTCCACTGAACGCATGAACTAGGATGATACCTAAAATATTACGTTCGCCACTGTAGATCAATTAGTAGAGTTTACCTTTTTTAAACATGTTGAAACACACATTCACATGTTTGGGCAAATTGACATTGACCTCAGGCATGTAAAACATTGGGTAATTATTCATAGAATAATAAACCAAAAGACGAATACGATTAGTACATCACGATGATGGCAATGCAGAAAGTTAGATCTTTTGCCGCCATCTCGTAATCCATCAATAATATCGTATTGATTTGCACGATGAATGATTCAAGACTCCAGCAAGTTGGAGCGGGAACCCGTTTTACGACCTACCACTCTTGACCAGCTTCTCGACAAAATTGGTAAACCACCACATTTCACAATTGCATGTTACATATTTTGCATGTTTTGTTTTCTATTAAGATGTCACCAATTTTGAAACTTGATACCTTTCATGACTTATGTTATGACAATGGCTAAATTCTCTGGTCATGTGAACAGAAAATGAACGTCACATGCTGGCCTGCCCTAAGCCAGCTAATCAACACAGGCTGAGGAAGAGAAAATTGGAGGAAAAGCTTGTCCAGGACGACGCCTCAGACAACGCATCTGTTAACCGGAATTTAAAGTTTTAGCTCATAGAGGTGAATAGTCTGCTGTAGGCACCTACTTATTATATCCTGCCAATGGGGCAGAGTACAGAAGACAAAATAGCATTGGGGTGGATGTTTCCGTCTTTACCATAAAATCGTCTGAAGTACTTTGGTAATAGTAAAACAGTATAAAAGTAAACCGGTGCCTATTAAAGCCTAGGGTTGTACGTCCTACTACCAGAAATGGTGTCGTGGACGTGGCCAGCTGTTCTCCAATCAGATTGGAACTTGTTCTGAACCTTTCCCACTTGGCTCCTCTCTCAGGAAACAAATTGTAATGCCGAAACTGAGTGGGTCACCAGCCAACGTTTGCAGGAGGCAATTTCCGTCCTCAACTGTGGTAATCCTCTATGAAGAGTGGCCATCCCCATAGGCGGGGTGATGAGAAGACTTCCTCAGCAAGGAAACCTAAGAAGTTCAATAGGTTTATGTAGGAATTAACCAAAGTAGCTTAATATGAGAACCACAATATATTTTTGTAGAATAATTCGACAATAAACGAATTCATCTCATGTGCTAACGCCAGCCACTGCTGGGCCAGCGATATACTGTACAATGTGATGATACGTTTAGCTTACTTTCCCTCCAAATGGAAGCCATTGTAGTGATGATCCACAAACTGAACAACAACAAGAACAGTATCAGTCTACTCACTATATTCTCAAAGATCTTTGAATGGCTTCTACTGCAAAACTGAAAACTCAGCCACCTGGAAAACCTCATACCTATGTGGTACCTAGTTTGGATTTTGACCACTACCCTCCTGTGCACAACGACTACACAAAGAAATGGAGCTAATTCTATGTGCCTTCAACAGTCTGTATGCGCAGGTCTATTTCTGGACACAAAGCAAGGTTTCGACCAGGTTTGGCATGAAGGATTGTTAGCCAAGATGAAGCCACATATCTCTGATCCACTCTACCTTATCCTACTGTCATTTATGTCAAACCTCTTGTTCTCCAAATAGAGAATACCCATATACTAAGTGCTCCATACAATGCAAAGGAGCATACAATGCACCCTCATCCACACGACAAATCCACGCATCAGGGTCCAATCCTGTACCTACTGAACATTTGACTATCCATCAACATCTGATGTGAGAGCCACTTTGCTGACGATGTGGCAGCATCAAGGCCCCAAGAGGAACTCATGTGAAGCAGTATAAGAACTACGTTTCCTCAACGACGTAGATGTCGAGGACTATTGCTGTATAATAACCTCAAATCACCTTATAAATGTTAATTATTAATTAGCATCATTCAGCAGAACTAGAATATAATACTGTTACAATAAAATTATCGTTAAAATTGACAGCAGAAAATTTAATTTAAAATTCTCTCCTTCCATCAAGAAACCAAGCCAAGTGTAACCAAGCCTTAAATTGTCAAATATTAATTGAACACTCGACACTGCTTCTACAGACAGCCTTAAATTTAAGTTACCTGCCAGCCTTAAATTTAAGTTACCTGCCTGCTCTTGACACTGCAAGCTATTCGTCTAGTTGAGGGGCTGAGTTGCAAAGCTAAGTCCACATAAGGTCGTTTTAAGAAAAACGGCAAAAACTATTAGAACTAGATTTTTGGTCAAAATCAGACATGTTATGGTTCCAATTGATGGATTAGGTGCCACTAAGTAGAAACAGATGGCAAATGACAACCTTCCCTAAACTGTCCTAAATGGGCCGAAAATACGGTAAAGCCAGTTTAGGAGGTTATAGGATGAAGTTTCCAGCAAATCCGACCATTATCACATTACATTTTTGCAGCCACCACTGCAGCGAAGCAACAGACCACTGGCAACCAAGAGCGCGCTCATAGATTTGCCACACAAACAAGAGTTTTGAACGCAAGAACTTACAAGCCCGAAATTCCTGCCGATTTAGCGGGTACGAAATGGCAGGACATCGGTTCACGTAAAGAGACGCAAGGTAAAGGCAAAGGGACCTTGCCGCCTTCTTGGGACATCCTTGAAATGCAAGGTCCTGTGGATAAGGCAAAGCGATTTGCCGGGGAGATGGTCGAGGCCATGAAGGTGATTTTTAATAGCAGACTGTTAGCTTAGTATACTAGACAAAGTATAACATTTCAGCAAGAGTTCTTCATCCTCTGGGTTGATAGATACCCATTTCGACCCATAACCTCTTTGGGTGGGCTCCAATCGTTCCAAGACCCATCTCATTGGATTTAGCATCCAAAATTTAGTCGAAAATAATGCCCCACACGCTTAGATCGCCGAAAATCCATTTTTTGAAAATACAATTTGATCCCCACCCCACCTAAATGTGGTCTGATCAGGCTGCAACCGTTCGAGGACCACATTGATTTCTGCCTGCAGCTGCACTCTGATCAATATTTTATCAGGAGTAACATATCTTTATTGGTTCTTCTTTACAAAGGTTGGTTTACAATACGATAATAACAAAAACCAAGGGGAGGAAACTTTTGGTTATCTACAGTGGTCCGCTAGAGTGCAGCACGCCAGAACACTAAGCAAAAGCTGTTGTAGTTCACTTCTTCATGCAGTTTGTGACGTCACCATTCAGCTCAGCTTTTTTTGAATAATCCATCCCCCACACTATTTCTGATGTGTCTGGCACCTTTTCCCAGTTTCATGTTATGGGTAACATCATTGAGAAACAGAAATTGACTACCTAATTTCAAACCCGGGGGTTCATCCCATTGGGGTTGAGCTTGAACAACAGTTGAACTTGAACTCATTTTTTCCACATTACCAGAATGTGTCTCATTAAAACAAACCAGGATATTTTATAGAATAGATAGATAGGTGCCATCCATCTCATGTTAATAAAATGAGCAATATCAAAATTAAAACAAATTGACAGGTCCATAGTGAGGATGAAGGGAGAGACGATAACACCGCCGCTGAAGTTGAACAAAAAGCGAAAGGGAAATTAGAAAACATCAAGAAGTGGAGGATTCGGAGATACGGAAACATGTCGAAATATTATAACAAGTTTCTACCGGAGTTTTATCACCCAGGTCTCAACACTGAGCCTCTCAATCCAAAGAAACACAATTACTTGCTTGCGCCCCGGGGTCGCTTTGACGTGCCTTCGTTTCAAGAAGTGACAAAATTAACGCCATCAGAACAAAAAGAAGAGACACTAACCTGTGAAGAGAAGATGAAGATGCAGCTGAGGCTAAGGAAGAGGGCGTTTACACGAGAGATTCAGAAGAATCAGATTATGGAACAAGATCTACACGGAATTTCGGTTTTAAGTCAGCTGAACTTGATCAAAGCCCATCCAGTCATAACAGAGGATTTGAAGAGATTGGAGAACCGAATTGAGCCTCGAGAACACGCCTGCGTTCCTTGTGATTATACTTCGGCACCTTGTGGTTGCAGAAAATAGCAAGACAGCATTGTTGAAAAATTGCCAGGAAATGAGTATGATCCAATTAAAGAGTTAAGGGGATATGGAAGAGGCTCCAAATCCATTTTCTGGTCTTATTATCCACTGAAAAGAAGGCTGTGGTTGACAACACCATAACCTCGTGGGTGTACTGTACCAGGTGGACCTAACTAGCTTTAGAAGTACACCTAGCAAAGGCCTGAGAGGTCCCAGGGCAGGGCAGGATCTCATCAGTGGCCAGGAATGAGAAACCTCTCACCAAGGAGCCATAGGCTGGCCGTCCACTGGACGCGAATTCGCGCGAAGAGGCGAAGAGAATCAAACATGTTTGATTCCAAACGGGCGAACTGGCGAAGGAAATCGGTAAATCGATCATGGCGCTTGCAGTGGACGGGGTCCTATACGAATAATAGTGTTTGTTAAGAGGCGAACTCTTCGTTTGAAATCGCGTACTTCGCCTCTTCGCGTCCAGTGGACGGCCAGCCATAGCTTTGTTGCTGATATGGCATCAGAAGAGTCCATGCTCAGCCGCCTCTACCTTCAGGAGTGTCTCCCCCTGTGAGCTAAGATACAGCTAGCGAACGTCTGTTCCTTGGTGCACTAGTTCCTATCAAAGATTCTAAATACGGGCCACAAATAATTGCATTATCCTGTCAATCATGACCGCCCAAACCCAAAAGAAAACTTCTCATTAAGCAGGATGGTAGCAGATTTCCCCATAAATCATCAAGGCATACCTATGGATGTAATGAAAACTAATTAATCATGATCCTTTTTAGTTCCATTGGTTGCATGCATGATGTGTAATGACCAAAACGGATATGTAGGTAACGTTACATGATTACACAAAAGACCTTGTTTGTGCTTTGAGCTCCCAAATTTGGAAACAGGGTAGCATATTGAGCATAATGTATCATTCTGCAACAGAAAGCAATGTAATTTCTCTCCAAATTCCTAATATTCTTGGAGAGAGCATAGGCATTACTTCAGAAATTCCAAGGACCAAATTATAATCCTCAAGCTTTCATTTCTATCAATTTTTATTTGAATAAGGCATTTGTAACGTGCTGCAAAGAGCAATGGTAGCACTGGAAAGGCTTCATTGCCATGAACCACAAAAATTGACAAAAATGATGCGAAGTGGTTCACCAATTGACCACCAAGCTGTCCCATAGAATGCATAGGACCAAGACATTTTATCTGACAGCATATGGCAGTCTCTGATTACCTGTTTTATAGGTGGTACAGGAGAAGTACATGTACCCCCTTTCGTAGGTATTTGGCATGATGACTGCCTGATAACTCAATATTCCTCTCATATTATGAGAAACAGCTACTTACATAGGTACATGTTTGTTTGTGAAGTAAAGTGCCCATAGTACTTGGGTTAACAAAAACTGCAAATTCTGCCATGCTGCTTTATATGATTATTCCTTAGGGGAAGAGTATGGATGAAACATTAGGTGGCATGCACTTATCAAAGTATTTTCAGTGTCCAGAATGTAGTTCAGAACAATACCCCACATGCCTAGGACTCCAAAATCTTGAAAACCCATTTTCAAAATGCTCATTTTACGCAAACTGGAATTTTGGCGCCAATTGGTAGGGTCACATAGTTTGATTATTCATCGAATAGTGAATCAAAGCCAACCAATAAGTGCGTGGGTTGACCAAAACTAATGTGTAAAAATATCTAATTACCATTGTTATTGTTGTCTTTGGAGTTGAGTTGTTGAATCTGTCTTCTTCATGGTCGAACATCGTCATCACAAAGTAGGTTTCTCTTTGCATGGTACTACATATAGAAAAGATTTTATTATTTCTTAGACCAGGAGCATAGAGGAAATAGGTAGATATCCTTCCTTTGGATGCCAATCGTTCTGGGACCCATTTCATTGGATTCAGCGTCCAAAATTTAGTGGAAAATGATACCCCACTCACCTAGATCGCAGAGAATCAATTTTTCAAAGTACCTACACATTTTCTGGGGAGTTGGAGTCAAAATGTGTTTTTTGAGAAATGGATTTTCGAGATTTTCTGGTTCTTAGGCAAATTGAGTATCATATTCCAGGAAATTTTGGACGCTGAATCGATTGAAATGAATCCAGGACACTCCCCACTCACTGCTTTCCTCCATAGTCCTGGTCCAAGGAACAACCAACCCTCAGCGAAAGAATTTGCAGAGTTTTTACTTTGCTCTACAATCTTTTCGTTTGTGAGACTTTCTCTCTTTCTTTCACTTAATGCCATTTTCTCTTATCATGATGCTTGTTACCTTCTACCTACTCACACAAACTTCACAGTTTACAAATGAATTATTTTATTTCAATCTATTTTCTCAGAAAAACAATCACAATTTTTTGTAAGGCAGCAGTCCACTAAGCGCGTAGTATGATAAATTACAGACGTGGAGAGGGGATAAATAAACAGGCAAATAACTGAGGCTACATGATATTTCTTCTTTAAGACAATTTGCTGTATGATATTGAGGTAGTTTTACGGCAATTCTCTTCATTTCTTTGAAGAATAGTAAATGACCCAACTCGATTTCTATAAAAAATCCTTTCACTCTTGTCCCTGTTTCTTTGTAAGGAATTTTGTTTCCCAAAGGTGACTATTGTTCACTGCACATGCCCAGAGAAAAGACGTCCAGTCAAAACGATACGAGGTTTCGTTTTCAGATTTTATTCTTCTGAAGCAGTAAAATGAGTCTGGTTCTACTCATTAGTATCCTAACGACATGAAACAGAAAATTCTCAAAGGCGAATCACCAATATGTGTCAAGTTGGGCCCCTATGAACGCAATTTTAAATTCGTTTAAAGTAGTAGCTCAGAGTTTTGGAAGAATTCTTGTGATTTTCAAGCATTTCAAGCCTGCTGAAACGGATTATATCCAAATGAACTTCTTATTGTTCGTAGACTGACTTTGCATTAGTTTGAAGATGAGTTTAAGCTCATCAAAACAAACCATAATCCTAACTAGGACCTCCAACTGAGACAAAGGGTACAGATCTGCAATATCATTCAGAGAAATCATATAATTTAGCAAATAATCGAAATACAACTTACTTAGGTAAAGATGATACTTTTAAGGGGTAAGATGAATAATTATCCAGACGACGAATTCAGTCAGAATACCATGAGGTTACATGGGTCCGTTGATGATTTTGGTCGTCCAACGATCGTCCAATGGCGATGGGCAATAAGAGTAAGTGAACCATTCTGTTTGAACACAGTATCAGATGCAGAGCTGTTTGGGTTGAGACACTGGGCACCCAATTTGATTGAATTTTAAGGAACAGTTCCAATATTCACTGCCTTTACTGTCAAACGCCGAGCGCTCAACCTTTCCAGTTTTTGCCGCTGATTCCAGTGTTCAAGAAATTTTTAAAATAAAATTACACATATCTTACTTTACATCACCACTTAATATAGAAGTGGGGGGAATTTCTCTCTCCCTTCAACGTTCATTCTGCTTGGTGACTTAATTGGACGCCAATCGGATAAAAAATACGTGATTGTTAACCACCAATACGATTGAAGTGCGTTGAAACTATCCAAGACACCGACCAAAGGTGTGCAGGGTACAGCACGACTGAAATTAGACCACAACCCAGGACAACAAAGCATTTTAAAGCAGCAACAACAACAAAATTAGAACAATTCGTTCTGCCATCCGTTGGCGTCATAGGTAGAATGCAAAACCTACAAACCTCGATTTTCTCAAGTAAAACGATTTATGCTGGATCTCCTCATTCTGGATTCTCCATTCCATTACGGGTCAGAGACAAATTACCGAACTTTAGACCTGTGAGCATAGAGAATATATTGAGGGTGAAGTTATCTACTGATAACACCGGGGACTCACAACAATCATCAAAGCACAACAAGGGCAATATCTCCCATGGTGACTTCTCCTCAAAACGTTGCCTTCAATCAAAAATTGAATGAAAAAGTAAAATAAAACTCCATATTACAATATAGAACCAATATATTTTGGAAAGTACAGCTATTTACACGAAATCACAAACCAAAAAAAAAATATTTCAATCGAAGATTGGTGATTTTTGTAATGTGAAGCTGCACACGTGTGTCGTTGTGCCGTAAAATTTGGTCAGGAAATACGATCCAAGAGAAAACTTCTTCTCCGTGAACAAAAGTGGCCTATCACTGATTCATTTTGCTATGTACTAGTTTAATAAATTTATGCTCCTCTGAAATCAAATGTTCCAGGAATGATTCACCCGACACTGACGTGGAATTGCAATATTTGCAGTGGTAGAGGCCGTTGGGTGTGATATAAGTCGATAGGGATTCAGATTCCTCTTTTTTCTTCTTTTTATCTTTCTTTTTCTTCTTGTCTTTTTTCTTCTTTTTCTTAGACGACTCTCGCTTTGAAGACTTTCGGCTCTTTTTGGCCGACTTACGAGAGGAAGATTTATCTTCAGACTCTCCAGACAACTGCGCCATTAAAGCGTCGACCAAACGTTTGGATTTGGGTTCAGAACTGGTTGAAGTTTCTGATGATGAGGATAACGACGACGAGGAAGAGGATAGAGAGGAATCAGAAGAAGAATTGGATGATGAGGACGATGAACGTTTCTTTCTTTTCCTCTTCTTTTTGCTCTTGTCCTTTTTTCGTTTTTTGGTTTTGAGCGGCTTTTCTTCTTCATCTTGAGTTTCCATTAATTTGCGTTTGATCATAGCAACTTTTTCCAGAATTTCCCGCTTTTCTCTTTCCTCCTCATCTGAAATTGCACCTTGGAGGGAGTCCTCCCTCTTGATGTTCTCAGTTGATGAGCTAGGTGACTCTGTCTTGACAGGCTCCTGAGCTTTGCTCAATACCACTTCATTAAGCTCAAATGAAATTTTTTCCTTCATTTTCTCAATTACCGGGTTGGCGACGATAGCAGGTTTACTGTCATCCAAGACAACTTGTTCTGGACAGACCTCAGGCTGAACCTCAGGCTCTTCATGCTTTGGCGTTGGCAGCTTTGGAGCTCTTGTCTTCATTTCCCAGTATCCAACATCTTCCACCCTTGGCGGACTGGCTGAAGACGAACCTGACCTACTCCTCTTCCTTCTTCTTCTCGTTTGCTTCTCACGTTCGTCACGCTTCCAACTTCGTTCACGCCCAAATTCGTCGCGTTCGTTGCGCTCGTACCGGTCATATCGGCTATATGAATCATCACGGTCCCAGTCATTTCTATTCCTGAAATTACCTCGATAACGGTGGAATCCACGACCCCGCCTATTGTAACCATAGCCACCGCGATTACCATAATACCGTCGATTATCATCGTACCTTCTTGGACTACGGTCAACCGAAGGGCTTCTGGATGCACTGTGACGTCTCCTTCGACGACGCCGAGTTTGACTGGATCTGCTTGATGATCGTGAACGCGAACGGGATTTCCTATTTGATTTCTTCTTCTTAGATTCCACACTTTTATTTCTGTCGGTTGAATCATTTGACTTGGCAGTAGGACTTGGGAGCACAGCTTCTTTTACTGCACCAAAACTAGATACCTTGATCTCCTCGGTAGTAGTCACTGTTTCTAACGAAGTTCCTTTAATAGTAGGAATTGAAATAGTTTTTCCTTTGAGCGGAAGTACTGCGTCGTCAGGTTTTTTTGAGTCATCACCTTGACTACTCGGTCCAGAATGAGGTACATCTTGCTGGTTCTTCTTCTCTTTAATCATTTTGACAGCAGCTCTGGCAAAGAACGAACTCAACTTGGGCTTGGCTACTGCACTTCTATCAGAAAAGGAGGCTTCTAGTGATGTTTCTTCTTCAACTTCAGCCTGTGAAGCACTTGCGTCTGGAGTTGGAGGATCAGGAACAACTTCATCGGGTTCTGTTGTGGGGGTAGGAATAACAGGAGGTGTAAATTTTGGCGGTGGTCGTGAGGGGCGAGGCTTACTTGTCGCAGGCGCAGAATACTGTTCTTTTTGCTGATTTACCGTTGGAGGAGCAGAATACATTGAAACTGCTGGCACAGTCATTTGCAGAGTAGAATGATTAGACACGACTGGCATATTAGGAGGAACTGAATAGTTCATTGGTACTTGCATATTCATACCAGACATGGAATAATCAGGTGCCATGTACGGCATAGGGGCTGGGTAATTAGGTGGTGGGTGCATTTGGTATTGTGGAGTAGTATAGTTGTAAGTTGATGGAGGAGCACTTACAGTTGGAGCGTAATTGTAAACGGGAGCATTGTTGGGAGGAGCAGGATAGTAAGAAGTGTTAGGAACAGGACTTGCGTAATAAGAGGTAACTGACTCCTGAGTCTCACTTGTAGAGGGGTAGTGGGACGACGCAGGGGCTGTCTCAACAGGGGGATGGTTTTCAGGTTCAGTAACGCACACCTTGGGTGTTACCGTTTCAGAACTGTTAGGCAGTTGGGCTTCAATGTTGCAACCAGGCGGCGGAGGTTCATTTGAGTTGATCGCGTTAAAAGGGAAAGGATCCTGAGTTGCAATGCTTGGCATGTCGTCGTACGCAGAAGCAAGTTTATCGGAAATCTGTATATCCGCGGGTATTTCGCCCAAAAGTGGAATGGATGGAGAGGTTGATCGCCAAGTCGGCTCTTCAGACAATGCTTTCTCTGGCGGTGCATCGGGATCCAAGCAGATCACCTCAGTTTCTGAAGAAGTAGCTGAGTCTTCTGTTGCTTTTGAATCCTTCTTCTCTTCATACGATGGCAATCCAGCGAGCGCACCTTCAGAAGAGCTGGTAGTCACAGGCTCCAAAGTCGTGCCTGACCCTTTTGATGACATTTCATTAACGTCTGACAATAATGATAAGCTTCCTTGCTCTTGGGCAATTGTGGAACCTGGAGGGAATGAACTTGGCTTTGTTCCAACAGCCTCAGATTTCTTCGAACCTTCTTCACTGGGACCTTCGATGCCATTATAAAGGTCTTTGTCCAGCTCTGGTTCCTCGTCTTTTGATGAAGTAAGGGGAGCGTCGAGAGGACTCTTGTCAATCCCTTCAGGCAGGGGTGGGGCCCAAGTTTCCGAAGCTTTCACAGGGACATTTGTCGTTTGACGGCTGTTAGAATATTTCTTGAATATTGTCGAGTCTATTACACCATCGGTTGCAGAATGTCCAGGGACGTCATTTACTTCAGGGAGAAGGGGATTCTTTTCAGCCTGTGTTTCAATGTCAGCAGGCTTTTCAGCTTCAAGATGATGCTCGGAGCCACCTGCAGACCAGGCGTTTGGATCATGATTATTGGAATACTCACTTCCAGGAGGGACAGAATTGGCAGGATCCTGCTGCTCAGGGGTGTAGGATGATTGGACTTGCTTCTCCGTATTGAGAGGCACTTGAGTTTGTTGACTCGGATCATATGGTGCTTGACTTTGCTGCCCAGGGAGTGGCGGCTGACTTTGCTGCCCAGGGTAGGGAGGTTGACCCTGTTGCCCAGGGTATGGCGGTTGACCTTGCTGCCCAGGGTATGGCGGTTGGCCGGCATATTGCTGACCATAAGCGTTGTAGTATTGGCCATACTGACTGTAATAAGCTGCATACTGTTGCCCATACATTTGACACCAAGCGTTGTAATCATACGACATTGGATATGAATATGAGCCATACGGCATTTGGTACTGAGGCATCATAGATTGATTAACAGGCATGTATCCGGAGTTTTGAGTGTACGGAGCAGCCTGAGCAGCGGCAGGGGTGGCCGTCGCTGCAGGAGTAAGAGTCGAGTCAGCTGACGCTTTTTCAACAGGTTCGCAATTTCCATTTCGCATGTAAAATTCTCTAAGCTCTCCTTCTACAAGTTTAGCAACTTTCCTTACGTGCCTCGCACCATTATTGTGAGTCTCCATCTGAGCTCGAGTGGCAGTAGTGACATCGCACAATGCACAGACGTAGTCACCCAATGTTGGGAGGGTAGGTGGTGGAGGTAAGGCTTTGAGCATGTCTTCCCCAGCTTCACCTGCAACGTCTGTAGCAGTTTCCATGGGAGGGAGAGGAGGGTTGTCAAGTGGAAATACAGTTACCGGAGCGTTTG
Source organism: Cyrtorhinus lividipennis (assembly GCA_019603395.1). Taxonomy (NCBI): domain Eukaryota; kingdom Metazoa; phylum Arthropoda; class Insecta; order Hemiptera; family Miridae; genus Cyrtorhinus; species Cyrtorhinus lividipennis. Next base: position 20,849,859 of record CM034004.1, read on the forward strand.
AAGATTTCTTCTTCACATTCTTGGCGTGCTGTTTCCCTTCGAAGTGCTGCAAGTAGACCATCCTCGTCAAGAGTTCAATATTGCACACATCACAAGTGACTGGTTCAAATTTCCCTTCTATCGACTTGAGATTTCCAATTGCGTTGTAATTAAACTTCATGTAATGAGCTACTTTCTTGAAGTGCCCTTTACTTTCGTAATGAGCGTACGACACGTGCATATTCGACGTTTTAATGTTGCAAAGTAGACAATGTTGCGGGCGGAACATTCCAAGAACTTCATCCGGAAGTGGACCAGCTTTGGGTTCGCTACCATCAAACGACGTCTCCTCCCAAACGTATTCGCCCAACCACACAGGATTTTCTGAGGTCCCCATAACGAGTCAGGCCTATGTAATTTTCATCCAATCCATAAATCACCAAAGGGGAGTATTGAAAATGAGTACGTTACTTCGAAAGCGACGACAAATAATCCTTTTCGACGCTTCAAAGTTCAATCTCAGGAATCGTCCAATCTGGTCAAACCTGAAAAATTACGTTAACCGTTATTGTTAATTTATAAAAATTTTAAAAAAACTGCAAACAATGCTGACACAAATAATAATCTGACACGCTAGTGATTCAACAGGTAATATTGCTGTACTGGAAAATTAAAGATCAATTACCATCATATCCCAACTGACAACTGTAATAATTACATTCTTAAGGTGAGTGTACACACATCAATATTGATGGGCTTGGAGGGATTGGATAGTTGTTTTGAGTGCATACAAGGCAACTGTATTTTTCATTCGAAACTTTTCAGCCCGATCGGACCAAATTTGGGCGGGGTAGGGGTCAAAATGTGTTTTTTGAAAAATGGATATTCGAGATTTTGGGCGATTTAGGCGAGTAGGGTATTATTTTCCACTAAATTTTGGAAGCTGAATCCAATGAAGTGGGTCCCAGAACGATCGGCACCCACCGGAATGGGTCAAAATGTGTATGTATCCACATACACAGCATTTTGTAGATGTGATTTCTGGTGCCTAGGCGTGTGGTGTATCATTTTCCACTAAATTTTGAACCCTGAATCGATTGGAATGGGTCTGGGACTCGCCACACCCACTGTTTCCCCCATTTTCTATTCTAGGACGGTCCTCGAAACTTTTCAGCCCGATCGGACCAAATTTGGGCGGGGTAGGGGTCAAAATATGTTTTTTGAAAAATGTTCCCCGAAACACGTTTTGAAAAATCCCTAGGCGTTGTGGGTATCATTTTCCACTAAATGTTGAAACCTGAATCGATTGGAATGGGTCTGGGCCCACTGTTTCCCCCCATTTTCCCCATGTTGAAGAAATGAATATCCAATGCGCCTGGTTCGAGGTTTCATCCCGGGCGTTTATTCGGGGCGTGTGTAACTAAACCTGATGGCTTCTGACTGCTACGAAGGCACCATTTCGAACAAACCTGCCTGCCAATAAAGCACAGTAATGAATGTAATAAAGCGTTAAATTGTAATAACCAAAGTATTTAAAAGCAACCTATGGTCGGGTTAAAAATCAGAAATTTCTGTCAGTGGGGAGCAACCCTGTTGATTCACTAGCTTGCTGAACGACTTATAAGCACAAACTTTACTAAATGTTCAACCAGTCTAGCCGGTATTCCCATACTACACCAAAATTCTTCAGGGGGATATTGTATACAATTCTTAAAATGTTCACATAATTTATCGCTGTAAACAACGAAAAACAAGAATTGTTCGACCTCTAGCAACCTCAAAAGGCAAGTAATACATTGAGAAATGAAATAATAATAGAAATAACACAATTTTCAAAGTTTAGAGTGAAATCTTTCAAAACATTCAACAGGACTAAACGATTGGTAACGGATCGACTAACGAAATGTAAACGGGAAAATCAAATAAAAATTCAAAAAGGAAACCTTGAAACCTACCTACGAATACATTGAGGAGGCGTCTCGAGAGATAAATGAAAGATAACACCGAGTTCAAGTCAATAAGAGTCGGTCAGACAAATATTAAATAGTTTAGGTTGTTCCTCCAAACATCAAAGCACCGTCACAAGGAGATGTGTAGAAATAGGAGATAAATCATCTTATTTACGTATCCATGGCGACGGGTCGTAGCGGTAGAACGTTTTCACCATGGGAACTAATAGTAATGCACAGGGTAGTTGAGTTCAATCAATCAAAAACGCTGCAAATTCTTTCACAGGGGTTTGTCATTCGTCGGAGGGGAGTATCTCCGAATCATTCTAATCGACTCAAAGTCCAATACTTGGTGAAAAATGACGCCCCCATACACTTAGGTATTAAAAAAATTTCGAAAAATCTACTTTCAAATAGGGAAGGGTAGGTGCCTATTTGATCTCAGGTAGGAGTAAGTCGGTCTGGGACCCATCTAAATGGATTTGGCGTCCAAAATTTAATGGGAAATGACACCCAACACGCCTAGTTTTCAAAATAGAGGAAAATAATACCCAAACACATAGGTAGACAGGTACACATTTTGGCCAATACCCTCCTCCGGTAGGCACCAATCGGTCTGGGACCCGTTTTAATTGATTTAGCGCCCAAAATTCAGTGAAAAATTAAAAACTCCACATGCCCAGGTACCAGAAATCTCGAAAACACATTCAAAATGGGTAGATAGACACTCATTTTGACCCATAACCTCATCCAGAGGGCGCCAATCGTTTCGGGACCCATTTCATTGGATTCAGCGTCCAAAATTTAGTGGAAAATGATACCCCACCACACGCCTAGGTACCAGAAATCTCAAAAACACATTCAAAATGGGTAGATAGATACCCATTTTGACTCATTTCTTCCGGTGGGTGCCAATCGGTGGAAAATGATACCTCACACGCCTAAATCGCCAAAAATCTCGAAAATCCATTTTTCGAAATACACATTTTGACCCCTACCCCACCCAAATTTGGTACGAGTACTCTGATTTGGTACCTCTGATCCAAATTTCAGATTTTTAGAAATTTTTCTACTACCAAATCACAGACATTGACTTTTTGCATGAAAACATAGGTTGATTATTCAAGGAATAACCAACCAAAAGTCCGCCGTACGCCGACTTTGGTAGTGGACAATTTTTTAAAAATCTGAAATTTGCCTCAGGGGTCCATTCCCGGCCCTAGTTGGTCCTCAAAACTTTTCAGCCCCATCGGACCAAATTGGGGAAGAGTAGAGGGCCACTATGCGTCATTCGAAAGAAATTGAATGAATTTGCAGCGTTTTAGAAAATGGCTTACAACCAAAAATGGCGTGGACGACGCACGAACCTTTTGCCATTTGGTTGTTTAATTAGTTGGGGACGAATATTTAATCGTCCCCAAGGTCATATTGGCCTATTCTCAATAATTCCTTGATGCTGGAGCATTGGGATTGCCACCACTTACTTTTGGCTCCTCTGAATCTCCTACAATTCTACGATTATTCTGTAAAACACTTTTTTATTAACTTCCAGCGGCAAATATTAACTTACTTCTTCCTCAAAGTTGCAATTAGAACAGATCAGTTGACTCCCATAGGTAATAATTCCTCTTTCATTCCACAGTCCTGCAACATACAAAGCATACAACTGAGTGATGGGAACAGACAATCAAATTGCAAATCATGATAACGTTTCGAGACATTATTTGCTATCATTAGCGTCAAAATTAAATTGGGAAACACCTGCAAGCTCTACTCATCAAACCCCTCAGTCTAAAGCGATTCAGTTGCAGACAGATCTTCAATCTCACAATAGTCAGGAATTTCATGCTTACCACGTTGATTAAATGGGCTTTATTGATTTTGCATTTTAAAGTAGTGTATCCACAATATTTACAATAAGATGCAATGCGGACAAATTATCTATCATACCTACCCTGAGTACTCAAATAGTGAAAAAGTCTCAATTAAGCCTGATTTCAATGCCTCAATACGTCAATAAACCAGTTTTTTGTTGGTTATTCCTTGAATGATCAACCTATGTTTTCATGCAGGAAGTCAATCATTCCGATTTGGCCTAAAATTGTATTCTGAGCGATTCAAAGTGTCTAGATCAAAAAAGTCACCCAAGTACTTTTTTCTGACTTGAGAAACGTTTCAGGGGCCTATCCCTAGAAACTCTTCACTCCTCACACTCCACTCAGCATGTGCAAACTCCCCACTCTACGAAAACTTTTCGTTCCTAGAAAGTGCAGAGCGTTATGAAGATGTAGAGTGAAATGAAGAGTCAAGTTTTGCAGAGTTTTGGTGTTCTACTCGGGTTCTGTTCCAAGAAACTCTTCACTGTCATATGAAGAGTCAATACTGTGGGTTTCAAATGAATATTCGTCTTTTTTTTTTTTTGTAGAGTATCCAATGACTTTGCCAAATAGTTGAGTACTCTCCGAATATCATTAAGGAGATAATTTATAGTTAAAATATTATTTTGGATGGATTTTATTGGAAGAGGAGAATAATCTTTTGATTGGTAATATGGACTTTTCTTGTTGCTAGTAACAATATATTTTTACAAAAAAATTTCCTCAGGGACCCACTTTTGGCTTTACTTGGTCCTCAAAACTTTTCCCCCAGAGCAGCCCAATCAGAGCAAATTTGGGAGGGAGAGGGTCAAATTCGAGAAATGAATTTTGTTCATCATCAAAACATGAAGCGCCATTGCAGTGTGGCGGAACAAGTCTTTGAGTTTTGCTCGTTTAGGTGTCCTAACGCGAGGAAGGTTACAACATAATAGACACACAACAGCAACTCACTCTACATTTTGAGTAGAACAAGAAAGTAAGAGTGAAAGGTTTCAAGGAACAGGAAGTTCTCCTACTCTTCATAATTTTCAATGTGAAGAGTATGAGATGAAGAGTCGCAAAGCGTGAAGTGAAGAGTTTCTAGGAATAGGCCCCAGGTCTCATAGGAAAGCCATGATTTCCTGAAAACGTCTGCTCGGACGACCTCAAAAACCACGAAAATGTTGCTAACACTGAAGAAATGCACCAAAGAAGATCCAAACTTCATTGATTTATATTTACCCTCGATAATGGAGTCCCCTGAAAGAAGTTCGGCTCTTTAAACAGAGTAAAAATGCGAAAAACAAGTCACTCACGAAGGGTATTGTGAGAAAAAGCACTAAAAAATTCTTCTAAATCAATCCTTGGAGCAAGGTAATGGGGAAAACAGTGAGCGTGGAATGTACCAGGATTCATTTCATTAGATTCAGCGTCCAAAATTTAGTGGAAAATGATACCCCACACGCATAGGTGCCTGAAATCTCAAAAACCCAAATTCAAAATAGGTGGATGGATACCTATTTTGACCCATAACCTCTTCCTGCGGGCACCAATTGTTCTAAGACCCACCTCATTGGATTCAGCGTCCAAAATTCAGTGGAAAATGATACCCCACACGCCTAAATCGCCGAAAATCCATTTTTCGAAATACACATTTTGACCCCTACCCCCTCAATTTTCGAGCCTTTTCAGTAACTAGGTCTGTGGGGTATCATTTTCCACCAAATTTTGGACGCGAATTAGATGAGATGGATCGTTGACCGATTGGTGCTCATTGGTGATGGGTAATGGTCAAGATGGGTACCTACCTACCTATTTCAACAATCGGTTTTTGAGTACCTAATCGCGTGGGTTAGCGTTGTCCACTAAAGTTTGGACGCTGAATCGAACAAAATGGGTCCCAGAACGATTGGTGCCCTCTGGATGGGTGCCTATTTACCCATTTTGAATATGTGTTTTCAAGATTTCTGATACCTAGGCGTGTGGGGTATCATTTTCCACTAAATTTTGGACCCTGAATCTTACGAAATGGGCCCCAGAACGATTGGCGCCCACCGGAAGAGGTAATGGGTCAAAATGGGTACTTATCTACCCATTTTGAATGTTTGTTTTCTAAATTCGGGTACCTAGGCGCGTGGGGTATCATTTTCCACTAAATTTTGGACGCTGAATTGATTGGAATGTAGTCCGAAAACACTCCACACTCGCCAGTTTTCCTCATACTCCAAGCAATAATCGACCGTTTCGGAAGAATTTTCTGCGTTTTTTGTTCCAACGGACTTCCGGCATGATTAGATTCCAGATGATTCAAGGAATAACCAACCAAAACGAGTCAAACAGATAAAGGGCGTCCGGGAAACGACGCATTGGAGATACCTATCGTTTGGGCGAATGTGGTGCTGACAAAAGCCTCCAGAAAACGCTATTACAACACAAGGGTTAAATAGCATTGAATGTTACAATACCCACGACGCATTGAATGTTTATACTCACAATATATTGACTACCTGATCAACTAGAAGGTGTACAAAGTCGTATTGCCTGTAAGATAAGTCCTCGAGGTCAACGAATTTCTATCTACACGCCACTGATAACGCGTTCGGTGGTACAAGACTAACTGGGACTGCGTAGGCACTAATAGTAGTTTATAGGCTTCTATCAAGTAAAATATCACCAATCAATACCTGGGAAAATCAGGTACTTCAGTCAAGAACGCTTCTTTACCGCTAATAAGTAAATAATTTCGTCGGCACAAAGAGTAACCTACCTTCACGATAGACGCTCGGTGACGCCTCACAAAAGTGCTATGCATTTCCAAAGCCATCGTGGGAGGTATTTGTGGTATCCTAGGAGACGGGTTCAGCCAAACGTTATCAAGAACCTGATGGTGGGAGAAAACGTAAGACAAATCTCATAAATGTAATGAAAATTAGTGAATCTTCATAAAACAAGATAACCTAGCGCACACATCAGAATACGGCATCAATCGCTGTTGGCTGTACGCTGTAGTGTAGGTGTAGTATCACAGACTACATTGGTATTCTATCTGCCCTAAAACATGGCTGATGTTCATCTTCTTCTTCTTCTTCTTCCCCTTCTTCATCTTGTGATTCGAACCTAGGAGAATGTGATATCGATGTCAGAAACTCGATGATTTCCCCTCAATCTGATATTAAAAATGAAAAAAATATTAATGTCATTATTTTAAGAAAGTATTGAAAACGCGCTCTTGTTTTCATGATAATGGTCAACCTCTCCGATTCGGCTCAAAAATTTTTTCTGGACGTTTCATGATGTCCTGATCAAAAAAGGTCAATAATGTCCGTCCGCCGTACGCCGTCCATCGTCCGCGCCGTTTTCGGTAGTAGAAAATTTTCTAAAAATCTGAAATTTGGGTCAGGGGTCTAGTTCCCGGCCGAGACGGGTCCTCGAAACTATTCCGATCGGACCAAATTTGGGCGGGGTATGGGGTCAAAATGTGTATTTTGAATAATGGATTTTCGAGATTTTTTTGCAATCTCGGCGTGTGGGGTATCATTTTCCACTAAATTTTGGACGCTGTATCGATTGGAATGGATCCAGGACCTCCTACACCAATGCTTTCTCCATTTTCCCCTTGTTGAAGAAATGAGTCTCTATGCGCCTGGTCCGAGTTTTATGTGAAGGAATTTGCAGCGTTTTTTAAAACAATATCCCGTTCGCAGGTATCAGGTTAACATTTCATGTATTTTAATGACGTAATTTTCCTGTTTGGGCACATCCAAAGTTTGGATACCATAAGTTTGGATTCCAAACCCATTTTGGTTAGTTATTTCTTGAATAATCAAGTTTTCATGCAAATAATGTCGTTTTTTGGTAGTGGAAAATTGTCTAAAACTCTGAAATTTGTGTCAGGGACCCGATTCCGGCTTCACTTTAGTTGGTCCTCAAAACTTTTCAACCAGATCGGACCAAATTTGTGGGGTGTAGGGGTCAAAATGTGTATCTCAAAAAAATGGCGTGTGGGGTATCATTTTCCACTAAATTTTGGACGCTAAATCCAATAGAATGGATCCCAGAACGATTGGCACCCACCAGAAGAAGTTATGAGTCAAAATGGGTATCTGTCAACTCGTTTGGAATATGTGTTTTCGAGATTTCTGGTACATAGGCATGTGGGGTATCATTTTCCACTAAATTTTGGACGCTGAGTCAGATGGAATGATTCTCCATGCTCCTGGAAGAATAGGTAATCAACCTCGTGAATGAATTTGCAGCGTTTTGGTTGGTTTCTTTTCAATAATCAACTTGCGTTTTTCACTTGTTGTTTTTCAGTTGTTCACTTGCCTCGACGGGTGCGAATATTAATTGCCGTAACCAGAACCTTAAAACTGTTATGGTCGGCTCCTCCCTCAACAATTATTCTCTACACTATGAAGAAAAGCGTGATACAACATCCTTAAGGTCGATCCACACCGATATAGCGCCTTAAAAAAAAAAAAAAAAAAACGCTGCAAATTTTTTCCCATGGGTTGGTTATTCCTTCCAGACTCATTTCTTCGAAATGGGAAAAATGGGGTAAACAGTGGGTGTAGCGGGTCCCAGGCCCTTTCCAATCGATTCAGGGTCCAAAAGTTTAATGAAAATGATCCCAACATGTCTAGGTACCAAATTTCTCAAAAATACTCATTCAAAATGGGGTTTCATGTCCATGTCCACGAGGTACTCTTCCCGGTCATTTTCAAATGGTGGTGGAAACATTCACCTCCACCTACCCTATGTCGTCTCAGAATCGATGGTGAAACATCGAGCATTGGCTCGTAAACGTTTTTCGATAGTATCGGCCATTCTGGCATCGATGTTCCGTGATAACATTTTATTGATAAAAATCTCCCAATTGCGACAGTGTGACCGTGGCTTCCGTTCAGCTGAAATGGAAGTTCACGGATTATTCAATTATTTCAGTGTACAATTTACATTTTAAGCTTTTGGAGATGAATCTTGCGGAAAAGCTATTTTTTCTGATAGTGCGTTAAATTTGACGGTTCTGTTATCTTCCCGAGCCCAACACACTTCTCATGATGGCGCCCACCCCCGCGATTGTTTGGTGTTTAAAAACAAAATGACCTCCCAACCCGTGTGTTGGGTTTTATTATATTCCTTTGGACTGTTGTCAGAATGGATTAATTCACCCGCGAGCTCGAAACCGGGGGCACATCTCCGGTAGGACGCCCGAAATCGCCCCGGAGAATGCCGATAGTGAGGAAGTCATGTTCTGGAAAGTAAAAACTTGGCGTTTGAAGTTGGATAATCAAAACTTGTTTATATGCCTCGCATTTCTTTCTCTGGTCGTGTACTCGTCGCTATCCAGCAAATGTATCGCTCGGCGGATGCACGGTGTTTTCCAAGGGGTAAGCTCTCAGAAAATATTCGCACTATGGACACTATTTAAGTTGAGGAAAACAGAATGTTTGTAGGGGTTTGCCCTCGGAAGTTCACTCCCTTCCCATCCGTACAAGATTGAAGCAACGTTGAAGAGTGATAAAACACGTTGATCTGTATTTCAGCTGTTCCCAGGAAACTATTAGCATTATGTATCTAAGGGCTGTTAAGTCCCCCTGAAAAACTATTCTACCTGGTGGATGTTTTTGCCAAGAATAGCGGATTTTAGTTGGTTATTCCTTGAATAATCGATCTATGTAATGATGCCAGAGGTCAACCTCTCCGATTGGCCCCAAAATTTGACAGCGTACGTTTCATGATGGTCAGATGAAACACAGGGGTTGGTTATTCCTCGGACCAGGCGCATGGAGACTCATTTCTTCAAAACGCTGCAAATACTTAATGGTTAGTCATTTCTTGGAGCAGGAATGTCCAAAACCCATTTTAATCGATTCAGCGTCCAAAAAACAATAGAAAATGGTACTCCACACGCCTAGGTACCCAGAAATATGTAACCTCACACTTGAAATAGGTAGGTAGGTACCCTGTTTTGATCCATACCCACCCCCAGTGAGCGCCAATCGTTATGGGACCCATTTTATTGGATTCAGCGTCCAAAATTTAGTTGAAAATGATACCCTACTCACCAAATTTTGGACACTGAACCCATAGAGACGGTTCCCGGAGGTGGGTATGGGTCAAAATGAGTCCAGGACCTTCCCATTTTGTAAGTTTTTCGAGATGAAAACCTAGGTCCGTGGGGTATCATTTTACACTAAATTTTGGACCTTGAATCGATTGGAATGAGTCCAGGACACACCACACTCACCTTTTTGCCCCATTTCCCCCATGCTCCTGCTCTAAGGAATAACCAACCACTCCTTGAAAATGAATTTACAGCGATTTTGCTTGAAATGGCTAAACTCCAGTACAAGTAGGGGCTGAACTCTAGTATTATGGGACAGAGATAACAAACTATCGATTTCGCTTGAACTATCGAACTCGAACAACAATCTGATCGATTGTCCGTCTGACATCACTCCTTCAGTCTCTGATACTAACGATGATTTTATATTACTTAATTTTATTATGATTTTATGGTACTTTCGTGTTAACGCCTACCAGTTGTTGAAACAGCATTGAAAGTCCATTCGATATATCGAATCAGTTATGTATGTCCCTAACCTCCTTCTCATTTATGAATAAATCCCACAACATAATAACAGTAGTTTATTCAAATTACTGTTAATTCAAACAAACAAAAAAACGAATAAAACAAAATAAGTAATAAAAGCACGTACTGAATAAAGACTTTCAGTATGGTGTTTTGTGTTGTGTAGGGGTGTTTTCCTTAGGAGATATAACTTGTAGGTAAAAAACCTCTTTGCACATAGGAGTCAAACATACCTGATTCGATATATCGAATAGGCTTTCAATGCTGTTTCAACAACTGGTAGGCGTTAACACGAAAGTACCGATTTTATTATTTTATATTATTAGGTATTGTTTATATTTTTTAAACAATGGCCATAAAAGCATGATGACTTATATGTTGTCATCAATAACAATCGGTTGTGTGTTCTCGATATTTGTGCTGCTGTTATCACCGCGCCCCATATACCTACCTACTAGAAATTTACCCAAGTAGGTTCCAGGTAGTATAGGTGCCTCATCCTCATCAGACCCATACTATCGATAACGGTCAATAATCGATACTACCCGACCTACCTACCCATCCCCGACCATAACATGGCATTCAACTTGCGGTAATTTAGATAAATAAATAAAAATGAGATGAAAATGAAATAAGAAAATTTTAAAGATGATGAATTATAGAAATATGGTGATGTCGCCTGTTAGGCATGTATCGATATGTGACCGCATTCGATAGTATGGCTCTGATAGCGAGGGTGCTACCTATGGAGTTTGGCCTCTTGTATGTTGTCGGAGGTCCCTCCAACATATCCTCTTTCATTTCTCAACTAAAGAATTATACATTATTCGTCGAATATGTGATGTTCTATAATATAAAATGAAACAGTTATTGACAGTCAAATATGGCCTACTAAAATCGGCTGAACTAGAGATAACAAACTATCGATTTCGCTCGAACAACAAGCTGATCGATTGTCCATCTGACGTCACTCCTTCAGTCTATGACACTGACAATGATTTTATTTTATTGTTGATTTTATTTGATTATTATTTTGATTTTATTATTTTATATATTATATTATTAGGTATTGTTGATATTTTTGAAGCAATGGCCATGAAAACATGATGACTCATATGACGTCATCAACAACAATCGATTGTGTGCTCTCGATATCTATGCCGCCATTATTACCTAGAGATTTACCCTAAAATCATATCAAAAGGAATGACAAAATTGATATGAAAAAGGTCCAGCCTTGGGTGGCAGGCGAATATATCACGAATTTATATTGTTAGAAATGTTAATGCTTGGGACTTTTAATTTTGAATGGCAATAAATAATCTGCGATTCATTGGTGAAGAGGTCCAACACTGTGTGGGTGTTTTAGCACATATTGTTGAATGATGACATGTTGGTGCATGACTGCCGGCCAAACCTTCACGTCACATACCAATTCGAATCCATCCTTGAGCGAATTGGCTGAAATGCTTCCAGTTTTTCTATTTGTGTACTTCGATGCCAGTTAAAATTGACAAGTGAAAGTTGTTCTAGAAGATTGACCAAGATTATCAAAGTTTCAGGGGAAAATTATCATTGGATCATAACTACAGTAAGTTGATGTTTAAGTAACTATTTTTTGAAAAAATATATTTGATTTCAGAACGACACTTCACCTCCGGCGGTCACGTTAGCTCTTAACGCAGTAAAAATAACGGACCATCAAGCTCCAGTCACAGAATACGAAGCAGTTGTCCGCCTCATTCCACTTATCAATTGGAGTGACTCTTCAAATGAAACTTTCAAGGTATGTGGTTCATCGCTTTATGAATGCGCTAAAGAACATTTGACCCAGTGAAGGGTGGAGACGATTTTTTAAAATAATGTTTATTGTACTAAGTGTAATTAATTTATGAGCAACTATCTGACCCGGCGATCATATGTTGACCATTCTCCAGATGCACTGCCAAATGTACAACAGTTGAATAGCGTTCGTGAATGGAAAACGAGAATATACGCCAAATCGCCTCATTACAGTTCACATAACGGCCCGCATGAAAACAATCAACATTGGCATCAGAGGTTAGGGTGCCAAAAACCGCCATATCACTGCCTTCCGTTACATATTTGCTGATGTATTTGATGGAATTTATTGAATGGCAAAACTCAATATTGCAATGTTGAATTGCAAGTGGCGAATATGGAACAATCCAACTGTGGTCGACTACAACATCATTCCTATTCACTTTTGTTGTGATAGTTCGACCGAATTCATCGGGTGATCGACGCCGATATAGTAGATACCCATCATTTCCTGTGATAGTTTCCAACGTCAGTTGTCGTGGTCTAGGCGTGTGGGGTATCATTTTCCACTAAATTTCGGACGCTGAATCCAATGAAATGGGTTCCAGAACGATTGGCACCCACCGGAAGGAGTTATGGGTCAAAATGGGTATCGACGTACCCCTTTTGAATATGTGTTTTCGAGATTTCTGGTGGGGTATCATTTATCACTACATTCAGGACCCTAAATCGATTAGAATGGGTCCGGGACCCGCCACACCCACTGTTTCCCTCATTTTCCCCATCTATGAGTCTCCATGCGCTTGGTCCGAGGAATAACCAACCCCTGTGGAAGAATTTGCAGCGTTTTTGACTCAGATGACCAGAAGAAATAAGCTTGAGGTTTAAAAAAAACTCATCAAGTTTGTACTAGCGGCACACTAGAGAAAATCCAAACCCAAGGAAAATGTTCATTGCCACAGATCATGAGGCCTCTTTGTTCTGAATTCTCTGAAAAGGTGGTTATTCCTTCAAGCAACTGGAGCTTCTTTGTTGACATGACTTTCTAGCTGATGTGGTAGGCCATGGTCTGCTGCTGGAAGACTCCACTCGAGGACTGTACGAGGACGGACATTTCTTGTGCACCATACACGTACATCCACACAACATCGTAGCTCATTATTTTGATAACGCACAGCCCCAAAACTGCCTTCCACAAGTCCAAACTGGTTGGGTTAACGTGTTCTGCATCTACATTTTAATTGTAATTTGACTGAGACGACTATGGTAATATTTCCCCAGCAGAATGAAACCTCCAAGTACCGAATGTTGGAAAACCAAAATCTTCGCCCCGTTCGGCGTCTTCCTGACGCGCTGATCATCGGCGTTAAGAAGTCTGGGACCAGGGCGCTTTTAGAGTTCTTGAGGCTTCATCCAGACGTCCGAGCTGCAGGATCAGAAGTGCATTTCTTCGACAAATATTACCACAAAGGCTTCAGTTGGTACAGGTAGGATCACCACTTCATCGGTATAATTTCACGAATGGATAAATTTTATTATTTGCAGCGTTATTCAACCCCTCATGGCACAATATCAGAAATTCATTCTCTGTGCTGTTGAGGGAGCTATTCTTCATTTACCTTCATAAGGGCGCATATTCGGCATAGTTGAGAAGCTTATATTTCTACCGCATGTCATATATTTATTCTAATTCTGAAAAAAGGAAGAGCAAGTAAGTTGTAAGTAACTCATGTAAGTTTAATGAAGATATGTTTCAGTTTGAGTACTGGGAAGATCCTATTCAAATCACTAGGTACCTACCTACCTATTTGAATGAGGGGTTTTCTGATTTTTAGCTACCTAGGCGTGTGGGGTATCATTTTCCATTAAATTTTGGATGAACTAATTTTATGGACGTTGAATTGAAGGCTAGAGGTGGCTATTGGTCAAAATGGGCACCTACCTACGATTTTGGCTGCTTTTCGCCAAAATGCGCCAAAACTGAAGATCATAATTCAAGTCAGCTTGAAGAAATAGTTCAATATTCGGTACTTAGGTACCTTTCATGTTCGTGGAACTCGTTACTTTCACGAAAAACTCCGATTTTGGTGAGAATGCCTCATTTTTGGTTGGTTATTTCTTGAATAATCAACCTATGTTTTCATGCAGAATGTCAATCTCTCATTTGGCCCGAAATGGGCGTTTCAAGGTGTCTAGATCGAATAAAGAAAATGGCCGTCCGCCGTCCATGCCGATTTTGGTAGTAGAAAATTGCTTAAAAATCGGAAATTTCTTGTTTGGTCCTCGAATCTTTTCCGTCTAATCGGACCAAATTTGAGGGGGATAGTGGTCAAAATGTGTTGTCAAAATTGAAAAATGGATTTTTGGCGATCTAGGGTATCATTTTATACTGAATTTTGATCGCTGAATCCATCAAGACGGGTCCCGGAACGATTGGCGCCCACCGAAAGAGTTTATGGGTCAAAATGGGTAGATAAATACCCATTTTGAATGTGTGTTTTCGAGATTTCTGGTACCCAGGCGCGTGGGGTATCATTTTCCACTGAATTTTGGAGTCTCCATGCTCCTGGTCTGAGGAATAACCAACCGTTGTGATTTTCACTTAAAATGGTATATTCACCCTGGAATTATGCCATGAAATAAATTTGGATACACCGTGGAAATGCTGGTATTTTGGGGAAGTTTTCCATAAAAATGCGGGCATTTTTCCTTGTCTGGTTGTGTATTATTGGCCTATGCGCGCGCATTTTTTGTGGACACGGTTCTAGAATGTTCTTGAACGTGGTGTGCGTCTAGCAGAAATAGCCCTCTTAAGCCTGAGGTCAAGTTGCAAGTAAAAGAAACTTATGGATCGATGCAAATGCAAGCAATCCATGTGGCCGAAACCCGTTTGTGAACGATGCCGTCTGTGTCAAATCGGGCATTTGATCCATTTGTGTGTCCATCCTGCTCTAAAAAACCGATGTTAAAGTAACGCTTGTTTTTAAGAAGATTCTTTCATTTCTCAGAAAGAAAATGCCTCCTACTCTCGAAGGTCAAATTACGATGGAGAAGACCCCCAGCTACTTCGTCACAAAGGAAGTTCCGTTGAGAGTTAAGCAAATGAACGCCAACACAAAACTCCTGATAGTTGTTCGTGACCCTGTAACAAGGGCGATTTCTGACTACACTCAAGCTGCCAGGTAAGTTTTCTCTTTATTTATTAGAATACGGGACGAACCCAATTACAGGTAAGGATACAGAACATCAGATATAAATAGTTGAGGAAAAATCGGTAGACTACAGAACAGAAATACGACACAAAGAGCTAAGTACGATCAAGTTTAGAAAATAGATGTCGGAAGAGGGCAATTTTTATTGATGAGAGGGACGAGGACATACTCGTATTATCAATGATAGGAGGAGACGTGGAGAAGAAATTGACATGGCGATGGATGCGGCATGTAGGACAATTATGAAGGTAGTTAGGGCCCTTTGTTCCTTTAGCGCAGCCTTCAAAAACATGGAGATTTGTCCTAAGAATCAACATGGTAAATGCTCGCAAAATTTAGGGGAAAATAATACCCCACGCACCAAATTTTGGACGCTGAACCCATGAAGACGGATCCCCGAGGTGCCTACGAGGGTGGGTATGGGTCAAAATGGGTACCCACCTACCTATTTCGAAAGTGTTTCGAGATTTTCGAATACCTAGGCGTGTGGGGTTTCATTTTCCACTAAATTTTAGACTCTGAATCGATTGGAATAAGTCAGGGACACTTCACTCTCACTGTTTTCCCCATGCTCTTGCTCCAAGGAATAACCACCCCTCGTGAAGGAATTTGCAGTTATTTTGCTTGAAAAGAGATTTTGGAAGAGAGCAGTTTTTATAGATGAGTGGGCAAAATGTCAATGGAAGGAGGAGATGTAGGGAAGGATCACATGGCGAGGGATGCGGCACATTGAACGATTGTAAAGGTAGTTGATGCTCTTTGTTCCTTTAGTGCAGCCTTCAAAAATATACTTGTCCTAAGAGTCCATATGGTATAGCCCATGGGGTAACGGCGTGAATGCTCCTGTGAGGAGATGATAGTGTAAGATGGCTCTAATCCCGTGAGGCACCAATTTGCATCTGATGATTTACGGTGCGTTGGGATGGTGGGAGGTGGGGAGCCGGTGTACCTCGTCCAAAAGCTTCTTATTAAGGTCCTGTTGAAGAAGTCGCCTGGATACCCAACAGAAGCGTTCTTCAAATAATTCAAGATAATGAAGCTTAGAGATCTCCGAGTCACAGCCACCATCATAAACACTTTCAAGGATGCTCAGAGAAATGAGCTTCAATCCTTGGAAGCAGGATGCACATGAATGTGGGAATAACACATATTAAAAACTCTACAGGGACAACAAGCCCATGATTACAGAGGTGCTAACTCGTTCAATGCCCTACCTCACAACATAAGAACTATAGGCAAACTGGAATTCTTCTAAAAGGAGCTCAAGGCTCTGTAGGAATCGAAAATAATTAAATATCTGCCTTTCCAGTAGTTTTAGTAGTTCCTCGTACATGAAGCAAATGCTATTGCCCTCCATAAATGTATAAGGCATTCATGAGATAGTAGAAAGTAGAACTTCCCAACAGCACAGGTCTGTTGACTTCCAGTAGGGAGTAGCATAAAAATTATTTTGAGTTGTTAATTAAGTACCCCTTATTTGCAAATAAAGGCAATTAAAAAATGACAAGACAGAGATACCAGGGGTATTTATGGTCTGTTTTGACAACCAAATTGTAAAAAATCATCAAAAACGGGAGACTGAGGGGTTCGAGAGATGGTCTGCTTTTCCAAAATCCATTTACGCGCATAGCTCCAAGCAGAATTAGCCCTAAACCAACCAACGTAACCAGACAGGTAAAATGTTTAATGGAACTGCCGCTACAATCGCTGCTGCGTTCCGCACTCACAATTCTCTGCCCCGAGCATGCGCACTACCTCTTTGAATTGCCCATTTTGATATTAGACCAAACATGGCAATTCGACATCGAATTAACCAGACCATGAATACTCCTTCAATCTGCAAATATAGGTATTACTTATTTAGATCAACATTTTTCAACAGGAACGTTCCTACATGCGCCCATTAGTCCAGTCAATTTGTGCTCAAAAGGATCCCTAATAGGAAAGTTTTGGGGTAGTTTTGCTTTCTGAGTCTTGATTTGATACCTGTACCTGTACACATATGATATAATTAAGGTATATGCATAGAACTGGGTGGAATTCACTGAATGACAGCCATTAATAATGAATGTGTTTCGGACTGGAAAAAGTCAGATAAAATACGTCTATTCAACTATAGTTTGAGCCAGAACGGTTCGTCGCAGGGAAAAAACCTTAATAGTGCAATTTGTAGGAAATTTTATGCACTTTCTTTTTGTATAGAGAGGTCTTTCACGTAAAGTTGATAGTTTTCGAGTTATAAGCTGAAAACTGCAAACGATTTTTAACCATTTTTCGTATTTTTTTAAAACGTTTTTCTTAACCCGCTTTCTTGTTTGTTGTCTGTTTGTCCGCAAAATCTTTCAACTCAAATTTCGACCATTTATCGGCAATCTATAGTTCTGAAACTTTACATATAGATCAGAACCAGATGACAATGCAATATTATAATACTTTGATGATGATTTAAAGAGCTTCTTGAGTAATTTCAATAAAATAAAATAATAAAATTATATATCACTAGGTTGGGACCCGTCAACAATGACGGGAGAAAAAAATGTAACGTTAGTCCAAAGGTCGTCCAATCCCTCTAGAATGTGTTGGAGATTGAAAAAGGTAAACAAAGGATTACCCCCCTCCCCCCGCCCGGGGGAATATCTGCATTGTTCATCGAGGTTCTTCAATAAAATTTTACGATTACAAATTTCTAACGAACAAAACTAAAAAGTAGAAAATAATAGTACATGAATAAAAAATCTTTTATAAAAACAACGTTTTTCATATGCACTAAAAAGTAGAAAATAATTTTCCTATGAGCCTGGCAGAATTTCTGAATAAATTGGTCACATTATGGTAACAGACTTTATAACAATTTCCAATTCTTATAATACGAAAAATCATGTACTCAAACTTCTTTCTAATACGCTCACATTTCTATAAAATGAAATTTCTTTATATTAATTCAGTTGACATAATATTCAGTTAATACAGTTTCACGGAATTGAATTGTGAACATTAGAAATCATTTGATATAATCATATGCAATAATACTAATCATCATTAACGAATTCAAAATTTTTCATATAATTTCACTGTTCATCCCGAAATTTTGTCAGCAAACCTCAGATTCAGCACCCAAAAAAAAAAAAAAAAAAAAAAAAAAAAAAAAAAAAAAAAAAAAAAAAAAAAAAAAACTTTCCTGCTAAAAGCACAATTTGACTGGACTACAATTGTCATCAAAGATCTAGGCTACACTCGTCCCCAAAAAATCGCCTCTGTGAGGGAAAATTCGCACTCATCCATCCAAATACTGATTTGACTATTTTTTCTGAATTATTGACATCGTCCCTAACATTTTAATCATGATCATTCGTTTTTACAGCAAAAAGAAGAACCGCAACGGTATGAAAAGCTTCGAATGTTTAGCTTTCGTGAAAGATACCGGTTTCAGTGTTGTCGACACAACATGGGGGCCAGTACGAATCGGAGTCTACGCTCGACATTTATCGAAGTGGTTGAAACATTTTTCTCTCGACCACATGTTATTTGTAAGCGGTGAACGTCTGATTGCAGACCCTGCGTTGGAAATGGCTCGAGTTCAGGTACAGTTGCTTGAATAGAATATTGATAGAAACAAAGACCATTTAAATGTAATTTATTACCATTACTGAAATTGGGTTAAACCCAAGAATATGGACTGTTGTCGCGTTATCAGCTGATATCGATAGTACGCTCTGTCGATATGCACTATCGATATATACGCGAAATATTTATCCCTGTCGGCCATATTTGTTTTTATAAAAAAAGAGGGAAAATACTAAATGGAAATAAAATAAATAAATTGAAATAAACTTACCTCGTACTTTTGGCGTAAAATTGCGTAAAATGTAAATCGAATAATTATTGGAAGAAGTGAATGTAATGAAAAAATTGAAATTGACTTGAAATTGAATCTTTTGGAAAATATTAAGCTTCACTAAGCCTCTCACACCCGCCATCTGGCCAATATACATTGGCCACATCCTTGAGAAATTCCCTCATCAGATCATCACTTTCACTTTTTGTTCTCCCCCAAATATTTACGGAGAGGTTGGAAAATGTACACCGACTGAAGTGAAGTGACTGAAGATAGCAGGAGGAGACCAAAAGGAGGCAACAACAAAAACTTTCGATTATCGACCGTATGCGCGATATCATTGCTATCAGTTGATAACGCGACAACGGTCCATATTCTTGGGTTTAGCCCTGAAATCGTGTCTTTCAAAAAACGGATTTTTGGTGATCTAGGCGTGTAGGGTGTCATTATCGACTAAATTTTGCTCACGGAATGGGTCTTGGAACGATTGGCGCCCACTGGATGAGGTTATGGGTTATAATGGTTATCTGTCTAAACATTTCGAACGTGTATTTCGATATTTCTGGTACCTAAGCGTGTGGGATATCATTTTCGACTAAATTTTGGACGCTGAATTCAATGGGATGGGTCCCAGAACGATTAGCGCCCACTGGATGAAATTATGGGTCAAAATGGGTATCTATCAACCCATTTCAAAAGCGGGTTTTCTAGATTTCTGGTACCTAGGCGTGTGGGGTATCATTTTCAACTAAATTTTGGACCGTGAATCCTATGAAGTGAGTCCCCATGCTCCTAGTCCGAGGAATTATAGTTCCTTTACTCCTGTTAAGATTAATCCTGATGTGTTTAGTTGCTCAATAAACTCTAGGAGGTTAATTCTGGGCAGGATAAGGGAGATGTATTGATTTCTGGAGAGGTTTGTCCTCTCCTCTGACTTGTATTATTGCAGATGTTCTCCAACCGACTTTGTTTTTCAATTTGATGGGCTGAGACCAGCTCCACCAGTTCTTTTGAACTTATTTCAACTTTATTTGGTTGGCGGGTAGAAGGAATTCCTTCTTTCAATTCATTTATGAATGTCTCTACCTACTTTTGACTTTCTGTTGCAGGACTTCTTGGGCTTGAAGAGAGTCATCACAGAGAAACATTTTTATTTCAACGCTACGAAGGGATTCCCCTGCTTGATGAAGTCTGAAGGCCGCTCGACTCCTCACTGCCTTGGTAAAACTAAAGGGAGGAATCACCCTTATATTGATGCTCAAATTATTAAACGACTTCGAGATTTCTATCGACCTTTCAACTATAGGTTTTATCAAGTGACTGGTATGAATTTTGGTTGGCCATAAAGATTTCACCTAGATTTTTTTCACGTGCCATATTGCTTAAGAGGAATACGGAAGACGTCTTTGATAAGTTTAGAAAGATGGCAATATTTTCAATAAGCGATTTTCGGTACTACCGCTTTCGTGTTGGCCGTTCAACGGTCTAGTTTTAGGACCAATTTCTCTAGCAACGGTTGAGATCGTATTGTGGTCAGCTGAACAAACCCCTTTTTGAGTTCTCGTGATAACGCTCATCTCTAAGAGGCTCAGGTTTGAGTAGATTCAGCCTCTGCACCGTGAGATATACGTTCATCTAGGATTATTTTGATAATAAGATAAAAGCTCAAGGCCTGCGATCTTGCCGTTGTAGACTATGGTCTCCCAAACACAGAAATCAGTTAAAATTATCCTTTTAAAATGCATTCTGCCTCTCTGTTGGCCTTTGATTGATCACCAAGTGTTCTCCTCTATGCCCTAATTTTTTTAATTTCTCGACAAAGAAACGGCTTCCGTATTCCATCCACCATCCCCATTGGCCTTTATCATAGATTTGAAAGACCAGAAATTGTGATACCGTCCTCCCTTGCACATTTTTAGAGCAGTCGAGTTCAATATTGCTCAAGCGTGTCCTCCAAAGCCATAGTGTTGAGAAAGTCCTCAATTTCTCCGAGTTTTAAACGCATATTAGCTCCTCGTTAGGTGTAAATTGTAGTCGTAAGCAGCAGGAAGCAGTTTGGAGAAGACCTGCGGGAAAAAAAGCCGTCTTCTATTCATTATAATTAGAGCTTTGAATGTAAGTAACGGGCGTATGGTGTGCATCGCTGGGTACTCCCTTAAAAGACGGGCGTATTTACAATAATAGATACAATTACATATGATTGTAATCAACACCTGACATAAGTTTGAGTACACTTACAAACAGATTCGCAATGGAAACAGTAACTGTAATCAAGCCTGATCACAGATATAAAAACATTCATAATCATACTTTTTGAATATGAATACAGGATAGTCATGATTACAATTGTAATCGTATCCAAACCTGCAATAAAATCCCAAAAATGGTGAGTTACGGGCATTTTGAAGATGTGTGGACCTCAAAAACCATAAACATTTTTGTATTTAACAAGGAATCTGTTTTATTGCTCGTAATCTTGAGTTCTTGCCACACATATTCAAAACAGCCTTCATCACACATATTCCTAGATGAACACAACGACATTTAGGAGATATTCAAATACTAATCCAGACGTTTATATTTCAATATCAAAATCAACCTTGACCACAATCGCATTCATAGTGTTTTATTCCGATTGTATTTGAATTGGGTAAATCTGCAGTGTCCCTTATTTTTTGATAAGATTCGATGTATCGTACAAAAGCAATAATCGATTAATATTGCGTAATAATGATAAATGTACAGTATTCCCAATGAAAATGAACTTATAAAATGAGAAATAAAGTCACTAATAGATAGAAAAAGATAAAAAATAAAATTATAAAATAAAATTAACAAAAATGAAATGAAAACTAATAATAAAATTCATTACTTTTCCCGTTATATTTGAATAATGGGTCAATCAGAAACATGTAAAGTCATTTGCTCGTTTGAGGTCGTCAGGTTATTATCGATGTTTCGGGTTCGATATATCGAATCTCATCAGGTAATATGGTAATGGGGCCCCTGACCCTGCAGATTATCCTCAAATTGTATTCAAACATGTTGGTTAGGATCGTATATGCGTTCATAATTACGGTTATGTCAATCTCAGGCCCTATATTTTTGGTAATTGGTGACCATGAATATGAGTATCTGGTAACAGCTGTGGCTACTAAGTGGACAGGAATGATGTAGCAGCTTTTTTGCTCTGCTGTATCATTCATGATGTGCTTAGTCTCACATGAAGTTCTTATTTCAAGTCAGTATTAACATTACACCATCACTGAATGACCATTAATCAAGATGGAGGTTTGTTGGAAGAAACATTTAAAGCAAATATAAAGTATACTTCTCTATCAGGAGGTGAAACCCAATGCAAAACAAAGGGAACAAGTCAGCTCAGGATTAGGAATTAATTACACCAGTATAACTCTTATGCAGACTGCAAGAGAATGTTGATTAACCATATAAACCATGCTAAATGATTGCACGCCATTAATGGAAAACACCAAGGGTTGAGCATTGAAAGGAAACATCATGTTTACATGTTTACTGTTCCTCCTACCATCGAAACAAAACATCGATTTACAACCATCGATGTTTTTTTTTATGTAAACAACAAGGTGTTCATAATTTTAAATGATAAACAAACGGGGGAAAAATGGTGATAATATGATGATAGGGCTCTTTTACAGGGTTGCTATTCAGTGTGGCCACAGGCTAACCTAGCTTACTCCTTACTCCTACTAGTGGCAACCCTGCTCTAATGAATCCATGGAACCTTGCATATTCTTAGTCATGCGTACAGATTAAGATCTAAGGGCACTTTTATTTTTGCTGTAGATTTTGATACAATCAATATCAGCTCAAAAATGATTGAAGCAATACGAATATAAATCAAAGCCAACATCACCTTCAACCATCGATAGTGAGGAAATATCGAACCTCAAACATCGATGGCAAAAACACTGACTCTCCACCATTGATGCTCAACCCTAAAAACACCTTTACAAAACCACCGGTTCTGAAATTGATAAAATCGTCTTGCATGAGTCTCTTTGAATACCCACCTTACTTGTAATATCAGATTAAAACCATTAAAATCACATATTACATTCTAGGGAACCACAACGATAATGAATATTATGTGATTACAAGTCAAATTAGACCTTTTTTTTTTTTTTTTGGTCAAAGCACCATTTCCGATGCAAATTATACTTTTTAAAATATTAATTTCATCATAATTCTCTTAACTTAACTCTACTGTATGTATTGAGTAGATTATGTGCATTGTATAAAATTCCTGCACCATCTTTCGATTTGGTCCAGGTTCAAATTCTATCGTTCCAAATCCCTTGAATCAACATGTCTGCTTGGTTAGCTGCCGTCTGTTCCCGTTGTTTCATATTTCCTCATCCACAATTAATTTATTTAGTTGATTTGACTCATCTAGAAGATTTTAATTTGTGTCGTAAAACATGAAATTTGAGTCGTAAAAGGTTTAACTTGACTTGTGAATGCTTTAAGCGATGTTTAGCTTTTTGTGATCAACAATGGAGAGAATCAGCTGTATATTCTCCTTGATTACTTTATTACAACATCCATTTAATAATAATAATTGATAGATGCACTTATCGGTTCTTGAAGTTGCTGTTGGCACAAAAATGTTTAGTTTCGTTTATAAATTCTTACATTTGGTGTTCTTCCAATATCGAGAATGGTATTTTTCTGTCAATGGCCGTCTTGAATGCCTAGTGGCTTCTCAAAATTGCACAATCATGTTAAGTAGAACCCAAGTGTACCCAGTGTGCTCGCTACGCCTCATGTAGTTAGCTAGTCATTGTAGCAATATTCACGAATTTCCTATTATTTTGTAAGCTTTTTTTTATTTTAAGCCCTTACACCGTGTTATTTGATGTAGTTGTAAAGTACAATAAGGACCAAAGCCTTCTTACTCCCTGCTACCGTGTTCCTACCTACTATACAGTGGTGCCAAACAGATTATTCGCATGTATAATCCACATTTTTACTCCACAGAAGTGATTGTGGGTTGAAACTGCCCCAAAATGGCAGGCAAGAAATACTGCCATTTCTTGATTTTGAAAGTAAAAGCCACATTTTACATTCAGAATACTAGAAACAAGCGGCTCCAGCACCAGGGAATTAATGTCGAGTTTATTTTATATTATCATGAAAAACATACAAGTCATATGACTGCCCTGACCCCTAGCGGAACTTGAGCGAACTAGTGGTGCAGTTGTCCCCCAGATGTGCGAGTAACCAAAGTTTGAATTCCTCAACTTTTTGAGAGGAGTCACACAACATAACCTATCACAAATGGGGTTTACAATTTCCTTTACCAGCTTTTTGAAATAACTAAATAGATGTTTGAGCCTCAAAGTATCTATTGTTTTGTTACTAGAACTATACTACGCTAGGTGTTAAGTATAACTGCTGCAAAACTGCTGTTCTCAGCACCCTGTTGAAAGAAAATATGTGTGACTGTGTGACATAGTAACTCTCCCACTCTGCTCTACCCTGATTTCTTTTGAGAATGTTAAAGCAAAACCATGTCAGGTCAATCTAATTTGGTACAACCTGTTTGAAGTAAACATATTTTCATGCAATATTTCTGGTAATGCTGATGTATAAGCGGATTTTTACTACATGACAATTTTGTCTGGCACCACTGTTACTGTACCTTGTGAGCAATTTATGCCTTGTTGTACCTGTTCGTTTTGTCCCAAATGAAACATATCATTAACTTTTTTGACAATACCTTAACTTAAGTTTACTTATGATGCTTGCAACGGATACTTCAAGTAAATCCTGCTTGCTAATGTTGAATTAATTTTTTACTGAAATTTGGACATGCTGGCTCTAAAGCACTTGCAAGCGTCTGCCAGCTTATCCTTTTTTGTACCTACCTCGTATCAGAAACTAAGTCCGTATTCCTTTGGATCTCTTGTCGTTTTACTTGTAAACAGGAAGGCTGTACATTTTTTTTTCTCGCCACGTAAGTACCTATTCTGCATTCCATCCAGTACAAATACTATAATTGATTCATTTTATTGTCTGAGATTGGCGTTTAAATTAATATTCAAAACCATATTTATGAGACTTGAGCGAAGTTTTGAGTATTGCATTAAATCACATATCACAAGAAGATTTTGTGCAAGCATATCACTCAGAACAATAATTTATTGCCAAAAAGTTTGATGCTAGGTACTGTTTTCAGCATATCACGTAGGCTTGCAAAGGAACAATCTCGTATTGTAAAGTTGTGTCAGTATGTGAGCTTTTTTTTAAACCTTGATTATTATAAAAATGTTGATTATCTTTATCACATTGTTGGGTATCTGTTTCCCTGTCTACTATTTATTAATTTCGACTACCAATTCTTCCTACTTTATTATCTACTTCTCAATACATGAGCGCAATATTATCAGTGGAACACTTTCTGTTGACAGTTAGGTTCCCAGACACATTTCTTCATTACATAATGTGTTCTTCCAACCAAAAAGCTCAAGGAAAAATGCAACACCTGCCTTTGAGTAAGTACAATAAATGCGGAATAATGATGAGAAACCTTTATCTAAGTTTTGTCAAGGTGTGCAACATTGATGTTTCCCTGTGAACATGTGTTCTTATGTTGCTGGTGCGAGTGATTTTGAAGATTCCGCTGTTTTTATGGTTTGTTTAGTTCTAGAAGACTACAAACTACTTTCAAAACCTAGGAAGAAAGCTCAGCACGACCATAGAACTGAACAACTCCCATAGAAAACAGTTGTAATTCAGTCTTCAGAATATTTTGTGGAAATATGTTGATATACCTGAAAGAAACCAAGGATTTCTGCTTGAAGTTTTAGAAGTCTGGAAGAGGAATCAATGGGTTTTTGGATGCTGATGGGTGTTGGAAATGCTAGAGGTTCATACACCGGTTTTGTTTCCTGCCTTGAGGCAACAGCAATATCATGGAAAGCTGGAAAGCAGAAGAATGCTTTATTGGGCTGTCAAGCAGAGTATATGGCGCTTACTGAAGCACAAGGAGGCTGTAGCTGCTGAATTTGGAGTCACCCCACAGGCGTTTGCGCTCAAGATGGATATCCAGAGACTTAATAATATATTTGGAGTCAGATAAATTGAATACTTACACCTTAAACTGGTAACGCCAACGTGATCTAAACTACTTGATCATTTCAAAAAGAAGTTTAGTTCGTCTGAGTCCTCTATCATGATGATAGAGGACACTATCATCGGTTGTTAATTGGGAAATACGATAGTACTTCACCTTGTTTACCCAGTTGGGCGCCCGCTAGTTTCAGCCATGCCCAATTGGTATACATCAGCTGGATTGTTGATCGTAAAATCAGAGTAGCTAGATATTAGCTAGCATTTTTGTTTTACTGACAACTGAGAAATGATCATTATCAGGCTCATTCCAGTCGATTCAGCGTCCAGAATATTGAGTGAAAAATGATACCCCACACGCCTAGATCGCCTAGCTAGGACCAAATTGGTGGAGGGGGGGTATTTTCGAGATTTTTGACACTTGTGGGGTACCATTTTCGACTACATTTTAAACACTGAATCCAATGGTACGGGTCCCTGTTATGTTATGGGTCAAAATGGGTGTATATCTACCCATTTCAAAAGTGGGTTTTCGAGATTTCTAGTACTTAGGCGTGTGGGGTATCATTTTCCACTAAATTTCGGACGCTGAATCGATTGGAATGGGTCCGGGACACTCCTCACTCACTGTTTTTTCTCCATTTTTTATATTTTTGGCGATTTAGGCGAGTGGGGTATCATGATCCGAGGAATAACCAACCTCTGTGAAAGAATTAAGAGCGTTTTTTGAAGAACGAGACACACTTAGTGATCAATGAAAACACCTGTATCGAAGGAATGATACTTTTAACTACAAAACTGCCACTCAAATAACTTCTAGCGAAGGGTGAACTGAATGAATGAATTCGCAGCGTTTTATATTCCTTGAACTAACAATTGTCAAAATGCTCTGTCAGGAACGAGCTCCAAGTAAATTGGAGCACCCTGTAAATCTGAGAACAACGGGAGTTGTAATGGACTTGTAAAAAGGGGAACGTTTTCGCACGTTGAACACCGAGTTTTTTGATTGAGTGATTAAATTAACTCACCCCTTCGGCCTGGTCGGCCTTCAATTTTCCATTCGAAACCACTTCAACAAACACGACGTGACGAACAGATTTCGCTTCTATCTAATAGGGCCTCAAACTCAAAACCCTCCCACAAAGATGACTACTTCTCACTCAATTCACACTCAAGATCCTGTTCTGCGAAGCTCCTCTTCTCGTCGGGGGTAGAAAAGAATCCAGTGCCAAAGGAATGAAGACTTCGCCTGGCCAGAAGACCACTCCAAGGAAATTGCCACTTATGCTGGTGGTTTTTTTTTCTCGCTTCCTTTGGAACTCCATTACAAACCAAGTTGTAGTGGAGAGCTCTACTTTCAGAATTAATTTTCTACAAGACGTTCTCTCATCTTCCTGGCTCTTCATACTTCCACTTCTCCTCTTCACTTTTAGCTGGCCAAGACGTTCGCTTTTACATCCACTTTTCCTTCTTGGAGGGCTATGAAGTTATTCCGGCTGGCTGTTCGTGGGCAATTAAAAATAAATGGACTTGGTGGAAAACGTTGGAGATTGACTTTAAATTCAAGATTTGTTACAGTTAATTCTACGTTTCTGAAACCTAAATAGCTTTTTGCGATTAGCTATTCAGCTGAGCGGTTGTCAACGTCCCACTCCCGAGAAAACTATTCCTTGAATAATCAACCTATGTTATCATGTAACGATATTCAATCTCTCCGATTCAACCCAAAAACATTTTTCTGGGCGTTTCAAAGTGGTCTAGATCAAAATTAGCAAATATCCGTCCGCCGTCCACGTCTCCTTTGTAGTAGAAAAATTTCTAAAAATCTGAAATTTGGGTCAGGGGCCCGTTCCCGGCTCTAGGTGGTTCTCGAAACTTTTCAGCCCGATCAGACCAAATTTAGGCGGAGAAGGGGTCAAAATGTGTATTTTGAAAAATGGATTTTTGAGATTTTTTGCAATCTAGGAGTGCAGGGTATCATTTTCCACCAAATTCTGGACGCTGAATCCAATGGAAAGGGTACCAGAACGATTGATGCCCTCTAGATGAGGTTATGGGTCAATATGGTCTACCCATTTTGAATGTGTGTTTTCGAGATTTCTGGTGCCTAGGAGAGTGGGGTATCATTTTCCGCTAAATGTTTGACCCTGAATCGATTGAGCGAACTAGACGAGTGGGGTATCATTGTCCACTAAATCTTGGACGCTGAATCCAATGAAGTGGGTCCCAGAATGATTGGCACCCACTGGAAGAAGTTGTGGGTCAAATTGGGTATTTATTACCCATTTTGAATATGTGTTTTCGAGATTTCTGGTACCTAGGCGTGTGGGGTATCATTTTCCACTAAATTTTGGACCCTAAATCGATTGGAATGGGTCCAGGACCCGCCAGACCCACTGTTTTCCCCATTTTCCCCATGTCGATGAAAGGAGTCACCATGCTCGTGGTCCAAGGAATAACCAATCCGTTTAACAGTTTGGTTGTAGTACGAACTTCTTCAACGGTGTCCTCATGAGAAATGTAGAAACTGGGCTATGTTCATTTCCACTATAATCTTCATTGGAATTAAAATAAACAACCGCCTTCTCTCTTTGTTGCTTAGAAATCTTCACTCGTTATCGCGCGAGTCGGAACGACAAAACTCCTTAAGCTTTCAGCGGATTAATCTCAATTAATCAGCTTTCTCAGAAGCAGTTGCTATTTTGTCCCTCATGAATAGTCAACTGCCGCTTTCCTGCTGTTAAAACACTCTTAAGAGGGAACGAGGACGTTCAACCAAAAAATGAGTCGAAACTTCAGTCTCTTAGTGCATTGCGGAGAGGAATCGTGTGGTTCGTGTTTGCAGGTTACAAGGCAACACGGGCTGCAATTAGGGTAAGTTTAATCAATCAATCAATTTTTATTTGGTTATTCCTCGAATAATCAACCTAAGTATGTTTTCAAGCAAAAAGTCAATCTCTTCGATTTGGCCCACAAATTTTTTTCTGGACGTTTTAAAGTAGTCTAGACCAAAATTAGCAAATGTCTTTGGTAGTAGAAAATTTTCTAAAAATCCCTCAAAACTTTTCAGCCCAATCGGACCAAATTTGGGCGGGCTAAGGGTCAAAATGTGTATTCCGAAAAATGGATTTTCGAGATTTTTGGCAATTTAGGCGTGTGGGGCACCATTTTCCTTTAAATTTTGGACGCTGAATCCAATGGGATGGGTCCCGGAACGATTGGCGCCCTCTAGATGAGGTTATGGGTCAAAATGGTCTACCCATTTCGAATGTGTTTTCGAGATTTCTGGTACCCAGGAGTGTGGGGTATCATTTTCCGCTAAATTTTGGACCCTGAATCGATAGGAATGGGCCCGGTACCCGCCACACCTACTGTTATCCCCATGTTTGACATTTTCGACAACTTAGGCGTGTGGGGTATTGTTTTCCACTAAATTTTGGACGCTGAATCCAATGAGACGGGTCCCGGAACACTTGGCGCCCATCGGAAGAGGTTATGGACGCTGAATTTATTTTGAAATTAGTCTCCATGCGCCTGTTTTGAGGAATAACCAACCCCTGCGTATGAATTTGCAGCGTTTTTCAACACATTTTGCTGGTCTCACACCTCGCTGTACATTGGTTTTGTGAGCATAGTTGTCATTTGGGTAGCCCAGGTACATTTCCCATCGCCCTTTTTTGTTGCATGTTCGTAAAAGAGCGTGGAAGCATGCTCGAGAGTGTCTGGTTTTCGGCATACGAACTCGTCCTTTTACGACAATTCGATGATAAAAGAAAACGTAGGTCCGTAAAATTATTGAAAATTGCATGAGACGGCATAATTAACACGTTCAGACCTCTCAATTTGGTGTTTGGTTACGGAATTGGGTTTTTCACGAGGTCCTATTTGACTGGTTGAGGCAGAAACTACGATACACAGGGTGTCCCACAAGTCCCCACCCCTCCCTCCATAAAATCAACCAAATAAGAGTAAAGAAAAAAAATTATTTTGAATCTTAAAAATTTCATGAACATTATTGATCCCTTTACCATTTTTTTTATTGCGCGCAACTGATTCAGCGAGCACGCAAAGTTGCGCAACCCCAAAATGGTCAAATAATAATGGATTTTGGTGAAGTGTGGCACATGAATTTTCATTGTTTTTAAACGCTCATTCACGGAATAATAATTAAAATTTGATGATTTCGCATCCTTTTTTTCAAATTTTAGGCGCCTGTTTTCAAACATTGATTTTCGAGGTTTGGTTGAAAATTTGAAAAAAAGGGGAAGGAAAAGGTTAAAATGTGTACTTCGAAAAATGGATTTTCGACGATCTAGGCATGTGGGGCATCATTTTCGACTAAATTTTGGGCACTGAATCCAATGAATAATTTTCCCAAAACCATTGGCCTCCACCGCCAGAGGTTATGGGTCAAAATGGGTATCATTTACCCATTTCGAAAGTGGCTTTTCGATATTTTTGGTACCTAGGCGTGTGGGGTACCATTTTCCTCTAAATTTTGAACCCTGAATCGATTCAAATGAGTCCCCATGCTGCTTGTCCGAGGAATAACCATCCCCTGCGAAGGAAATTGCAGCGTTTTTTGTAATTTTGGGAGCAATTGAGTAGAATATCAAACTGCAGCTTTTTCATTCTCATAAAGGATTGGAATTCTTCGAGGTCTTCACATTCAAATTCAGCCAGCACATTTGCAGTTTCTCCCTTAATGGTTCTTCTCGTTAGCCATGGTCTCACTCACATTCGTTTTCCTCCAGATACAGTACAGTCTGTTGAATTACATCCAAAATTGCAGATATGAGTAATCTTTGATAACTTTTTAACATTCGTATTGTATGAGAACGACTCAGTGCCGTATCAGCGTGGTACTTTCCACGACTGTATCGTCCCTAAGTACACAACATGTGATCACCAGCCCTCTCGAAGTTGCTCGGCAAAGTACTTGGCGAATCTACGTTTCAACCGAGATTGAGGTTAATTTCATCAACCGGCCAAAGAATTTGACAATCGTGCTCGAATGTACACAGGGCCGTTTTCTATGTCAACTCTCCCGACAGAGGCAACCCTCGTGAAAGGAGATATGAGAATGCGGGCGGGCGAGGGCCTCACGTCAAAAGGGGTCAAACAAAAGGGTAATTTGCCGAGTGACAAGTGTTTTGAGTTTGACGAAGGTTTCCTGTAGGTACCTACCAACGCTGCCTCGTTCAATTATCAAACGCCTTCCGATCTCTCACGAGTCGTGGACCAATTTACATTTAACTTTAGGACAAGCGACGGATATAAAAACGACGGAAAATTGACAGAAATTTCTGTATGGGAAGTATATTGGCATTAAGGAGTCATTTTCGTGCGTAGCAGTGCCGATATTCTTGAAGAAATGATCAGCATATTTTGCAGAGGGGGCACCCGGAAACCCATCCGAGCGGATTCATTATTGTTAGAAGAATGCAGTGGAGACTACAGAAGTGTTGAGTATCTGACAACCTAATCGACCATCTGTAACTTCATGGTCGGATCATTTTGGAACATCGAATAGAAAAACCTATTATTAAATTAAAACCAGCCTTTCATCCTGCAGACATTGAAGAACTCAATAAAATGCACAAAATAATTATAACAAGCAAGTAATGGGTAGCGGCCTTCCTACGCATCTGTTTGAGATGAAAAGATAAAAATGGATAACAGTCTGAGATCGGTAAGAATCGCAGCGACGAATGAATAACCGCTGACCGCGAACGGAGCATTAGAGAGAGATGCTCCTTGAGCTTACCGGTTTATAGAAATGAACATTCGTAACGCGTTAGCATTAACCGTCAGTACGGGGAGAATCGAAGACGACGCGAGATAACCTGGCCGAGAACGGAGCATTGAGAAGAGATGCTCCGTTGAGCTTTGATGAAAAGAGCGTTCACGAAACATGAAGAAGGGATTATTTTTCCACCAACTCGTTCATCACTGATTTTTTGCACCAATCAGTCCGGGACTCATGATGCATTCAGGGTCAATAATTCAGTGGATATCAATAAATTGGCGTAAAACTAATCCCTTCTACATGTTTCGTAAACGCCGCATCTCTTCTTCATGCTCCGTTCTCGGCCATCTCGCGTCGTAATCAGCTTCTCAGATTCGTATTGGTTATTGTGTAGTCAACTGAGTTACCGAATGTTTAATTCTCTCACGATATTCCGTGTTTTCAGTTCGTTCCAATAGTTTGTCCACTGCATCCTTCGAACAATTATGAACCCAATTGGATAGGTTACTGGTACCTAGGCGTACGGAGTATCATTTTCCAGTATATGAGTCCGGGACACAAACCACACACTCACCGATTTTCCCCATGGTCCAAGGAGAAAACCTCTGTGAAAGAATTGGCAGCAATTTTGAAAATACACATCCAATCGATTCAGCGTCCAAGATTTAGTGGAAAATGATACCCCACACGCCTAGGTACCCCAAATTCTCATGAACCCACTTTCGAAATAGGTGGATAGGTACCCATTTTGACCCATAAACTCATCCAGAGGGCGTTAATCGTTCCAGGACCCATTTCATTGGATTCAGCATTCAAAAAATTTAGTCGAAAATGATACCCCACACGCCTAGATCACCGAAAATATTGAAAATCCGTTTTTCAAAATACACATTTTGACAACGGGGGTTTCATGAAACGATGTTTAGAATGGTTTTCTGAACAATTAACAGGGGATAGATAATCGTAGGCAAAGCCCCATACGAAAATGCCAAAACTTGAACTGCTTTGAACTAATGCC
The DNA here is from genome assembly GCA_019603395.1 of Cyrtorhinus lividipennis. Taxonomy (NCBI): domain Eukaryota; kingdom Metazoa; phylum Arthropoda; class Insecta; order Hemiptera; family Miridae; genus Cyrtorhinus; species Cyrtorhinus lividipennis. Next base: position 20,882,947 of record CM034004.1, read on the forward strand.
TTATAAATACAAATCAGGTTGTTGAGAGAAAGCACGTTCCTTTGGCAGTAAAAAATGTGGATATATTTCCAGATATTTGAGATTAAGGCACAATATTTTTCCTCCACCTTCAATCCACAGACATATTATAATATGGAACTCCTGCTTATCCTATCGCTTCACAATGCTATCAATACAAAGAATTCAAGAGGAAGAAAAGAAATATATTTATTTCCTCGGGCCCGTATCGACGAGCGCGCTCTGGATTTGATGATGGAGTGAAAGACGTTTAGGGGCGTGCTGGTAGGATGATACTGGCAATTTCCTGACGTCGAGGGTGACTTCAATCTTAGGTTGTATAGCGAAAGCAGCCATCCCCTATTCAAAGTGAGCATCTCAAGTGGGAGGAATCATGTTGAACGGGGATTCTTCGTGCACTTGCTAACGAATAAATGTACGGTAATGGGTAGAAAATTATTCTAAATGGGTTATTATTCTAGGTAAAAAGAAATTTTTGTGCGAATAATGATACGCACCCTGTAAATGAATTTGCAGCGTTTTGGCGTTATGTTTTCATAAAAAAAGTCAATCTCTCCGATTCGCCCCAACATTTTTTTTGGGCGTTCCAAGGTGTCTAGATCAAAATAACCCACTAGTTGGTCCTCAAAAATTTTCAGCCAATTTGTGGGGGTCAAACTGTGTTTTTCAAAAAATGGATTTTCGAGATTATACGCGATCTAGGCGTATGGGGTACCATTTTTGACTAAATGTTGGACGCTGAATCCAATGAAACAGGTTCTGGAACGATTGGCACCCTCCAGAAGAGGTGATGGGCCAAAATGGGTACCTACCTACCCATTTTGAATATGTGTTTTCGAGATTTCTGGTACCTAGGCATGTGGAATACCATTTTCCACTAAATTGTGGACCTTGAATCAATTGGAATGGGTCTGATACCCCCCGACTTCCACTGTTTTCCCCATTTCCCCATGTTCGACATTTTTGACGACTTGGGCGTGTGGGGTATCGTTTTCCATTAATTTTTGGACGCTGAATCGATTGTAATGAGTCTCCATGCTCCTGATCCGAGGAATAACCAACTCCTGTGTATTAATTTGCTGCGTTTTTTCGACAAGGAGAGGGTGTGTCAATATTGCTTATGCTAGAAACTGCGCACGAGTACACCAAACACTGTAAACATCCCTGAAGAAGCAGAAATTCGCCAAGTAAATCACATATACGCTCCCCCAAAATGATACGAAAATACCAAAATAAAAATTTTTTGCAAATTCTTACACATGGGTTGGTTATTCCTCGAATGGGGGAAACAGTGGGTGTGGCGGGTCCCAGACCCATTCCAATCGATTCAGGGTCCAAAATTTAGTGGAATATGATACCCCACACGCCTAGGCACCAGAAATCCTGACACATAAAATGGGTGGATACATACCCATTTGACCCATAACTTCTTCGGTGGGTGCCAATCGTTCTGGGGCGCACATCATTGAATTCAGCGTCCAAACTTTAGTGGACAACTATACCCCACACGCCTAGGTAGCAGAAATCCAGAATACACATATTCAAAATGGGAATAAATATCCAATTTGACCCATTACTTCTTCCAGTGGGTGCCAATCGTTCTGTGGGACCCGTTTCATTGGATTCAGCGTCCAAAATTTAGTGGAAAATGACACCCTACTCGCCTAAATCGCCCAAAATCTCGAAAAACCATTTTCAAAAAACACATTCTGACCCCCCCCCCCCCTCCCCCCAAATTTGGGCTGAAAAGTTTCGAGGACCCGGTCTTGGCCGGGAACAGGACCCCTGACCCAAATTTCAGATTTTTAGAAAATTTTCTACTACCAAAACGGCGCGGACGATGGACGGCATACGGCGTACGGCGGACGGACATGGACCTTTTTTGATCAGGACACCATGAAACGTCCAGAAAAAAATTTTGAGCCGAATCGGAGAGGTTGACCAGGAATAAACAACCAAAAGGTCAATTTCCGAATTTGCAGATTTTTTGATCAGGACACCATGAAACGTCCAGAAAAAAATTTTGAGCCGAATCGGAGAGGTTGACCATTATCATGAAAACGATTATTCGAGGAATAACCATCCAAAACACACATGAAAATGTCGCAGTTTGTTGCAGACTCGTATGCAAGCGTCTTTAGATAAATTTTAGTCAAAACGCAATTCGTGTATTTTTTTCATAGCCGTCTACCTTTTATAAGTCCAGTCTTGATCCTGATAAATTTCTCGCATAGGTACTCAATCAACGTGCCAAACCCTCATGGTATAATGAATGCAATTAGGGCAAGGTGAGAAGCAAATATCATTTACCCGGAGTTAGAAATAGAATGATGAAAAGAGGAAATGGAAAAAAAGAAAAAAAAAATTCCAATTTTCAAGAGCGAGATGAAACGCGAGAAAGTTGAGGGAAAATGCGAAGTCCCGAGGCGGCGGTATGCAGCAAATGACTCCAGAGATGCTTGACTTGGAAGGGTTGTCGAGAGGGGGGAGGGTTTCTCGCCATATAAAGTCAATTAATGGGGGAAGCTGCTGGAGGTGCTGGACTCCATCAGGAATCCAATATCCCACTTTATTCCGTCGAGTTCCGAACATTCCTGCGCCTCTCGCTGAGGCCCTTCTGGCTTGTGACCCGTCATCTTCGCCGTCATCTTCATTTCCACGCGTTTTCATCTCAATTCGACCTCGAAAACCCCTTTTGAATTGTCATATGCCGCGGCCTCTCTTCTGACGTCGTTTAAACATGGCGTTCGAGCGAAGACAGACAGCCAAAACTGTGTTCCTTCACTATAAAAATGGCTCCCCTGGCGATCTTCCATATGCACCCCAATCATTAATTCCTTCCCCGTCAGCAACATGACTTGTATTCTCCGTGATCCCCAGCATCACCTCTCACCTCATCAATACCAGAGGCCCTTATTTTTCTCCCTGTCCCTTCATCAGGCACATTCCCTTCATCATATTGTGCAAGGGGTGGAGAGTGTTACAAGTCCAAGCATAAAAAGCATGAATAATACAAAGGTAGTGATAGCAGTGTACATCAGTTATTGTTTGTTTGTCATGTCATTCTTGTGGCCATAGCCTTACTGCCTTGAAGAAAGCAAACCTTTCATGTGAGTCATTCAGGATTTGAAGGATGCCAAAATAGTAAATTTAGTTATTTTCGAAGGGCGTTCAGTAAGGTCGCTTTCCGTTTTGCCACAACCGTAGGGGTAGTGGTTATAGTTGTGGTCATCGTGCAATCCGTCAGAATTCTATTGGCACCCTCTCCATAAAAATATGGAACAGAATAGTGCCAGCCATGCCATTTCTCCAGCCAGAACAGTATACGAAACGAGATTTTGGGAGGTTATTCCTTGAATAATTACAACTGATCAACCTCTCCAATTCGGCCCAAAATGTTTTTCTGGGTGTTTCAAGGCGTTTAGATAAAAATAAGCAAATGTCCGTACGCCATCTGCCAATTTTGGTAGTAGAAAATTCTCCAAAAATCTGAAATTTCTGTCAGAGACCCAATTTTGGTTTTAGTTGGTCTTCGAAACTTTTCAGCCCGATCGGACCAAATTTGGAGAGAATCGGTCAAAATGTGTTTGTGAAAAATGGATTTTTGAGATTTTCGGCGATCTAGGCGTGTTGGGTGTCATTTTCGTGTCATTTTCGACTGAATTTTGGACACTGAATCCAATGAGACGGGTCCCGATCAACATGTGGTGCCCACAGGAAGAGGTTATGTGGCAAAATGGGTATCTACCTACCCATTTTGAATGTGTGTTTCAGAGATTTTTGGTACCTAGGCTTGTGGGGTGTCATTTTCCACTAAATTTTGGACGCTGAATCGAATGAAACGGGTCCCGGGACAGACGATTGGCACCCACTCGAAAACACTATGCAAATTATTCCATATTACTCATAGTTTTTAGCAATATATAACGGCCATATAACCCACCTTTTCAGTGTCACGAATTTATTGAGAATCTATACCCTGTACCCCAAGTTGTCCAATTATCTCTAAAAGCCAATTTCAAATGATAAATATTATACCCTTAATCTGCCTTCTGGTTGGTTATTTCTTGAATAATCAACCTATGTTTTTATGCCTAAGGTTATGAGAGAACGAAAACGCTGCAAATTTTTTCACAGGGGTTGGTTATTCATCAGAAGGAGCATGAAGACCAATTACGGTCCGAAATTTAGTGGAAAATAATACCCTACACAACTAGGTGCCAGAATTCTCGAATATACATTGAGATGGGCCCCAGAACAATTGGTGCCCACCGGAAGAGGTTATGGGTCAAAATGGGTACCTATCTACCTATTTCGAAAGTGGGTTTTTGAGAATTTCGTTATCTAGGCGTGTGGGGTATTGTTTTACACTAAATTTTGGACGTTGAATCAATTGGATTGGGTCCGCGACGCTCCACACTCACTGTTTTCCCCCATTTTACACATGCTTTTCAGGCGATTAGGCAGATAAATCATAACCACCAACAAGTGCCTGGTAGGAATCACAAATTAGATTTTTGAGAAGTCTCTATTACAAAATACCTTGAGTTCAGGAAAAAATTAAGTCAAATATTTGAACGAGTTGGAGTTATCGATCACAGGCATGAAGACGTATCGTCAATCAAAGAATAATAAACCAAAACTAGTTCCGAGAATGTGCGATCGACTGAATAACATCAATTTACCAGCAGTCGATATCGGTGGAGAGGATCTGGCTTCAATCGTGAAAATAGAATCAGTAGCTCTTTCTATACAATGAAATACACTGTCAGAACCCGGAGGATGCCCCACTAGTTTGAAGGGAGCCGGCAGAGCAAAGTGGTTTCCTCTGTATCATCCAGTCAATTATACGAAGGAAAAGTGCGGTTGTTTTCAGCGCTTTCTTCGCTAATTGGACCTTTTTTCCCCCTCTTTTTTCCATTCAATCGAAGATCTAATCGAAATGACGGTAACTGAGGATGAAACGGCCATCTTCCATGGTCGTTGTTGCCATGATGTTACCGAAACCATTCTCCATGCTCATAAATTAACAAGAGTTGAAGAATCTCAACGATATAGGTTTGGAATAGCCTTACATTTAGTAATCAAACTGGGTATTTGAAACGTTTAAAATTCAACGTCATGAATTGTTCTCCAAAAAAATCAAAAATATTACGAACATAAGACAAAAGTGCAGACTGGAGTTTCGCAGGAGGTAACGCAGTTATAGAAGCCCTCCACGTTAAGTGACTACATTAATCGCTTTGGTTACCTTCAAAGGGCCTCTCTAATGGACACTTTTTGCTGACTGATGTATTTTAACACGTAATATGCTCCTCTGTTCCCGTGACGCGACCTTTTCTTTGACATAACATGAGATTGCAGTGCAATCATTATATACACAGTTGGTTGATTCCTTTCGGTTAGGTATCTACATTGTAGATAAAAATACTAATTAATTTGCCACTTAACCCTTCAATCACACCAACGGAATCACAATATTTCTGCTGACAGAAGTTGGCACTTGACCTTTTCAGCCGTTGGCCATTTACTTGCCAAAATGACCAAATGTTACAAAAATAGCACTGCTTAGGTCATTTCTGACGTAGGAAGAAAAGAGGAATGTAGGGTACTGTGAGGGGTGTTTAACCTCTTTATAATTCGGTAACAGAGGATTTTTAATCATAGTAGCATGTAGAGCAGGATTATGTGTTGTCTGAGGTATTAAAACCTCAATATTGACAATGAATTCGCCCACTTCTACCACAAAACCATATAATAGTAGTGTTGAGGAGAGCAAATATTGTTTGAGACATCAGGTAGGTTATAGCGAAATAATTTTGTAATTAATGTATTTGTTCCACCCCAGGCCACCCTATAAGATTGAAAGATGCCAAGGAGCAGCCAGTTCAAATTACCCGCCGATTGGGTCGACCAGGGTAGGACCTTTTTGCTTGCGCTAGATGACCCGACATCAGCGCTTGCTCGTTCTGTGAACTAAGGGGGTAACCCGCCGTGAAGGAAACCTCGCTTTACTGTTCTGTTCTCCAACATGTTCGTTCATATCGCTGTGCTCATAAAGTTCTGTATCCGTTTGCATCCGTTCATCTAAAGATCCCTGGTTCGATCCTGGGTTTTGGCACCAGAATGTGAGACCGTGGGTTGGAACTGAAGAACTTTTAACAGTTAATTGAACTTTTAATGACTGATCGATGCAAATGGATACAGAACTTTATGAGCACAGCGATACAAACGAACATGTTGGAGAACAAAACAGTAAAGCGAGGTTTCCTTCACGGCGGGTTACCCCCATAGTTCACAGAATGAGTGGGCGCTGATGTCGGGTCATCTAGCGCGAGCAAGAAGGTCCTACCCTGGTCGACCCAAACGGCGGGTAATTTGAACTGGCTGCTCCTTGGCATCTTTCGATCTTATAGGGAGGCCTGGGGCCCAACAGTATTATTCCTTAAATAATCAATGAGAAAATCGATTGGCGCAATGATCACACTGGTTGGTTAATCCTTGGACCAGGAGCATGGCGAAAATGGGGGAAACTGTGAGGGTACAGTGTCCCACACACATTTCAATTAATTAAGCGTCCAACATTCAGTGGAAAATGATACCCCACACGCCTATTTACCAGATAATCTTGAAAACCCACTTTCGAAATATGTGGGTAGGTTCCTATTTTGACCCATACCCAACTCCGATGGGTGCCAAACGGTTCGGGACTCATTCCAATTGATTAAGCGTCCAAAATTTAGTGGAAAATGATACCCCACTCTCCTAGGTCTCAAAAAATCTCGAAAAACTCTTTTGAAATAAGTAGTTATGTACTCATTTCGACCCATACCCATCTCCGGTGTGCACACGAAGTCTTTGTCTCGCGGATTACTTCAATTTCAACAAAATAGTTCAAATTTAAACATCAAGTTCAATTTACTGATCTTTCAAATAGTAACCCTTATTTTTCATCAGCAAGGGAAAAATTGACCGTATTGGTGAAGCCAGTATTAGCAGACTGCTGACAAAACTCTTCTCAACCCGACCGGACATGAAAGTTGGCTAGATTGGTACATGAATGCTCGTGGTAATTCACATTTTACGTCCCATCTTCGTGAATAGCGTTATTTATTTATTTTTTTTTTTTTTTATACACCATTTGCACATGTTTAATGATCTTTTTCTGCGTTCATCCCCTGTCAGCCACTCTGACTCCGTGAAATTCAACGGGATTTATTCTGAGTAGAATTTACCAAAAGATCTCCAGAAAGAGAGGGTCCGGTTTTGATACGCTGAATGAAGCGTAAAGAGGGTCGCAGGAACGTCCAGGAACAGGAAATTCGACTCCCCTTCAACAAGTGGAGGCTTTTGATGGGTTTTCAGAGCTAAGGGCCATGAAGAGCCAAGGGTAAGGAAGGGTAAGGGACAGCCTAGGGACTCTGCAAGTGAAAGTGGCCTCTTCCTAGTTAGTCCTTATGCGCTAATGGCTTCCTAAGCCTTTCGACTTTTCTTGATCAAATTCTGCTGCCAAATGAATTCAATAGAAAGCTTTGATCTTGAAGATACTCGTAACTCCATTTGCGCTCATGACTCAGATCAGAAATTATGTTGTTCAACACAAACATGTTTATGACCGTATTCGACCCAGAATTTCACATAAAATGGTTCGGAAATAATGAGTTAACTGGTCAGGAACCATTTTCAGCAATGTGAAAGGAGGATGGGGAGGGGGGGAGGCTTGTGTCCTGGTCCCAACATGCAGGACTTGCCAAAAGGGAGGCAACCGGTCGCCCTGTAAAGTCCTCCAAGTACACCCCTACCACCCAACCATAGCTGGGTAGCCACCCATTCTATATCAAAAAATTACCCTTAGAACAACAATTATATTACAAGTACTATACGAGAGCATAAAGATAGGATCTCGTTGTTCAAAAACCATAATGAAGTCGTTAAAAAACAATGAAATTGAGAATACATAAAGTAAATAAATAGAAGATTAAAGGAAAGGAAAATTGATAATCAGAATGGACATTCTTTTTCAATATACACTCATGTGATTGAGTAATAATTGATTGCCGAATTTTCTCGAGAATGCGTGTTCCAACTTGAAATTTCCCAATAGATATCAAGAAAAATGGCGAATAAAGGAATTCCAGGCTGGACGCTGAACTGGTAGCGCCCCACGAGCGCTACCTACCGGCCTGCCGGTCAACTCGTAATCTTTTCTACCTTCTTGTCTTGATTATTCGCTCCTAGTCCGCCGTGTCGAAATAGTTGTATTGTTCATTTCCAAGTTCCAAGCCTTTTCAGATTATTGGAGTTGGTTAATTAATTATTATTTTTTGAGGGAAAATGAGCAGCTGCACAACGACGCCACCTTTTGCAACAAATTTGTCGGGATCACGGACCGAGTGATTAGATTTTTCAATGTTACTACTATCAGTCGACACAACGAAGGCATTTTTCGACTACTGATATCATAAAACGGAAAAAAAGGAAAAAATGCTGAAAGTTTTTTTTTTTACAGGGGTTAACTATTCCTCGGACAAGGCACATGGAGACTCATTTCAATCGATTCTGCACCCCTAACCTCTTCTGGTGGGCACCAATCATTCTAGGACCCAACTCATAGGATTCAGCGTCCAAAAATGAGTGAAAAATGATACCTCACACGCCTAGATAGGAGAAATTGACTTTTTGCATTAGAACAATAGTCCAAGGAATACATTCAAGGAATAACCGTCCAAAAGTAAATACATAAACCAAATTATGAATTGAAGGAGGCGCTTGCAGCTGTGCGCAACCAGTTGAGGGACCAGCCTATTCTATTCCCACATATATACCTATTTTAAATAAAAATATAGGATGCGGAATATATATTGGATAAGGGATATTGTAACGATTTATGTTCTTTGTATATTATTTATTACAATTGTTCACTCAAATACACTGTCCTCACTCACACACTTACACAATCACAAGGCATACATGGTTGTAATGCGGTTGTCACAGCATAGCATTGGCGTACTAATTTATAACAGGGGGAAGCATCTGTATTTGGACTCCATAGCCAAACTGAACTGCTCTCTGCAGCGTTCCTTGGTCCCTTTTTATGCTCGCTCCCTTGGCCAAGAACCTTCTCGAGCCTTCCCTGGTTCTGGGAACTCGACATGTTGTCTCGAGCAAACGGGAGGGTTCCAGCCAATTTGATATGATGCAGGAATGTTTGTGAGTGACCCTTAGCCCTCCATATGTCCTTGACCATGTAATGCTGGTTGCCCAGGAGGCTGGTGCAGGTGTAATCTCACAACAAAATGCTGCCGGAGTGTGATGTAAAGTTTTAGTTTTTTCACTATCAATCAGAGTAGTTAGGGGAATGGTCAAAATTCAATGTCCATAGAAGCATACGTAACGTAGTTAATTGATACGAGGAGTGAGAATGGACTAAAAAACTGAGGCGGATTTCGAAATAGTCTAATTTGATTTCCATGAGCTGTTTGCTCGATTTGAATATCCAGTAGAATTGATCATTTGATGGTTATTGTTGGTTATGAGCAAAGTTTAGGTCCCCCAATGTACCAAGTGCTTCAATTGACGACCGTTACGATATTGCTCTTCTCTCATCTCCCACATTTTTGTACCTTGAATTTCGTGTGCCAGTCGTTATTGAGACTTCCGACTTTTTCCCTTTCGTTTCGTTCACGTCTTTCCTCCTAATACCAACTTCGATTGAACCCAAGAAACCGAAACGATCCGTTTCAAATTACTCTCCTCCAATACTTCTCTTTTTTGTTCTTCCTCTCGAAGGGGGTTTTTTTCTCGTTGTTCTTACCCATTTCCCCTTCCATCGGTGGACAACTTTCTTTTCGCATCTTCCTCATTAAGGGATAACGACTTCGGGTTCGTGGGCATAATTGGCCAAATCAAAGGAGACCGTTTCTGCGACGAGGGGCTCGAAATCGCATCTATCGGTATCCCGCCGGCGACATAAATGGTTTGGATCATGTGACTCCCTTTACCTACTTGCATCATGTGGACGCAAGGTCATTCCGGCCGTTGTTTTGAAGTATACATTGTACACAATTTCTTCTTATTTATGCCTTCCTAAACTGATTGATTGAGATAGATAATATAGAAAGCTGGTTGTAGCCATGAGGCCATAATTTTCCACTTCAAGGACAAAAATAAGTTCAATATACATTATTAATCAAAATATAACATTATTATTACTTTTTTCATTATAAAATGAATATGTAAATTATTTTACATTGTACAATTCTTAGAAAGATGATTGGAGGCTAAACCCAAGAATATGCCGTTGACCGTTGTCGCGTTATCAACTGATAGCAATGATATCGCGCATACGGTTGATAATCGATAATCAAAAGTTTTTGTTGTTGCCTCCTTTTTGTCTCCTCCTGCTATCTTCAGTCACTTCACTTTAGTTGGTGTACATTTTCCCTCCATCCTTCCTTGTGCGTGTCCACTGTTCCTGCGAGCGTATTACTGTGGGAATCTCCAGTCCTGCTCTGAATTTACATTTGTTTAAGTTTAAGTGTTTGTGTGTTAGTGATGATCTGATGAGGGAATTTCTCAAGGATGTGGCCAATGTATATCGGCCAGATGGCGGGAGTGAGAGGCTTAGTGAAGCTTAATATTTTCCAAAAAAAATTCAATTTCAAGTCAATTTCAATTTTTTCATTACGTTCACTTCTTCCAATAATTATTCGATTTACATTTTACGCCAAAAGTACGAGGTAAGTTTATTTCAATTTATTTATTTTATTTCAATTTAGTATTTTCCCTCTTTTTTTATAAAAACAAATATGGCCGACAGGGATAAATATTTCGAGTATATATCGATAGTGCATATCGACAGAGCGTACTATCGATATCAGCTGATAACGCGACAACGGTCCATATTCTTGGGTTTTATCATGATTGGAAATAAAAATAGTTGAATAAATAAATTCTTCTCCATTCTACAAACTGTTGGAGAAAGCTGCAAATTCATTCGCATGCGTTAGTTATTCCGCAGACCAGGGGCTTGGGGGCTCATTCCAATCGATTTAGCGTCCACAATTTAGTGGAAAGTGATACCCCACACGCCTAAGCACCAGAAATGCCGAGAACTCACTTCTGAAATGGGTAGATAGCGACCAATTTCGACCCATAACCTGACGCCAATCGTTCTGTAACCCATTGAAGTACCTATTTTCAGAATATCATTTTGACCCAAAATTACCCACTTCAGGCGAGCAGGAATCGGTTTGAAAACCCCTATTAACCTATTTGTGGGCGCACCAGAATCCAGAATCAAATTTTGATTTTTGAAGGCTAGGCGTGTGGGGTATCATTTTCCACTAAACTTTGGACGCTTAATCGATTCGAACGATTCTTCTTTCTTTTCTTCATTCCATCTCGGGCTCGTTAAAAATTGTTGGACGTCAGATTTTGACGGCGAACCGACACATTTTCAAATGGACAATGAATGAATGTGAAGGGGTACAACAGTGTGTAATACAAAATCTAGGCATTTTCTAGGATTACTGCCTTCTGAGTTAGAATGTACGGACAGGAATGTATTTTAATTTACTTCTTTTTGTCGTACTTATAATGCAGGAGTGGGTCCTTGGAGGCTTACGCTCAAAGAGACCTTTCAAGGGGAAGGAGTGACTAGGAAAAGGGTGATTTAGAAGGCATTACAAGGCCCTACGCAGAGCAGGCCGGAGGAATGACGTGAATCATTTTCATGAAGGCAACAGCTCGATTTGAATCTATCCCAAACACTACGTAGATCCGCGGACGCCAACCGATATTTTCTTCTTACAACTTCTATGTAAGTCACACTTGGAGGACTCCATTGCCTACCTTTATCCATCTTGCGAGGGAAGGCTCCCCGAAGGAACCCTCAACCTTGGTCGGTTCACGCTGAAACGTTGAGGCAAAAAAAGGTTTTTGAGGCCTATTCTGGGGAAAGCGAAGCCCGGGCCGAGCTGACAACTTGATTGATCGTTATGTTGGTCCTGGCACCGTCCTTGCGAAAAGCCGCAGCCCTCAGCTTCCGTGGGATGGATTAACTTCTGATTAATCTCAACCACGCCTTTGTCGGCTTTCGTACGCCTCATATTCAAACTTCACGTATTGCAGATCCACAGCTGCGACCCATAAGCCGTACCTGGTTTGAGGACTTGGTTCTACGAAGTCAGTTCATCTTAGATCTCCTTCCCATCAATCAGTACATTTTTCTGAACGTGATTACCTTTTTGACATGCTCTTTCCACTTGATATTGGCATCCAGATTCATCTAGTAAATAGTATCGCTTAATTGGCACATGGCATGACTATTTCGTTGAAGAGCACTGGATATAGTTGATCTTATTGACTCTTAAGTGCACATGTACGTATTTTGCCTCATTCAGTGAAATTCTCCCCTTGGTCTTTTACTTGTGAACTCCATAAATTGACTCAAGTTTTCTGATAGACTCATTGGTAGTGTCTCCCATTGCCTTAAGACATTGCCATCTGCGAAAGTGTGGTTATCCCTTGAATAATCAACCTATGTTTTCATGCAAAAGGTCAACCTCTTCGATTCGGCCCAAAAATTTTCTGGACGTTTCAAGGTGTCTAGATCAAAAAAATCTGCAAATTCTTACACACGGGTTGGTTATTCCTCGAATGGGGGAAACAGAGGGTGTGGCGGGTTTCCAGACCCATTCCAATCGATTCAGGGTCCAAAATTTAGTGGAATATGATACCCCACACGCCTGGCACCAGAAATCCTGACACATACAAATGGGTGGATACATACCCATTTTGACCCATAACTTCTTCCGGTGGTTGCCAATCGTTCTGGGACACACATCATTGAATTCCGCGTCCAAAATTTAGTGGAAAATGATACCCCACACGCCTAGGTAGCAGAAATCCCGAAAACACATTCAAAATGGGTAATAAATACCCAATTTGACCCATTACTTCTTCCAGTGGTTGCCAATTGTTCTGGGACCCATTTTATTGGATTCAGCGTCCCAAAATTTAGTGGAAAATGACACCCTACTCGCCTAGATCGTCCAAAATCTCGAAAATCCATTTTTCAAAAAACACATTTGACCCCTACCCCCTCCAAATTTGGTCCGATCGGGCTGAAAAGTTTCGAGGACCCATCTCGGCTGGGAACAGACCCCTGACCCAAATTTCAGATTTTTAGAAAATTTTCTACTACCAAAAACGGCGCGGACGATGGACGGCCGTACTGCGTACGGCGTACGGGTACGGCGTACGGCGGACGGACATCGATCTTTTTTGATCCAGACACCATGAAACGTCCAGAAAAAAATTTTGAGCCGAATCTGAGAGGTTGACCTTTTGCATGAAAACATAGGTTGATTATTCAAGGAATAACCAACCAAAAGCCAAATGCCCGTCCGCCGAACGCCATCCGGGCTTTTTTGGTAGTAAAAAATGTTCAAAAAATCTGAAATCTTGGTCGGTCAGGGACCTGTTCTCCTAGTTGGTCCTCAAAACTTTTCAACCCGATCGGACCAAATTTGGGCGGGGTAGGGGTCAAAATGTGTGTGGTTCTAGGTGTGTGTGCCAGCCAGGCCTAGATCCGAGCTACCTTGTGGTACACCAGATTTACAGCATTAATTTTATTGAACACTAAAAATACGTCCTCTCGCCCGAAAATACCTATTAATTAGGTATGACTGCAGTAGCTCAGCAAGCTTTCTTACTATTGAGATCTACATGAAATAATTCAAGATTGAAAAAAGATGAGTAAAGGTTACGTCGTCGCATTTTTCTCTTTTTTAGCTCGTCTTAGACTATGGTTGTGGGGTGAAATCAGGCGAATTTCCTCATTCCATCGAAAGTCGAAAAGTTGAGAAAAAAAAAAAAATAAAATAAATAAACCAGCGGATTATCTTTGGAGGGGTGTGTATGGTGGTTTCCCGTAATATCAAATTACAAGGTTGTTTCGACGTTTTCTTATATTGTCTCTTGCGATCCTTCCTTAGACGCATTTTCTTTCCCAGTGTTGGAATGAACAAAGCGATCGACTGATAATACGCAAATACGTGTATTGTGATCCTTGTTTAGGGACTGGCCCGCATCAAGCGTGACTGAAACTACTTTATAATACCCTTTATTAATATGGCGACGTGTGTTATCAATGAATACCTTTACGTTTGGCGTTTAAACTTCTCCATTGTCTAGAACAGAAGAGTACGTTGATCACGGCTGAAGTGATACTAAACCATCAATACGGTCCAGGGTTGAAGGGGATGTAGCCTCAGGCAGCGGATTTCTTTCTGATTCTGGTTTACGAACTCGGGTGTTCTTTTTCTTGGACTAAATACGCGGATTTCATTAACTCCTGAGCTCCTTCTAGGCGTGTGGAGTGTCATTTTCCACTAAATTTTGGACACTGATTCGATTGGAATGAGTCTCCATGCCCCTGGTCATAGGAATAACCAACCTCTATGAAAGAATCCGCAGCTTTTTTCTGAGCGTTTCAATGTGTCTTAATTAAAGTAAGCCAAAATGTCCTTCCGCCGTAAGCCTTGGTAGTCCACGTTTTTGTAGTAGATATTTTTATTATAAATATGAAATCGCCAAATTATCGGTGTTTCTTCACTGAATTTCATACACATGAAATGAACCACTTCTTGTTTACCTATTGAACTATATAGATATGGATTATACTGGATTTGATAATTGAACAACACTTAGTCACTTGAACGAATTATATTCTTGGATCTCAACAAGCTCCCGGCCACGACCAGAAAGACGACGCCAAGCGTCAGAAGAGAGTAAACAAGGAGGCCTCGCAGTGTTGACAACTGCGAGGTGAACTTCATTATTTTGATATGACATTATAAAATAGTATTGCTTGTTGTTTATGTGAGAGTAATATCTCTTCTATATTTTCTTGAGGTTTCTCTTCTATCAAGACAGGTAGATCATATCTTAACAAAGTAAGGATATGACTGGTTCAGTAGTTGATTGTTCTCCCGCTAGGTAGGTAGTTGGTGCAGGGAGCAATTTGAGCTGTCCCGAGTGGTCAAATATTTAACGGGAATTTTGGTCAGGTACCCTTCTTCTGCTTTAGTTGGTCCTCGAAACAATTGGTTATGGGCCAAAATGTGTTTTTCGAAAAATGTATCTCGAGATTTTTGGCGATCTTGGCGTGCGGAGTATCATTTCCCAGTTAACTTTGGACGGGTCCCAGAACGATTGGCGCCCACCGGAGAGATTACGAATCAAATTGGGTGTCTATTCACCTATTTCAAAAGTGGGTATTCGTTATTTTTGGTACCTAGGCGTGTGGGGTATCATTTTTCACTAAATGTGGGATGCTGAATCGATTTGAATGAGTCCAGGACACCCCACACTCACTGTTTTCCCCCATTTTGTCCATGCTACTGGTCTGAGGAATAACCAACCCCTGAGAAGGAACTGGCCCCGCTTTTGAATGATGTGGAGAAATTATAGTTGAGGGTGTTTGATGTACAGTTGAAATAGTGCTTATCGATTGATTATGACTACGAGATCCCTATTTTCTGGAGATGGTCTAATGGAATGTTCTTAATTAGACCCGAGGAAAATTCATTAGGGTCGGTTTAGCTGAAGGTTTTCGAGAGATAACTTACAGTGCTTGACGGCAGAGACAAGTTGAGCTGATATGAATCATTTCGATTGATCATATCAGTCGGAAGACCTGTAGCTCAAGTTAGTAAAGGACGAAACGGTCGAGATGAAACCCTCCGGAGGCGGTGGGTTGAGTATACCACCCACCTGAGGGGGGGAGGGGGTTGAAAGGGGTGCAGGACCCAGAGGGGAAAATCTCTTCGGTAGGGGTGGGGGGTGAGGGGCGAGGGAAAATCGTAGGCGGGCTAGTAGGAACAGGGAAGGCCTGGGAAGAGCAGGGGCCCCCTGTCACCAGGCGGGCTTCAACTCAACATCATGCCGCTCTCCGTCGCTCAACTTCCATAACAGGTGAGTGACTACTTAGTTACTTAGTTAATTACTCGAAGGTCATTTCAGTGTTAATTCACAAATCCTCATCCAGCCTCTGATACGCAGGACAGGTATTTAGTTGCGTCCTGGAATAAAGTTATTTTTACCTTCAAATTCTCACGATATTCAAATCACAAATAAATTTGACTGATGTATCAAAAGTTTCCCAATAACTCATTTTTTCACCTGGACCTCAAATTTTTCACCCTCTTCACATGAGAGTTCAGGCTATATCACCTGTAAGCTCTAATTAAAAAAGAGTTAATCCAGAATCTCGAATTTAATAAACTGCACTACTGAAAAATGATTTTTAAATATTATAATTCTATTTATCAACTAGATATCATAATAGAACCGCATTTTTGTGCATTTTAAGTGGGCTACTTGGGATTAAACCCAAATCCAATTCAACCCTTACTCAAGTAATTTCCGATGATTACCAACTTACTGTAAGGTTATTGCTATAATTATACGGGATAATAGTACGGAATTAAACTTGAACAGCACAACTGAATATGCGCTGAGGCAAATAGTAGGTAGAATTTACTTCACTTCGACGATATTTTATATGCGGAATAGTTATTTATATTCACAACCCTTAGAAAAACTGACGGATTACTACCCTACACTATCTGATAATTTCAAGCATTAAAACGAAGTATAAAAATGATCAATTCAGGGCTTAAGAAACAGAAATACACCCCTTAAGTCACATAATACATAATTGCGCATCCATTTGACAGCACATTTCATACACCGTAAGATGAAATGTACTTTAACCCCCTCTATCCATCGGTTTTGGTTACTACAGGGTGCCCCATTATTAGTCCCCGCCCTCCTAAAATCGTCTGGAAATGAATTAAAATGTCATATTTTGTTGCAAGGATCTCAAATATCATGTTTGCGCTCCCCGCGCAATTGTGCAACTATGCGCAAGTGACACTAACTTTATTTTTTTGAACGAGAACCCAATTTTTTATCAATGATTTGGATTCTAGCCAAAACTTCATGAAAATTTAATCCCTTAACCAATTTTGTTATAGCGCGCAACCGGTTCAGCGTGCACGCAAAGTTGCGCAACCCCGAAATTGTCAAATAGCGGATGGTGGTAAACTTTAAAATGTGGCACATGAATTTTCGCTGTTATTCAACACTGATTCACTCGATGCTATCCGTTTCTTGATCCAACTTCAGAATGGAGGAGGGAAAGGAAATGAAAAAATTCTTAAAAACAAATAAATCTACAAACCATTAAATTGTACGTGCAAAGTCACGCTCTAAAAATGATGATTTATTCACTTAAAATAAACAAATGTTGGTCAATGCTCCACAAAAATTGAGTTGAATCAAGAAACGGATTGCATCTTGTGAATCAGCGTTGGGAATTAAGGCAAAATGTATGTGCCACACATTAGAGTTCACCATTATCCACTATTTGACAATTTTGGGGTTGCGCAACTTTGCGTGCTCGCTGTACCGGTTGCGTCTAATAAAAACCATTGGTTGAGGGATTACAACTTCATGAAATTTTGGGTAGAAACCGATTCTGCAATAAAAAATTAGGGTTCCCATTCAAAATAAGAATGTTAGTGTCACTTGCGCGAACATGATAGTTGTGATCCTTGAAATAAACGCTGCCAATTTCATCACAGGGGTGGTTATTCCACGGACCATGTGCATGCGGAAAATGGGAAAAACGGTGATTTTGGAGTGTGCCGGAGTCATTCCAATCGATTCAGGGTCCAAAATTTAGTGGAAAATGGTACCCCACACGCCTAGATCGCCAAAAATTTCAAAATACATCTTTTTCAACATATTTTAACCCATATTCTCCCCAAATTTGGTGCAAACGAGCTAAAAATTGTCTAGGACCAACTGGAGGTAGAACGGGTCCCTGACCAAAATTCCAGATTTTTTAAAAATTGTCTACCACCGCAAACAGTTACTGTTCTTGAATGGTTTATTTGTGGCGTACAACAAGCAAACATCACTCGCTTGCATTTTGAAAGTAATGGGAAAGTACATGAGGGAATTGGACGTGTAAAGTAGCTTCTTAACATTGTCAGATATATCCTAAATTTACAGGTGATGTCCCCTATACTCTGTACTACTTGTAAGTACAAGAAACTCGTTTCCAAAATGTAAGATAGAAGAGAAGAGCGAGAAAAGAGCTGAAAAGTTTATCACGGATAATCAGTTGTTTCGTCATGAGAATTTAAACTCCTTCAACCAGTAACAAAAACCAACCCTAATAAGAAGAAAATTGAATAAACAATTCAAAATAAGTTGATAGTTTCAGTGTAGATACCTTCGTCAATACTTAACGCCCTTCGAACATTCAATGGAAAATGGTTCCCCACATTCCTATGACCCGCAGTCAATATGCAAGTCTCGTGATCATTATAATTCTCAAGTATCATTATAAATGCATTTTTTGGGGGGACAAGCTCCGTTTATTAATGATACGCGCTAAGTATTCCTTCTTAATGTCATCTGAATTTTTTTTTGTTTCGATTGGTTATTCTATTCAAGGAATCAACCTATGTTTTCATGCCAAAGCTCTGATTCGGCCCAAAAAAAAAAAAATTTCTGAACGTTTCAAAGTGTTTTGATCAAAAAAGGTCGATGTCCGTCCGCCGTACGCCGTCCATGTTCCGCACCGTTTTTGGTAGTAGAAAATTTTCTAAAAATCTGAAATTTGGGTCAGGGGTCTGTTCCCGGCCGAGAAGGGTCCTCGAAACTTTTCAGCCCGATCGGACCAAATTCGGAGGAGGTAGGGGTCAGAATGTGTTTTTTGAAAATTGGATTTTCGAGATTTTGGGTGATTTAGGCGAGTGGGGTGTCATTTTCCACTAAATTTTGGACGCTGAATCCAATAAAATGGGTCCCAGAACAATTGGCACCCACTGGAAGAAGTTATGGGTCAAATTGGGTATTTATTACCCATTTTGAATATGTGTTCCCTCCCCCATTCGAGGAATAACCAACCCGTGTTTAAGAATTTGCAGATTTTTTTTCTTCAAAACTAAGGCCACCCGCACTGACCATGACAATTTCATTGCTTACAGAGCCATAAATCGCGCCCTTTTTCGCCAATAATGTTGGAAAATCGCCACAAAATTTATTATTGCCTTAATGTCAACTCTTTTTTGGCAATCATTTGCGTCACGGTCTGCCTACACTTGCTATATTACCTTGCGGTAAACTAATATAATCAACTTCCACTCATCTGTCCCTCCCAGCAACCTGTCACAACCAGTTCACAATTTACCGTCGCTGGAGAGGAAAATGTCGAAGAATATCATTTAGACGCGAAGGGAGGAAAAAGAAATCGATGGAGATGATCACCAGAGCCTTTCCATTCATCATGCTCTTCTACCCCGTTCAACCCACACCAGAGCCAAGGGAGGATCCCCAGACTATACCATCATTGTTGCTCGCGCAATTTCCAGCTATTGTCCGACGGCAAGGGACGCTGCTTTTTTATTCAGGGTGCCTCATTTTTTTCTTTCTTCCGGCAGAGCACCAAAGGGCTCTTAACAGTACATTAAGCCCGGAGTAATTTGAATAATGTTTTTTTCTATAGGTAGCCTCTAATGGAGGTTAACTTGCATGTAGTACATGGATGAACGTTCTTATTTATGATATTGAAGGACACAATAAGCTAGAGATTCTAAATGTATCTCAATAGTACATGAACATACACAAATAATGTTTTTGATAATTTCTTGACCACAATTTGGCACATAATACGGATAAAAATGAACTCTTTCTTGCGATAACCACCAAAAACCGCTGCAAATTCTTTCACAGGAGTTGGTTGACTGATAGAAGCTATTAAGTAGTAAGTGTATCTACCAAAAATGTAGGTATTTTACTTTCCCAGTCCGTGTAAGAAAACTGGAAGGAAAAAAAAAACAACAAAAAAGTATAATTAAATCAAATTAAAAAAATTTTTTAAAACCTACAATTCTACCGCAAAATTATACATATTTTAGTCATTATCCCGCCAAATTCCAATTGGGAAATTCAATCGAATGAAGAAACGAATAACACGTGAATCACCGTTAAAAACCAATGAAAATTCATGTGCCACATTTTTGAGTTTACCATTAATAAAGGAGTTGAATCCTCCACTATTTGACAATTTTGGGTTGCGCAACATTGCGTGCTAGCTGAACCAGTGCCACAAAATAATGAAAATTAGTTGAGGAGATCAAATTTATATGACATTTTGGGTAGAATGGTTTGGCAGTATCTCAAATGTCATATTTACGCACCCTGCGCAAATGACACTAACTTTCTTATTTTGAACGGGAACCCCTATTTTATATTTCAGAATCGGATTTTACCCTAAATTTCATGAAAATTTAATCCCCTAACCAATCGTTTTTATTACAAGCAACCGGTTCAGCGAGCACGCAAAGTTGCGCAACCCCAAAATTGTCAAATAGTGGATAATGTGAACTCTAATGTGTGGCACATAAATTTTCCCTATTTTTCAACGCTGATTCACAAGATGCTATTCTTTTCTCGATTCAACTTAATTTTTGCGGAACATTGACCAACATTTATTCATTTTTCGTGAATAAATCATCATTTTTAACGCGAGGGTTTGCACATACAACTTCAAAGGTTTGTAGGTTTATTTATTTATTTATTTTTTCTTTTAATATTTTTCAATTCCTTTCCCTCCTCTATTCTGGAGTTGAATGAAGAATCAGATAGCATCACGTGAATCAGTGTTTAAAAAAACAATTAAAATTCATGTGTCACACAGTTCAGAGTGTACCATCGTTCACTATTTGACAATTGTAATGTTGCGCATCTTTGCGTGCTCGTTGAATCGGTTTCGCTCAATAAAAAAATCTGCAAATTCTCACACACGGGTTAGATATTCCTCGAATGGGAGAAACAGTGGGTGTGGCGGGTCCCAGACCCATTCCAATCGATTCAGGGTCCAAAATTTAGTGGAAAATGATACCCCACACGCCTAGGCACCAGAAATCCCGAAACACATATTCAAAATGGGTAATATATACCCAATTTGACCCATAACTTCTTTCAGTGGGTGCCAATCGTTCTGGGACCCATTTAATTGGATTCAGCGTCCAAAATTTAGTGGAAAATGACACCCTACTCGCCTAGATCGCTCAAAATCTCGAAAATCCATTTTTCAAAAAACACATTTTGACCCCTACCCCCCCCCCCCCCAATTTGGTCCGATCGGGCTGAAAAGTTTCGAGGATCCGTCTCGGCCGGGAACAGACTCCTGACCCAAATTTCAGATTTTTAGAAAATTTTCTACTACCAAAAACGGCGTGGACAATGGACGGCGGACGGCGGACGGACATTGACCTTTTTTGATCAGGACATCATGAAACGTCCAGAAAAAAATTTTGAGCCGAATCGGAGAGGTTGACCATAATCATGAAAACATAGGTTGATTATTCAAGGAATAACCAACCAAAATTGGATAAGGGATCAAATTCTCATAAAATTTTTGGTTGAATCCAAATCTGCAACACAGAATTGGAGTTTCCCATTCAATACATAAGATAGTGTCACTTGCGCAGTTGCAAGGGGTGTGATATTTGAGATCCTTGCAACAAAAAAAGAAATTTAAGTTCATTCTCATTTGGACGATTTGAGGATGAAGGGGAACTACTAATGGGACACCCAGTATATGTATTTAGTTTATCTTTAGAAAACTTACACATTTACCGACAGATTAGGTCGGTACATGGGTGAATATTATATCATCGCCTGCTCTCATGATCGAAGTTACCAACAGTGGGAGGGTAGGAGATGGAGGCATTTAATTATTCAAAGGAACTCAGCCACCGGAGTACTCCTGCGTATCCGAACGTCATCTGTTTCCTTTGCATGTGACACTGATGTCACATCTCGATATCTATATAGAACGGCTGTCTCCGAGTAAACGCCAACTAGAGTCGCATCGGTATGATTCGTTTCGAAAATAGACATTTACCATTTCCCAGGTTGATCGTCAGTTGTTCGGAACACCAAACATTTGTCTCTCGTTTCTCAACAGTTATTGAGAAAAACAAGCGTGGCCCGCAACTTCTCAAGTCTATTTATTAATACCTTAGATTTGTTACAACTCTGTAAAATGTAAAAGTGAGCAATATGGAGTATCTACGATAGGAAACTTGTTCGATGTTCTCATGTGATTGAGATGTTTCGGGAGCCGAAATCGTTTAAAGAGTATTTTAAACGCATAAGGAGTAGACAAAGCAATGCATTATTTCTGATTTGGAGCATATGGAAACGTGATAGTCACAATACGTGCGAATTCTCACGGATCCACGTGTGAATAGGTGACGGAGGCGGCATCTGAAAAGGGCGACTGTTCGTCGAAGCATGCAACAATTCCACTCTGCTGGGATTTTCCCAGGTTGATTATTCCTTGGAGCAAAGTACGAGGAATAAAGTGAATGTGGAGTGCCCTAAACTCATTCTAATTGATTCAACGTCCAACATTTAGAGGAAAATGATACTCCACTCGTCAAGGAATAATCTCGGGAACCCACTTTCGAAATAGGTTGGTAGATACCGATTATGATCCATAACCACCACCAGAGAGCGCCAATCGGTCCGAAACCAATCTCAATGGATTCAGCGTTCAAAATTTAGTGGAAAATGATACCCCACACGCCAAAGTACAGGAAATCTCGAAAACACTTTCGAAATGAATAGATAAATAACCATTTTGCCCCATAACCTCTTCCAGGTGGTGCCAATCGTTCCGAGACCCATCTCATTGGATTAAGCGTCCAAAATTTAGTCGAAAATGATACCCAACATGCTTACATCGCCGAAAATCTCCAATGTTTCGAGGACCAACTAAAGCCGGGAAGAGGTCCCTGAAGAAAATGTCAGATTTTTTGGAAACTTCTACTATGAAAACCAACAATCTAATCCTTATAAAACCATCAAAAACACTGCACATTCTTTCTCAGGGGTTGGCGAGAATGATACCCCAACCGCCTTGATCGCCGAAAATGTATTTATCTTTATTTATCCCTTACTTATCCTTATTTATCTTATCTTTATTTTGACATATGCGCTGCTCTCAGCCCCTAATAGGGGTACGTTTGGCGTACATATCTTTCTGCCTCCAGCAACATTTCAGCAAACGTATAAACCGCCGTTATTGTCAGCTCTGCCGATTTGCAGCCTCACAAATCCCGTTGACATCGTTGTCGTGGATGTATACCGTTGGATGATTTTGTGGCTTATCCAAAATTCATTTACAATTGGTGTCAACAACTACGTCCGAGTCACAGAGGCTGGATCCAAAAATGACCTGTGGAATCATTTCCTACCCTCAATTTCTATCACTATTGATACCACGAGCGTGGAATTTTTACAGAACCTACACAATATGATCCAAAGCGACACTTTAGGCATAAAGGTTCGTAAGTCTTACCCAACAGTCAAATATCGAAATAAATCCATAATCCCTGAGCAGTCGTACTGAGCAACTGGCTTCTAGTTCTTGCAGTGAACTGTGCTGGAGCATGATATGGTGACCCACAAATACGACTCATACTTGGTTCTAGAGCAATTGATGTAACCACACCCCACACCAGCCAGCCAAGTCGAGCAGGGGTTGCATTTGGTCCCAGTCACGTCCCTCTACTATGAGGGTCGTCCAGAGCTTGCTGCCATCTCCTTGGACCACTTTGTGACAGCCCACTTCCTTGTCACTTGTGAAACATTCTCCCACCAATTCCCCCAGTACATATTTTGGTAAACAGGTGATAGTCTGAAGGGGCCAAGTTGGGACTGTAAAGTGGATGGGTCTGAACATCCCAACCAAACTCCAAAAGTTGCTCTGTGGAACGAGTAACCTGAGGCCGAGCGTTGTCGTTGAAGAGGCAAACACCAGAAGTCAACATTCCTCTTCTCTTGATCTGTACGGCCCGACGAAGCTTCTTCAGAGTCTCACAATAGCGGTTGGCGTTAATCGTTTCACCTTGAGGCAAAAAATCAATCAGCAGAATTCCTTTTTGATCCCAGAAAACAGAAGCCATGACTTTCCTGGTTGACTTCTCGACTTGGAGTTGTTTGGCACTTGGGGAGGTGGGGTGTTTCCAATGCAGGGACTGTCTTTTATTTTCTGGAGTGTAGTGTGATACCCAGGTTTCATCTCCAGTGATGATAGACTTCAGGAATGCGTCGCCATCAGTTATAAAGCGGCCCGAAAATTCTCGAGCTGCAGTCACTCGTTGTTCCTTGTTTTCGGGCGTACAATGCCAATGTCGTCCGCGAAGAAATGAAATGTCTGTTCGAGTTCTCTGCTGCGTGTTGTTAGCAGCTAGTCGCACCCTGTGGACGACAAGCCTAGGAGTGGTCACATCCTCAAACTCATAGATCCCACCATGCTTTTAGAATTTCTAGTTCATTCTGAGATAAATGCATCCTATTCACCGACGGTAGTACTCTGCCCTCATGATTTCGAGTGTGCTGGGTTGTCCCATGATCGACCAAAAATATTTCTCGAAACTGAACAAAACTACTCTATACTTCTTTGTGTAGTTTATCGTAATCAATAAATGGAATCAAAGAGGGATCTCGAGTGCCATACAGGAACAAACCCCTAGTTTAATGGTTGGACAAGTACAACAACGAACGAGAAAAAAGTCAATTGAGACAGACTCAAAACTCGTTCGCTGTAAAAACTGCTGGTCTAATCACGAGGGAAACTGCTGGTTGGTGACTATACACCGTGACGTTCTTATTAATCACTCGCCCAATTGGAAGGACCATCTCTCAAAAGCATTTTCAGGTTTTATTTTCTATCGTTTAGTCCGGGTCCTTTGAATTCCAGCATCAGCGGAAAAGTGACTCATTGATTTTTCTTCCTCGTGAGATACCCTTTTGAGATTGAAAGTAGATGCCTGGGGAATACGAAAAAGTACATTACTTACAATTAGGTCTCCAAGAGACGATTTTCATTAATTGCTTTATTATAGTAGAGATTTAATATTCTGAAGAAATTCCGAATTGCCTGAACTTATCCATTAAATTACGACGCGATTGGTTAGTTGCGGATTTGTCCGATGATTTCCCTGACTGGAGATGTAATTAAACGGGAAAAGGTGGAATGGCGGCTATTGAATTGCGCTACTAACGCCAGCAGCTTCAGAATTTCCTTGAAAATACTTCTGGGGTTGAGAGTTGGCTGATTCTGGCAAATTGCCTTCTTCCATGGTTGGTATATTTGAAGAGGCAGTCAGTCAACCGATTAGTAGCTCCTGATCCAATGCAAACCCAGCAATCTATCACCATATTTCTGTAATTTGTCACATTTGCAGTTTACTCATTCTATTTTCATCTTATTTTTATTATCAAAATTACCAATTCAATCACAAGGGGAGGTTATTCCATAGCAGGAGCATGGTACCCGGAAATCTCAAGAACACTTTCAAAATATATAGGAGGGGTAATTTGAGCCATAACCACCCACGTGGGCACCTCCGGGACTCATCTCAAAGGGTTCAGCATCCAAATAGTGGTCCTACTGTCAAAGAGCGGTGCCTTATCAGGTAGTAGATAACACCCGGGCTAAAAGCGCTGCAAATTCATCCACAGGGGTTGGTTATTCCTCGGGAGCAAGGAGACTCATTCGAATCGATTCAGCGTCCAAAATTTATTGGAAAATGATACCCCACACGCCTATGTACCAGAAATCTTGAAAATCCACTTTCGAAATAGGTAGACCCCATTTTGACTCATAACTCATAAAATTTTGATAGTGGGTTATCGAGATTTTAGGTACCTGGGCGTTTTCCACTAAATGTTGGACGCTGAGTCGATCAGAATGAGTCTGGGGCACTCCATACTCAATGTTTTCCCCATACTCGTGCTCCAAGGGATAACCAACCATTGTGGAAGAATTGGCAGCATTTTTGGGTATATTACTTCTAGAATGAGCTTACCTTGCATATCATGCCAGTGGTCAACCTCTCCAATTGGCCCCAAATTGGACTGTTTGCGCTTCGTGATGTCGAAACCGCGGGAAAAGGTAAGGCCGCAACGACCCTTGGAAGTCGCCATCAAGAAAATGGCCCGAGGGATATTAGGATTATCGCCGCTCTTGAAGACGCCTGCTCTTTCAAAGGTCTTTAACAGGAAATAACGGGCCAAGAAGGCGCGACAACAACCAGTATCAGGAAGTGCCTACTTTCACAAAACGGAAATTACACTCTCGTTTGTCTTTGTGCTCATGAGTGGTACATCTCTTAGTGGAGAGCAAATGTTGAAATGGATGACAATCTGTTTGGTTTGTGAACTCCTTTCTCAAATGAGCTTGGACAATTTCTTGCGATATCGACCCAGTGCTGCCAAAACTCGAATGGTAGAGGACCTAATGAGAGGATGCACATACCTACCTCTTCTTGAATGGAAAACACTGGAAAGCGCGGAGAGGAACTGATGCAAAATTTTAAATGAATTCTGCCTTCTCCCAAGTTTTTCGCCAAATTTATAGAGGAATATTTTTAGGTACACTCATTAGCATACTGTAATAATCCACTTTGATTGATGGTTCTCCCATTGGATACTACTAACACTTATGTAAAAACTGTTGAGTCCGTACCGAGCTGGAGTGTTGAGGGGTTGATTTGGACAGGGCGAGACGCGTCCTGATGATCCTGGTCCAGAAGACACCTCCACTTGGACGTATAAATATCCCGGCAGAGGACTAAGAGCTTTAGTAGACTCTTCAATATTTATTTGCTTACAGCTTTACAGCTTACCTGCAGTACATCTGCTCGCATTTATGTCATATCTTGTCAAATAATTCCCTCCCAGTCTATTAGGGAATCCTCAGCCCAATCCTGCTCGTCTCGAGTATGCACCCATTGCCAAGATCAATATAAGATCGGTCAGGCGTCTAAACTTCCTTCGCTAGGCATGCACTCTCTTGAGGTGATCAAATTTGGATCTATTGGGAGTTTAGCTTGGACTCAATCCTGCCCGTCTCAACTGTGCACCCTTGGACAAGATTACCATTGGATTAGTTGGCATTCAATTTGAGCTCCCAACTATTTGATCAGCCTTCCCTAGACGAGATCAAATTTGGATCGGTCAGAAAGATATAAAGTGCTCATGAATTACACCATAGGGCATGCAACCCTCAATGGGATCAATTTGGATTGGTAAGGTGTTTGGTCCTAAATGCACGCGAATTTCGTAATGAGCACATTTCGAGCATTACATCATCTACTATTCTAACATTTCCGTTACAAGTGTTTGACTCTACTCTGCATTTCTCAAGATCAGCACTCTGTTAAATATCTATCAGAGGGATTAGGCCAGATTTTAATGAGATTTTGGAATCACACAACTGGCCCAACTTGGGGGTGTCTTTGACAGATCACCAATTTCCAAATTGGAGGTCTCACAACATTTTTGGGCGCTGATGATCCCAGTGTTTGACTGGCTGGTTCATTGTCATATCCAGGCAGCTCCACTGAGGCAAGCTGTGGTAGTCTTCTCCACTGGACAACTGGCGAGCAGGCTGCTTTTTCAGTTCCTTTTGGGGCCTGTACAAGAAAAGTGGCAGCTGATTGTTCCACTCTATTAGTGTCACTCCTAAACTGATACCACCACGGTTCTTAACACTCACTCCCTGTAAGATGTTCTGGAACATGTTCCACCGGATCGTGCTGCTGCTGTCTCCCTGCATGGTATAGGCTAGCAAGTTGTGTCCACTCAAATTGGTCTACACACGACTGCTGGCTCAAGGTTGAACTGGAGGGTCCATGGGTTCTTCACTACCAGCACAATTCCAACTCTAATGGACCCCAGAACAAAGGTTGTGGCACTGCTCCCATCCATGGTGGTGGTGTTGGCAGGAATTAATCTTAGAGGTTGTGGTGTACTGCTGGTAGACACTATGAACTTGGTGGGGGGTCGCCCCAACAGCAGGAATAAATGAATAAGAAGTCCAGTATTGTTTGTAACCTGTTTTCATAATTTTTACAGAGGTGTTTATGTGGCTTTGCCGTGCATTTATTTTTGAGATCTGCCCGTGGTGTGAGGCTGTATAATCTACGAGTACGAACCTAGGTTTCTCCCTTTAGTATTTTCGAAGAAGGGAAAGAAGGCATTTTTTCTGCTGGTCTTGTTTTTTGGCCAGAGGAGTCAAGGTCAGCAGTCAGGCAATAAAAGCCTCAGCCTTTCTATCACTTCACTAGTCCTTTCACTTTTCTGAGTTGATTGTTTTTTGTTGGAGACCCTGTTATGTAGAATGATGAGCAGTTGGGTAAGAACTTATGACGTAGCTGACTTGAGCGCACAAACTAGGCCCACTTAGTTGACGATGATCGTGTATCCACAGAATAAACCTTCGCGAATGAAATAACCACTGATCCCTTACGATGTTCGGCGTGGAAACTATGTTAAGCCTAAGCGTGGCTTTGATATCGGGATTGGAGAGAACCAGGGCGGTAGCGTGATTGATTTTGAAGCTTTGACGTCAATGTTTGTCCACTTGAGCGAGAAGCAGAAGATACGCACTCGATCGGCTTTTCCCCGTTCAATCGTTCGGCCGAACCAATTGCGCTCGGCCATTGTTAACTGGATAAAACTCACTGACAGGGATTGCAGATTTATACCTTAACTCCAATTTACTCGGGCGTAGTTCTGATTTGCACTGTTGTAATCCCGTGTATATTTGTAATGTTCGATGCAATAAAAAGTTTGATATTCCTCGTGCAGCTCCGAATAATTGTGAGCTTCTAAGTGTCAAAATAATCTGATGTGGTGGAAATAATGGGGTGGACCCATGGGTATGAAATTAGTCAATTTTATTT